>OX940882.1:6415277-6876540 GCA_954870665.1 Stratiomys singularior | reverse complement strand
CATACATACATACATACATACATACATACATACATACATACATACATACATACATACATACATACATACATACATACATACATACATACATACATACATACATACATACATACATACATACATACATACATACATACATACATACATACATACATACATACATACATACATACATACATACATACATACATACATACATACATACATACATACATACATACATACATACATACATACATACATACATACTACATACATACATACATACATACATACATACATACATACATACATACATACATACATACATACATACATACATACATACATACATACATACATACATACATACATACATACATACATACATACATACATACATACATACATACATACATACATACATACATACATACATACATACATACATACATACATACATACATACATACATACATACATACATACATACATACATACATACATACATACATACATACATACATACATACATACATACATACATACATACATACATACATACATACATACATACCATACATACATACATACATACATACATACATACATACATACATACATACATACATACATACATACATACATACATACATACATACATACATACATACATACATACATACATACATACATACATACATACATACATACATACATACATACATACATACATACATACATACATACATACATACATACATACATACATACATACATACATACATACATACATACATACATACATACATACATACATACATACATACATACATACATACATACATACATACATACATACATACATACATACATACATACATACATACATACATACATACATACATACATACATACATACATACATACATACATACATACATACATACATACATACATACATACATACATACATACATACATACATACATACATACATACATACATACATACATACATACATACATACATACATACATACATACATACATACATACATACATACATACATACATACATACATACATACATACATACATACATACATACATACATACATACATACATACATACATACATACATACATACATACATACATACATACATACATACATACATACATACATACATACATACATACATACATACATACATACATACATACATACATACATACATACATACATACATACATACATACATACATACATACATACATACATACATACATACATACATACATACATACATACATACATACATACATACATACATACATACATACATACATACATACATACATACATACATACATACATACATACATACATACATACATACATACATACATACATACATACATACATACATACATACATACATACATACATACATACATACATACATACATACATACATACATACATACATACATACATACATACATACATACATACATACATACATACATACATACATACATACATACATACATACATACATACATACATACATACATACATACATACATACATACATACATACATACATACATACATACATACATACATACATACATACATACATACATACATACATACATACATACATACATACATACATACATACATACATACATACATACATACATACATACATACATACATACATACATACATACATACATACATACATACATACATACATACATACATACATACATACATACATACATACATACATACATACATACATACATACATACATACATACATACATACATACATACATACATACATACATACATACATACATACATACATACATACATACATACATACATACATACATACATACATACATACATACATACATACATACATACATACATACATACATACATACATACATACATACATACATACATACATACATACATACATACATACATACATACATACATACATACATACATACATACATACATACATACATACATACATACATACATACATACATACATACATACATACATACATACATACATACATACATACATACATACATACATACATACATACATACATACATACATACATACATACATACATACATACATACATACATACATACATACATACATACATACATACATACATACATACATACATACATACATACATACATACATACATACATACATACATACATACATACATACATACATACATACATACATACATACATACATACATACATACATACATACATACATACATACATACATACATACATACATACATACATACATACATACATACATACATACATACATACATACATACATACATACATACATACATACATACATACATACATACATACATACATACATACATACATACATACATACATACATACATACATACATACATACATACATACATACATACATACATACATACATACATACATACATACATACATACATACATACATACATACATACATACATACATACATACATACATACATACATACATACATACATACATACATACATACATACATACATACATACATACATACATACATACATACATACATACATACATACATACATACATACATACATACATACATACATACATACATACATACATACATACATACATACATACATACATACATACATACATACATACATACATACATACATACATACATACATACATACATACATACATACATACATACATACATACATACATACATACATACATACATACATACATACATACATACATACATACATACATACATACATACATACATACATACATACATACATACATACATACATACATACATACATACATACATACATACATACATACATACATACATACATACATACATACATACATACATACATACATACATACATACATACATACATACATACATACATACATACATACATACATACATACATACATACATACATACATACATACATACATACATACATACATACATACATACATGCATACATACATACATACATACATACATACATACATACATACATACATACATACATACATGCATACATACATACATACATACATACATACATACATGCATACATACATACATACATACATACATACATACATACATACATACATACATACATACATACATACATACATACATACATACATACATACATACATACATACATACATACATACATACATACATACATACATACATACATACATACATACATACATACATACATACATACATACATACATACATACATACATACATACATACATACATACATACATACATACATACATACATACATACATACATACATACATACATACATACATACATACATACATACATACATACATACATACATACATACATACATACATACATACATACATACATACATACATACATACATACATACATACATACATACATACATACATACATACATACATACATACATACATACATGCATACATACATACATACATACATACATACATACATACATACATACATACATACATACATACATACATACATACATACATACATACATACATACATACATACATACATACATACATACATACATACATACATACATACATACATACATAAATGAATTAGGCAAATTCGAAATATGCTCCATTTCGACAAATCACATATTGAGCTCCGCGAATGTTTCTTTTCAAATCAATGAATTGATAAAGAGAACTTATCAAGTGTTTACAGAGATGTCACGTTGTTATTGCCTTGCCTGCCGGAATCAGTCTTCGAGTCAAGGGTGTTCCAAATTCTAAAGCCCATAAAGAGACCCTGAAACAAAAAGCACGTTTTATGTTTCTATAATGAATTTTGCGACTGAGCACAGAAGTCTGAGGAAACTTGCAAATACAATAAAGACATGCCAAAAATGTAGCAAAACAACACTCTTCATCGACTGATGGTGAATATATGGGGATAACTCAACCTACATTTTTTATTTAGACTCCATCGAATTTAGTACCCATTTCAGTCAAACTTTGCGAAAAACAATCCACCTGCAACTCCCAATCCCTTCCCTGCGAATACGTTGTCTGCAAAGACGTTAGGAGGGAAACTGATAAAACTAAACCTTGACCTCCAAGTTTTTGGACCCAGCAATGTTCGAACTATGAGATGATTTGAAAACCAAGAACAGTCACATTAAAACACAACTCAAATCTTCTGATAAAACACTATCGGTCAACCTGATTTTAAAAATTTATTACAAGAATCTAACCAAATCAGGGATAATCAGCGCAAAAATAACAAAATGTTCGAACTATGAGATGATTTGAAAACCAAGAACAGTCACATTAAAACACAACTCAAATCTTCTGATAAAACACTATCGGTCAACCTGATTTTAAAAATTTATTACAAGAATCTAACCAAATCAGGGATAATCAGCGCAAAAATAACTAATAACAAAAATAACGCAACCAAAATTGGTTGGTTTGAGTTCCCCGTGATGAAATTTAGCTAGAGAAATGACAGAAACACATTTTGACGATCGATCGATCGAATGTTGCGAGAAGGTCCATTACTATTTTACTTTTTTCCATTACGGTTTCACTCACTTCAAAAGCGCATCAAAAAGTCATGCTGATCATCTTGCGCACTTGCGGATAGTTTTAACGGTTCAGAGAGTATGATCTTAAGATCAACGCTGCAAACAGTGAAATTAAGAAACATTGGATCACCTTTCTGGGTCTTGTTCACGAAGAATCTTGAAAAAGCAACACCTCAACAAGTTCGGGCAATTGATCTCATCATTGAATTCACAATAGATATTCGACATGTTGTTGGCTCCGAAAATGTGACTAAAGATATACTTTCAAGAGTGAAGGTAGTTTCGAAACAATCTATCGACTACTAACGCTTAAAAATGTGACAAAAGGTAATGCCGACATCAAGCAACGAATCACAACGAATCCAATTTGTTTTTGCACCTTTGCGCTGTTCTTAGCACAAAAGTTCAAATATTTTGCGACTATTCAGCTGATCGAATCAGTTCTTTCATTTTCAATGAGATGAGACAAGCAGCTTTTAATTCCATTTCTATGTCTTTCCTATACAGAAGTCTCAAAGTTTCGACTATCGCAACGATCATTTGCCCGGCCTCCAATTAAGAAGGATTGCCGAGAGTAACAGACGCATCTCTTCCTTATTAGCAAGCCAACACACAATGCCATAACATGCTGCCTTTTAAAATCCCTCGAACCTGCATGTGATTTACTCAAATAAACAGTGACATTGTCGCGCCATTTTCTCTTCTGCAAGATCTTCTTTATTTGTGGATCTGCCTCGACAAATTCACTCATTGGCTCAAACTGATTCCGAGTGAACATAACGATAGAAAAAACCAACTGTTATCTCGTCATCGGTTGGATTTCCGTTTCGGTAACCCTTGTTACATTATAACGGCCGAGGAATATAATACTTTCTACTTCTTTTATCACCGAGCCTGACCAAAATGTCAACCTTATCTCAAACAATTGGAGTTAATTCCTACTGATGGTATGAGTTACTTTTAAAGGTTTTTTGCATTAAACAGTTTGAGCGTAAGGATCCGATTCAATATCCATACATTCCGTTAGCAATAACTCTGTATTATGAAATGGATAGTATGAGTGCGAAATTTTTGTGACTTTTCATAAATTATTCCATAAAATTAATAAAACTTGTGATCTGTTACTCTGAGCATTTTTTTTTAAATTTATAAATCTTTGTTTTATCTACAAGTAGAGTGAAGAAATTCATTTAAAGTTCCGCATTCCCTTCTGTCCATATAAGGATGAAGTATATATCAAAAATTACCATCATATAGTATGCATCAAGCACTCTACAATGCATTTTAATAATTCAATGAAGTAAAAGTAACCGCATTTATTGGACATGACATTGATTAAATTTTTTGTTTTTTTCATAGAGATATAAGGTCATAGAGGAGCTGTCTATACTCTACAAAATGATAGCGAAGCCAACTCGTGTATGTAATGAGATACATTAGAAAGATGCGTACGCTGTTTGATTTGACGATGCATCCGGCACGTGGCTAGGTTGATAATCCTATAACGCTCCCCCCTTAGGTGGTTGCGTTGGCCGAAGAAACTGGGACTTCGAAGGTTTGTTGGTCTGCACTATAACTCATGAGTTTTGGAAAAAATTCTAGGTCATGCGCTTTACAATGGTAACCAATAGCGCAAAAGCAAGCAGTGATGGTAATACATTAATTACTGTGAATGTTGCATAGAAATGTCCCTGGCTGATGCAGCTATAGAGCGTAGTGGGATTCATTGATGATGTGATATTTCCTTAGTCCGTTTAGTTGGATGTTGCTGGTACAGGTAAAATTGACGCAGAGAAAAATTAAGGAAGCATATGGATTTCATCCCAATGAACTGATATTTGAGCCTTGTAGTTAATGCCGTTTAAGGTCATCTAGCTTAAACAGCATATACTGCAACGTTTTCGTATCGCAGGAGGAAGTTGCCTTTGGTCTCTAATTCATCTTGGCCACAGGTGGTTGCGATAATAGAGGCAGGAACATTTACAAACACAAAGCGGTTTGGCTATGGTTGGAATTTTTACATTTCGAGTTTGCGGTTATATAGTTCACAGTGTGCCGATATTTTCTTTATGATGTTTGTAGTACAAATGAGTTCGTTAATGAATTTTCAGTACTGAGTAGTATATAGGGCTTAGTTACGATGGTTTTGATTGTATCAATAGAAGGGGGATTAGATGATGCAGGAAGTAGTTTCCCTTTAACGTCATAGGTATTTGAATATTAAAAAGTACATTGAAGTCATTAGAGTACACTTGAAGACTTAATAGTTCGTAGATTTTTTCGGTAGATTATATGTTGAGATATTGATTTTCAAAAATAGAATTGTAAGGAAAAATAAATTTAATGCTGATAGACATGTTTTTGACGTTTATTAATCGAAAAGTACAAGGATTGTTCTAAGACTTTGAAATATATTGCTGAAAGAAAGGACTGAAAATAAATTAAATAAAGGAAAACTTAAGGTTGTGGATAACCTAGAAGAATAAAAAGAATAACTTGATAACAGTTGTTGTGAATTGGAATACAGTTTCCGAGAATAGGAGGATATGCCATCATGCTACTAGCATGAGGAGGAACATCCATGCAGATACCCATGCATCAGAGAAGGATCGCCATTCCTCCGGTCCTAGCCAGCTTTAGTTTACACTACTGCACAAATCACGGGCGGTAAACATTAATATAGGAGCACCAACATTCGTCACACTCAGTAGTGAAAAACTAAATATGTCCTTCCCACGATCGCTTACTGATGTTTACACTCCACGTCAAAATATACAATATTTTTGCTATAGTGCGGGTAGAAATTATATTCATAATATTTTCATTACAGAATTTATCTCGGATAGTTCCAGTGGACTTATCATTTTCTTTGAAATGAGGCTCAGTTTCGCAACAATGATTGCTTCCGAAATTCCGAAAGTTTAGCAAATCGATTTTATGGTTTACTAAGTTTAGACATTTATTAGAATTTAAGTTGCTGATAATTTGATTTTGAAATTTTTTTTTTATAAAATTCAGATAATTTGTAATAATTTTGTGCTGTTGTTTGATGAGATTTTTTATATTGGCAAACCGTCTTATCATTTGGCATTTATAGTTTAGTTTGTTGGTTAAGATGGCGACTCAAAGTATTTATTATTATTTAGTGTAATGTGTTTCGAAATAATTTCATTCTTGATTTTAATGTCATCATTAGCGTCC
Source organism: Stratiomys singularior (assembly GCA_954870665.1). Classification (NCBI taxonomy): domain Eukaryota; kingdom Metazoa; phylum Arthropoda; class Insecta; order Diptera; family Stratiomyidae; genus Stratiomys; species Stratiomys singularior. Next base: position 6,868,630 of record OX940882.1, on the reverse strand, counting down.
ATATGAAGTTCTGTCAGTTGGTAGTTGTTACGTGCAAGGATGGTTTGAGTTAGATGACGATTTCAAATGTTGCAAGTGTGCCCTATATGTGTTCGATGTTTGGTAATAATGTAGTCGCACCATAGTTATCAGGATGCTGTAAGTAGTTAGCTGTCCGAGACCAAGTTTTATAGGTATATTTCCATTGTTATTCTTCAAATCCCGTATGTCTAGTTCTTGTCCGTGTTTAACTCCGTATTTAAATTCTTATATTTTTTGGTTTTTGTCAGAAGTAATGATAGTATGACTATTTTGTTTAACTTTATGTTTCAGAACTCGTTTACTCCATTCTTTCCTATGGACAACTGAACTTTGGTTATACAGTGGCGGCCAAAAGTCATACAGCACCTTCTACTGAGCTTCTGAGTGATTGGAAGTGTTTGAGTTTATAGACATAAGGACTATCAATAATGACAACTGCAGAAATAAAATCACATTCATCATTATTGTAACTCATAAAAAAGCAGTTGTCTGTCCCTTTCCAGGGAAGGTTTATTGGTGGTTTGTAAAATGTACCCAGATTTAGAGAATGTGTGCAATGTACCTTTTTAAGAAAATCATGTTTAAAACATAATGGCAGCGCATATAGATATATCCCGGGGAAATCCCACGTGGTGTTTCTCAGAGAAAACAAGATAAGCGCTTCAATTTTAGCTAACTGAAATCCCGTTTTTATTACGGTTCAAAAAAGGCGTCTATCCTCGAATTAGTTTACATGGTAAAGGATAGATATTTTATTAGTTGAAAAATTACAACATTTGGGTAGGTTAGGTATTAAACACATTCTTATGTGAAAGGAGGAGGAAAAGGAATCATGTAACTTTCCTGGCTGAGGGCTGGGAGTCCTTGCTTGAGCACCAAACTGAACGGTGATTTTTACAAATAAACGTTGAGTCTAGATTAAGTAAATTTAATTTGTCAAAAATTGTTTATACTAAATGTAATATACATCTATTGAATTTAACACGGAGTCTTTATTATTTTAAAAAAGATTCAAACATTGGTCCTTCGAGCCGGACAATTAAACAGTGTGAACGTGAGTGATAAATAAGCGAATACAGTTTGCATACGTGAACTTTGACTAAATTCACACGCTATAAAATTAGTTGCAACTGGACTTAACAGAAATTTGTGTACAGTGTTGTGAAGTAATTTGAACCTTGTGCAAACTTACAGGACCTTGGACTTGTGAATTAATTGTGAACTTTGTACGAGCATATTGAACTTGGGATTTTGAATTAATTTAAACTTTATACAAATATCGAACTTTGGACAGGTAAATACTATTTGAACTCTATTCTAGAAAAAGTTAGAACTTACTTGTGATAGTGGGGAATCATATTGTGATAACGTGGATAAGCATAGCTTACATCAAAGTACTGTTTAAAAATGGACAATTTTAAAATCAAACGTACGGGTGTAAAAGCACAGCTTACGCGGTTTTCGAATCAGTTAGAGCAAGATGAATTTGACATTCCCGATTTACGTGTACGGTTAGAAAAGGCTGAAGCACTATTTGAGAAATATGATATCGTCCAAACAGAAATTGAACTATTAGCTAACACAAGTAAGGACAATGCCGAGATTTCGGCACAAGGAAAAGACCGAGAGGCATTTGAGTCTGCGTATTATAGAACGATAGCAAAGGCGCGAGAAATTATTAAACGTTTTCAGGAACCCTTTCAAGGGCATCGCGGTCGCCCTCAGTCAATATTTCTAATGAATCTAATAATGAAGTTAGTGGACAGAATATGAACTTATCACATTTAAACGTACCCATATTCGATGGTAACTATGAAAATTGGGTTAAATTTCGTGACTCATTCATCTCAATGATTGATAGCAACAAGAAATTCAGTAATATTCAAAAATTTCACTACTTAGACCAATCGGTAATTAAAGATGCCAAACGCGCAATTGCTGCTTTTAGTTTGTCGGGGGATAATTATGAAGCCGCATGGAATATTTTAAAGGCACGTTATGAGGATGAGATTGAATTAATTCATCATCATGTTAAGGGATTATTTGAAGCTCCGTCAATTCAAAATGGTACCCATTCCGAACTCAGATTACTAATAGATACGATTAATAATCACGTACAATGTCTGAAGACATTAAAGGAACCGACGGATAGTTGGGATACGTTAATAATGTACTTGTTTAAAACAAAATTGAATGACGCAGCTAAGAATGAGTGGGAAAGGGTTCTATCATTAAAAACAGAACGCGCAACTTTAAATGATTTGAAATCGTTCCTAGAAAAACATTGCAAGTATTTATATAAAACGGGTAATAAATTAACTGCGTGCACTAATAAAACAAATAAACCATTTGTAAAATCATCGGGTAACAATAACAAAATAAATAATCAGTTGAGAAGCTATGCAACTATTACGAAAAGCTGCACTTTGTGTAAAGGAGAGCATGCACTGTACGCATGTGAAGAATTTACGGTGCTTTCTCCTCATATGCGAGTACAAAAGGTGCGAGTATTGAAGTTATGCTGCAATTGTCTGGGGAGCAATCATCAAAATATAAAATGCAAATATGGACCATGTAAGAGATGCGGACGTAAGCATAACGTGCTACTGCATTTAGAAAAACCCTCCGAACAAGCACCTGCCGCTCATCAAGATCATCAAGGGGACTCAAAGGTTTTAAGTGTAGATACGCAGAAGGATTTCAGCGCTCACTCCATGCCCAACCAAGTGTCATATGTACTATTAGCGACTGCCCGCATTTATGTTCATGATAAGGCTGGAAATAAGCACGAGTGCCGTGTAATACTGGATCAAGGATCGCAACCTCATATTATGACAAATCAACTTTGTAATAAATTAGGTTTGCAAAGCACACGAATAGGCACTATTTTATCCGGTATCGAACAAGGCAATCAAAATGTGCCTTATCAAGCTACGGCGAAGGTAAGCTCTCGCGTCACGAACTTTTCAGCACTGATTACTTGTTTAGTAATCGATAAAATAAGTGATAATTTGCCGTCGCAACTAGTGCAAGCGGCAACCATTATGATTCCTGGAGGAATTGAATTAGCAGATCCGTTCTTTGAGCAAGAGCAACCTATTGATATGTTGATAGGATCAGCTCTATTTTATGAACTTTTATGCGTAGGACAAATCAAGCTGAAAGAACATGAACTGTACTTCCAGAAAACACTATTTGGATGGATTGTTGGTAGACCTATGCGAGTACCAATTCAATCAAAAAGTGATAAGCTTATATGTAACAAAATAACAAATAATGAACTGCATTCACAGCTTAAAAAATTCTGGGAGATCGAGAGTTATTTCCCAGAATCAAAAATGCAGTTATTAACGAACGATCCAGCAGAGCAGCACTTCAAGAGAATCACAGAACGCGACGAAAAGGGACGGTTTATCGTGAGTATCCCATTCAAATAAACAGAACTTTCTCTACTCGGGTCATCAAAGGACATGGCTTTAAAACGATTATTTTCTATCGAGAAGAAGTTAAAAAATAATCTTTCATTAAAAGAACAATACATGGATTTTATGAAAGAGTATGAAGCACTCGGGCACATGAGTGAAATTCCAGCTGCAAAATGCATAGATAACAAAGCACACTTTTATCTACCTCATCACGCAGTGCTGAAAGAAGAAAGTAATACTACGAAGCTTCGAGTTGTTTTTAACGGTTCGGCGAAAAGTTCAACGGGTATTTCGCTTAATAACGCACAGTATATTGGTGCATCGGTTCAAGATGAACTGGTATCAATTTTATTAAGATTTCGACAGCATCGCTATGTAGTATCTGCTGATGTAGCAAAGATGTACCGGTAGATAAGAATTAAAAAGGACGAACGTGCAATGCAAAGGATTTTGTGGCGAACTGATAATAACTCTCCAGTGAAGGTTTATGAGTTGAATACAGTAACGTATGGCACAGCATCAGCACCTTTTTAAGCAACAACATGTTTGTACGAAATAGGACAAGAATGTAAAGCACAATACCCTTGGACTAGCAACGTAATATTACACGATTTTTACGTTAACAATTTATTGTCAGGCGCTCCAACAATCGACGAAGCCATTCGATTAAAGCACGAGTTAAATATAACTCTTAAAACTTACGGGTTAGAACTAAGAAAATGGACTTCAAACGACTCGCGCATAACTCAAGATAGCGGTGGCATGCACAATGATGATATTTGCATTCAAGGAGATAAGGAGCCAAAGACGTTAGGACTTGTATGGGACCCTCGCAACGATACTTTAAAGTACCGCGTAAAAGACTCAGATTCACGAAAGATAACCAAACGGACGATTCTTTCAACTATCGCGCTAATTTTTGATCCACTCGGCTTAGTTGGCCCTGCTATTATTAAAGCAAAGGTACTAATGCAGCAATTATGGACTCTTAAATTAGACTGGGATGAATCATTACCACAAGATATACACACTAAATGGGTACAGCTTTATCAAGAAATAGTAAACGTGAACCAAATCGTAATACCACGATATGTACTTTCTTCCTTATACGAAGAACTTGAATTCCACGGATTTTGCGATGCATCAGAAACTGCATACGGTGCATGTATTTATATCCGCTCCGTAAATAAAGACGGTACGCGAAAGGCGCAATTATTATGTTCAAAATCACGAGTTGGGCCATTAAAGGCAATATCCATACCGCGACTTGAATTATTAGGCGCTGTTTTATTAGCACAATTATCGCATAAAGTGTCAACAACACAAGTGTGAACGCCATTAAAAATCAATGGTACTTCTGATCTGATTCTATGGTAGTATTATCATGGATCAAGTCAACACCTAAGAAATGGAAAACATATATCACGAGGTATGTACACGACTGATTTGAGTGAATCAGACTTATGGTGGAACGGGCCTTCGTGGCTCTCTCTTGATAAGAATAATTGGCCAGTATCTTCAACGGATTATATACAGGATTCATCAGAGCAACGAAAAATTGAACACAGTTTTATTACAAAGCAAATAAATGAAGAAAGAATACTCTGATTTAATACCGAACTGACTTATGATAAATTGAATAATACATTTTTTGACCAATTTTCTTCATTTACACGAATAGTACGAACTACAGCATACATTTTTAGATTCTATAATAATTGCAAAATAAAAATAAGTATTAAAACTGCATCAACTTCAAATTCAAGGTTGAACGAGATTGTTTGTAAACAAGCCTTTTTACGCACTGATGAACTTGAATTTGCAAGACTTCGATTAATTAAAATTTCCCAGAATCAAACATTTTGTAAAGAAATCACAGAATTAAAAGGGTCAAAAGAAACGGTTCCTCATCTAAAAAATAGTAGTTTATTCCAATTACATCCTTTTATAGACAATTCAGGATTTTTATGAGTAAGTGGACGTTCAGAAAATGCAGATATTTCTTTTGATGAAAAACATCCAATAATTCTAGCTGCTAACCATAAACTAACCCATTTATTGATTCGATATGAGCACCAGAGGTTATTACATGCTGGGTGTCAAGCAGTAGTTAATTCGCTTCGTAAAAAATATTGGCCATTAACAGGGAAAAATATTGTTAAGAAAATTCTACGTGAATGCATTACTTGTTTTAAGGTTCGACCGAGCGAGTCAACTTATCTGATGGGAGATTTACCATCAATGCGTGTGACACCAATGCGCGCATTTTACAACAGCGGCGTTGATTTTGCAGGGCCATTTCATATTAAAGAAAAGACTCGATCTCGGGTATCTATTAAAGCGTATGTACGCATTTTTGTATGTTTAGTCACAAAGGCCGTACACATCGAACTTGCTGTAGATTTATCAACAAAAGCATTTTTGAATTGTTTAAAGAGGTTTTTCTCTAGGCGCGGCATGTTTGGCGCGAAAAATGAACTCATAGAATTAAAGCATATGTTATCGGACGGCAATTTTGAAAATAATGTTATGGATTTTTTATCAAACAACTTAATCAATCGGCACTTTATACCGCCACATGCACCTAATTTCGGCGGTTTATGGGAGAGCGCAGTAAAGTCGGCAAAATATCATCTTAAACGTGTGGTAGGGGAAACGCAACTTACATACGAGGAATTTTACACAGTACTATGTCAGGTTGAAGAAGACCCTTAACACCCATTTCCAATGATCCAAACGACCTCTCTCCCCTCACTCCTGGACATTTCCTTATTGGAGATGCACTGACGGCATACCCACAAGCAGATCCACGTAACATTAATATGTATAAGTTGAATAGATACCAACATCTTGAACAAATGACACAACATTTCTGGCAGCGATGGCAGCAAGAATATTTATCGCAGCTACAATATCGACCAAAGAAAAAGGGTTTAAAGACTAGTAAAGTTAATCCAGGTATTCTAGTATTAATAAAAGAAGATAACTCTCCACCAATACACTGGCCTCTTGGTCGTATAACAGAACTGCACCAAGGCAAGGACGGAATTACCAGAGTTGTATCTATTCAATCAGCACGCGGTATCTTGAAAAACCCTGTATCAAAGATCTGCATCTTACCTGTTGCCGACGAGAATAATTCGCAAATCACAGAAGATACTCCTTCATATCAATAACCATAAATTTTAAAGGTGATGCAAATTAATACAAACACTTAGTATCTAAGTTTACTATACTTTAAGGAATATTAATTAGAATTGTACTGAACCTCCACATTTATGATAATTACGGATTATTTTATTTACTGATTATGATTATATAATACCGAGAAACTCCATAGAATATAACAATAATGGCAACATGTTAATAAAACAATTTCAGTTAAAATAAGATTAATTTTAAATTAAGTAGATACATTGAAAGATACTCTTTCAAGGCAGGCGGTATGTTTGAGTTTATAGACATAAGGACTATCAATAACGACAACTGCAGAAATAAAATCACATTCATCATTATTGTAACTCATAAAAAAGCAGTTGTCTGTCCTTTACAGAGAAGGTTTATTGGTAGTTTGTAAAATGTACCCAGATTTAGAGAATGTGTGCAATGTACCTTTTTAAGAAAATCATGTTTAAAACATAATGGCAGCGCATATAGATATATCCCGGGGAAATCCCACGTGGTGTTTCTCAGAGGAAACAAGATAAGCGCTTCAATTTTAGCTAACTGAAATCCCGTTTTTATTACGGTTCAAAAAAGGCGTCTATCCTCGAATTAGTTTACATGGTAAAGGATAGATATTTTATTAGTTGAAAAATTACAACATTTGGGTAGGTTAGGTATTAAACACATTCTTATGTGAAAGGATGAGGAAAAGGAATCATGTAACTTTCCTGGCTGAGGGCTGGGAGTCCTTGCTTGAGCACCAAGCTGAACGGTGATTTTTACAAATAAACGTGGAGTCTAGATTAAGTAAATTTAATTTGTCAAAAATTGTTTATACTAAATGTAATATACATCTATTGAATTTAACACGGAGTCTTTATTATTTTAAAAAAGATTCAAACAGGAAGCTTTAATCAGAAAACCATTGATGAAGTTTTTTTCATTATCGAAAAGCAAAAACATTACCTTTTCATAGCAAACTCAAAAAGAAATTCATAAGAACGGAAAAAATGACGGGACAAAAGTCTACGCACAGTCAATTTGTTTGTGCAAATGTTAGCATAACTTTTAAAATTTTGAAAAAAAACTGCATCAGTGGTTTTTTGATTAAAGCTTCCAATCACTCAAAAACTCAGTATAAGGTGCTGTATGTAGAGTTTTGGCCGTCACTTTATGTTGCAGCGTTTTCTCTGGACGAGTTTAATTTTGTATTTCATTTATTCTAATAGCTGTTTGATTTCGGGTATAATATAGACTGAAATGTTTCAAGTTTTTGAGCTATTTATAGGCGTTACAGGTAGTTAAGCTTTTGTTAAATTTCTGTGTCCTGCAGTAAAACAATTCATAGGGGTAAGACTGCAGTAAAACTGTAAAACTGCAGTAAAACAATTCATAGGGAGTGAACTTCGTAGCAGAATGAATGGAATAGTTGTATTTAAATATAACTTCCTTTAGTGCGTCTTCTCGATCATACGCAAGGTTTTTTTTTTTTGAAATATCATCTAGGCAATAAATTGATGTGGTTTTGTTGGGAAGGATAATTTTTTTTAATGATTTCGGTTAGCGTGGGTTCTGAAAAATCTTGCGACTTGATTGTACGCCTTTGCTTATTCTTGAAGGGTGTTTCATTTGCAGTGAACATTTATTGAGGGTTTTTTCTGAAATTGGAATGCGTTTATGCATGTTTTCTTCTGCTGAATGTATTGAGGTTCCTGTTGTACTCTGATTTAAGGTATATGGAAATTGGGTTGAGGTGGTCTCAATGTTGTGCATTTCCAGTATTTCTTCGGTAACTACCGTGGTGGCCTTGGTTGATTTTATTCTACTCAAAGCATTAGCGTTACTATTTTGGGAGTCCTTTTTTGTAAACGACTTCGTAGTCGAACCCCTCGAGCTTAAGACTCCAAAGAATCATCCTGAATTGGGAGTTCTTTAGACTCATCATGCAGGCAAGTAGATTACGATTTTAAATTTTCTTCTGAACAAATACGGTCAGCAGTATTTGTAAGCCCATGCGTTGGCCAGTAGTTCCTTTTCCTTCCTTCCGAGTCGTTCAACGTTCTACACCTTAAACAAATGAAGCGATCACTGCCGATGAAACCTTTTGACAAAACGGTTCCAGTTGCGAAGTTACTCGCGTCAGTTGTTAATACACAAAATGTCGTATTGGATGTTCGTAGACTTGATCATTCCTAAGAAGATTCTTGCAATGTTCAAAAGCACGCTCTTATTGATCATTCAAACCAAAAATATGCAGTTTCTTCCTTTTCACTTTATCTCTTTAGGTGTCTTGTGAATAGGACAGTTGTCTATGACCTGGATTTTACTCCGGTTGAGTTTTATATCTTCAGTTGTCACAATATGGCCAAGGCCTTCTATCTCCCTCTTCATAAATCTTGATTAGTCCAGTTGGATTTCTAGATCCGCTTCGAATATCTCGTCTCTCTTAAGACTTCTCTGTGTCCCTGTAAAGATATTGAGTAGATGATAATATCATATAAATGCGCTAAGCAGAAGATCTCCTTGAAGATCCTTTAGCACATGACGCGTTGAAAACTTCCGGGAACTTTGTTTAGGCCGAAGGGAATACGGAAGCAAGAAAATATCGTTATATTGATGGCAAATTCTAAATAACAGTTTCTTCACTTCAAAGTTATGTTGGGATGTACGTACGAGATCGACCAGGCCATTTGAGTCAATAAAAGGACATCGTGGACAACACTTTACTTCAACGTTCTTAATTTTTTCATAGTTTTCTGAAATCTTTTCGACCACTAAGGGATTGATTGTTTGTCTCGACGGAGGCGTATCAATCTGTATGTGTAAATGCACTCCGAAATCAGTAAATCTTTGGTGGTTTGGGTAGATTTATAAGAATGTCTCCATTTTGTACGTCTACATGCAATTCGACTATGAACTTTTAATCACGTGGTATCGTGTATTTTTCAGATATAATATTTGGTTTAAGTTTAACGGGAATTCTCGCATTGTACGTTATAGGGACGTTTATACTAAGATCAACTTTGACGCCTAATTGAGAAAATGCATCTATACTTAGAAGGGCATCAAAGTATCTGTGGAACTTGAAGATTAGGTATCTCAACGTCCCTAGCTTATTAAATTCTATGAAATTTGGGAGATTTACTTCTTCTTTCACTTGTTTCAAAATTTAAAAAAGAGTTTCAAATTTGTCGTAATTGAAATGAGTTTTATTGGATTCACATCTTGAGGCTCTACATGTTCAGGATTTATAAAAGATCAGGATGCGTGTCTACTAGGAATTTAGGAGGTCTTCCGAAGGGAGAAGATATCTAAATATAGGGTAACGCGAAGTTTATTTGTTTTGAGCTTGGCATAAAGACTTTCGGAGGGAAAATGCGTGTGGTTGGATATGGAGAAGCTTACGGTGAATCCTTGTTGGCATGAGAGACTGTGGAAGTTTGGGCTTTAATATTTGTTCATGTTGACGTGATTTTATATTGTTATTTGTATCTGAATAATATATCATTAGATTTGCTTTTTTTGGATCCCAATCTAAAAGAGTACTGCATATACTGAGCACTTAGTTAGCTCACCAACGATTTTCTTCCTACCCATAATATGTACCGCTTGTCACACTAATTAACGAAACGATCAACATTTACGCATATTACCACAAAATTACCAACCCTTACTTAAAAATACTCATAAATGAGTTGGCGAAAATTCCATCTTTTGAACTATGATCATGTCATTAACGAGCATATGCTTATGCTAATTGAGAATAAGAAATACTAAGTATAAGCGTTTTCACATTTGTAATTAACCTTGACTGATTAAAGTGCATGATTCAGCGACCGATTCCATAATATTTTCAACATTCAAGTAATATGTGTGACAATTCCTCTACAGAAATTTCTTTTCTAACTGTAATGTTACTGTACTCATTATCAAATTAATTCCGAAACAAATTTAAAACGAAAACCGTATGTCTTCATGACTGCGTCATGAGCTTTAATTTGTACCGTACTAGTTTTACTTTTACTACTAGTTTTAATACTCGATTTTCATTCAAAATTCTTCGGCAATTATTAGCGACCGTGACAAAATATTGAACTCATCCGCATAGGTTAGCAATTGATTTTTTTAATCTTGCGCCTCTTTTTTCGACGGGTAGCTAATTACGTGGTTCCGATGTTGAGGAGCGAAAAAAATATTGCAAGTCACAACCAATGACCATGTAAGAAAAAACGAGGTTTATTTTATTGTACAACTTCTTTATTATAATTTTCAAAGTGCGATTTTCGCATCGACTTCGTCTATTATCTCCACAGTATTCGCGACAACTGAGGGAGAAAATCTAATTTACCGGTTTTTACGAGTATACTATCTAAAACTGCCGATTAAGCGTCGTATGTTTTGAGAGCCGCGGCAAACTCATTTCAGACGGTTTCATTTTTCTTGTCTTCTAGTCTTACTGTATTCTCGTATGTTTTGAGAAACGCGGCAAAATCATTCCACATGGTTTCATTTTTCTTGCCTTCTAATATTACTGCACTTAACCGATTTGATGCATGCGCGTGTGAACTTCTTGTATCAGTGTTGTATGCTGACGCATATATAACTTCTCCCCCCTTTGATTTCGAATTCTCCTGAATTCGATTTTCAATTCGGATTTTTAGTTGTTTTTGCTTTCTTAAATACAATACAATTAACAAAATTGCAATAATTAAAATGAATATCATGCTTAAATTTAATCCTATGTTTACATTTTTGTGGATTTGCAGCTCCTTAATTTTTTTTGTATTGTGTACATTATTTACAACTATATCTTCTAATGTTATTTTATCCTTAAAAATTACCAATTCTTTGTTGGAATAGTGAAACCTTTCATTTGTTTTTTCTTCAATATTCGAAAAATAGTGGTTCAAAACGTGGATAGTACAATTATTAAAATGTATTAACATATTTCCTTTCATATTGAGGTTTCTAAGTCACATGTTTGATTAATGGGAAGGTTCACAGCGTTCTTTATAACAATGGTTTCTTTATCCAATTCCAATATTTCGGTATTTAAATTCTTAATTAGTTTACATGTATTACTATAGATACACTGTTTACTATTTCTAAGTTCGTTAAAATACTTATAAGGCTCATAGGTGTACACAGTGTTGTTAATTAAGACAATAGTTTCTATTGGAGAATCTATTTCTTTGGATTGTTCATTTGTTATATGTAGAATTATCTTAAGTTTCATGCTGATGAATTCGACAGGAATTTTTATTGCAAAGATCAATTCATTATTTTGTGCTGTACCTAATCCGACTTTTACATATTGTCATTTATTTACGTCAATTTTATAAATTTTTATCTCTTCATCGGTGAGAGTGTTTGGGTGTAACATGCCATATCTCGCGGATGCAATATTATCCTGTATGTGATCGATTCTACTTTTTAGAATTCCAATTTTGAAAATTTGGTCATAATATAGGTTATTTGCAAATGAGGCATTCAATGTGCTGTTTACTTTACTAGTTATTGTATGTCTGTCTCTGTTAGCCATGTCGCCAAGTCTTTTAATTGTCTCGCTAAAATTTTTATTGATTTATACTTGTCGGTTAGTTGTTTGTATGATATTATGATTGTTTATGTCGATTGTTTTGAGATGTTCGTTTATGTTTTGTCTGTCTTGGTTGTCCATTGTTCCAAAAAGCCAATTTTGTGCGTTACCTACTAGGTTAATCAGTCCTCTTTTATTTCTACTCTCTAATGGTTTCAATGTGTTAACTTTATTTGTTAAATGGTCGAGTTCCATCAGAATTATAGATTTGTGCTGTCCATTTAAGTGTTCGGCGTTGATTTTGAATTCGTTAATTACGTTAAGGATTTCTAAAGGGTTTATAATGTGAAGAATGATGTTAGATTTTGTCGGTATTTCGGCTTTATTCATATGTATTTCCGTAAATCCCGTATTGTCTTCAATTTTCTGTATAGTCAATTATCCGTTTGCTGGAGTCGATACAATGAATAGTATTACCGTTATTGTGACGAATAACTACAAGTACAAAGGAAAGTAGAGCTATATTGAGATGGTTATTTGAAATGACAGAGAGATGAGAATCATGTTAGTAGTTTTCCTTGTATAATTTCAACTATCATTTTCTTACGGATGTAAGGAATATGTTCTTGTGTGAATGGGATTTGACGATTTCTAGAGATGTTTTCTGCGATGCCACAGACAAAAACACCAAAATCATTTATGTTTTCCTGTTGGGGAGTACTTTTAGATGCTTCTTTAATAAAATCTGATGTATCGAAGGGTATTCCTCTTTTATCTAAGGATTCTTTCTATAAATACTCTTCTAGAATGCCTATAATTTTTTTGGTTTGGTATTCCTAATGAATCATAGTATTTAATCGTTTTCTCTTGGAAATCAATTATAGCTAAAGTCCAATGGTTCTGGTTTACATATACTGGTATCAGAAAAAGATCGTAATCGAAGATATTTACGTTACGGGTCCATCTTCTAATGGATCGGTAACCTACGTTAAGAAGACGTGTTGCAAAAAATATGTTCATTGCAAAAACTTTGTGTGAATTTCCAAGATTGTTTTCTTTGCTGCGATTGACAATTAATTTTAAGTAGAATTCAATTACCTTATCGTTAAGCCACTTATTATTTTCTAATGCCTTAATATCACGTTTGGTGATATCAATATGAAATTTGGATACTAGGATTTCATCTTCTTGACCTTCGTTTAGTGCTGTATTAATAATGGATAATTGTTCTTGGGCAAATTCTGGAATTTCCGTATCGTTATCATTTTTTGCTTTGTCATTAGGAAACAGATTAAATTTCAGGGGCCTTTTGATATTGCTTGGATATACGTTCTGCAGTTTACCCTTAACAAATCTGGGTTGGTGCTTTAATCTTGCTGCTTTATAGTTTTTTACAAAGCCTGTTGTCCTTCTTTCCTCATAATCACGTTTTTTTGTTTGTTTTCTCTATCCATTTTTCCTTTGTTTTCTTTAAGTTCGCTCGTACTTTGTCGAAGTTGACTTTGTGTGATTGCACGTCATTTGGTGTACACTTGATTGTAGAATGATACCTGTCGTTATAATTTCTGACTGCTTGTTGCATCATTCTTTTCGTGGAAATTTTCCGTTTTTGATAAGTGAGGATTCTAAATTTTTCTAAAATTGTCTCATGAAATCTTTCCACGTCTGCGATTCCGGTACTATTGTGTGGTTTTGTTAGATGAAGTTCTACATTTTCAGAGTCTAAAAATTCTTTCATTAGAATGCCGTTGAATTCATTTCCTGCGACAATTTTTTGTGGTTTGCCTAGTCGCGTGAAATGTTCTTCTAGAATTTCAATTAATGTTACGTGGTTTCTATCCATTAGAAAGTAAGCAGTCCCAAACTTTGAAAATTTGTCAATAATTGTGAGGAAAGATTGCTTCATTATGGTAAACAGGTCTATTTGAATAATTTGATTTATATTGCTCGCTGATTCGGAGAGATTGAATTTTGTTTTGATTGGTTTACGATCGTATTTAACGGCTTGACATACGTCACATTGATTTATTACAAGGTGAATGAGATCAAACAATTTTGGATAATATATTTTAAATTTAATTTTGTTAAATGCTTCTTGAATTCCAGAATGTAAGCTTTCCTGCACATGGTAAAGTGCTATCTGCCTGACGGCTTCTACTTCGGTTTCGACGTCTAGGGCTCTGAATGAGCATTTTATGAATTTGATTTGTTTGTCATTGAAAAATAGTTCACGTATTCTTTCTTGCACAGTGTTGTACTTATGATCTGGTAATTCTGAATAAATTCCGATAATTCCTTTTCTTAAATATCTCTTAAGAATATCACTGAGGTTGTCGAAGTCGTATTCTGCTATGTAGATAATACGTTTTTTGTGCACGAAGTCTATTTCACGGACTTTATTATTTGTGGGGATGATTTGTGTATTGTATTTGTTTACAATTTCCTCTTTGATCGGTATATGATCCAGCAGTTCCTCCTCTGCGGAGTGTACAGTTGCCATGGTGACATTATCGTTTTCATTTTCTATATTTGCTAAGATTCCTAATTCTGAATATGTATTAGTTTTGTTCGAAATAGAGGCTAGTGAATTGACTTCTTCGTCCTGTTCAATTCGGCTTAAGAAATCTGCGACTCGATTCTCCTTGCCTTTGATATACTCGATATCGTATTTGTATTCGCCTTATTTTAGCAGCCACCTTTGGTGTCTTGGCGAGAGATCCTTCCCTCTATACTTTGCCTGCAAATACTTTATTGGCTGGTGATCGGTAAAACTTTTGAACTCGTTTCCATATAAGTATGGTCTGAAATATCCCACAGACCATATAATGGCTAGGAATTCTTTATCTGTGGCGGAGTAGTTCTGCTCATGGCAATTAAGAGTTCTAGATGCAAAACAAACAGGATGGCCTTCTTGTGAAAGAACGGCGCCTATTGCATAGTTCGATGCATCAGTAGTAAGGTGGAATGGCTTGTTGAAATTCGGGAATCGCAAAGTTGGGTGCGTACTTATGAGAGTTTTCAGTTTTTCAAACGCTTGTATATAGTTAGGATCATTGACGTTAATTCTACAATCCTTTCGCAAATATTTCGTCATGGCGTACTTTGGCGTAATCTCGAATGAACTTGCGATAGTACCCTGTAATCCCTAGGAAGCTTTTGATTTGTCTCTCAGTTCGGGGCAGCTTCAATTCCTGTATTATTTTAATTTTTTCGGGGTTAGGTTTCAATCCATCTTTCATGATGATATGTCCCAGGAAACTAGTTTCTTTCTGCATGAAGTTGCATTTGTCAATTTGTATTTTAAGATGATTCGCTTCGAGAACCTTGAATATTTCTGTGATTGCGTTAATATGCTCTTGAAGGGACGTGTTGAAAATAAGTACGTCATCTAAATAAACAACACAGGTTTTATTTATAAATTTTCGTAGAACATCGTTCATGAGCCTCTGGAATGTCTCCGGTGCATTTTCCAAGCCAAACGGCATTCTGACGAACTCATAGAGGCCATACGGGGATACAAAAGCCGTTTTATGCCTATCTTGTTTTTTCACCAGGATCTGGTGGTAGCCTTTAGCCAAATCTATAGTGGAAAAATATTGAGCTCTGCCGAGTTTGTTTAACAATGAGTCGATATTAGGTAGAGGGTATTTGTCGTCTACCGTAACCTCATTTAGTTTTCGATAATCGACCACCAGTCGAAACTTTTTAGTTCCTGAATTATCGCTCTTTTTTGGGACTATCACCAGAGGACTTGAATATTTGGAGCAACTTTTCCTTATTATGCCCTGTGATTCCATTTCTTCTATTTGACGGCGGACCTCCTCCTCATGCTTAGGGGGGTAACGATATAATTTGAGCGTTGATTTGAGCATCTGTAGTTGTTTTGATTTCATGCTCGATTGATCGGGTACCAACCCAGCCTTGTGGTCAGGACTTAGGTTCTACCACATGACGGTCCCAAGCCCGTGTAAATGGGGAGGGTAGGTGTTGTGGTGTTAGTCCTTTGTTGAGTGCAATTGTTGATAGAATGAAGTGACGACAGACGAACGAAACAACTGTAAATGTTGTAAACGTCTTGCTGAAACAGATGTATGAAGTTGTATGAACGGTTTGATGCGCAGTTACAGGTTTAGTAGGCAGCCTTGTTCCTGTTGCAGAATGCGTTGTATGGGCGGATGGATGTGCAGTTGACAGGGTCTGACTATAATGAGTACCGAGGGAAATTTATAGCAGCCCTGCCTCTGTTGTTGAACGAATTGACTGATGAACTGAAAGACATGTTGAACGATGTAACTGACGATTGACTCCACAAATAGATGGTTTGACACTTGACTGAAGGCTGAAGGTAGAAGTAACGAAATTGACGAACTGTGTGTTACTGTTGTGCAAATGTCTGATTGAGTGATGAAGTGAAAAAGTGATTGAAAAAGAAGAAAAGAGAAGTAGAAGTCGTAAAAGTTTTTCTTGCTGCATTGCAGATAAAGCTTGTTGAGGAAGTAAGGCAGTGAGTAGAAGAAGAGTAGAAGAAGAAGAGGATGAAATGAAGTAAAGTTGATAGAAGTATGAAGTAAAGAAGATGATGAAGATGTAATATGAAGAAGAAAGTTTTTCTTGCGTAATGGCAGAAAAAGCTGGTGGAGGAAGGAAGTAAGAAGAAGAGTAGAAGAAGAAGAGGATGACGTGGAAGTAAAGCTGATAGAAGTATGAAGTAAAGAAGATGATGAAGATTTAAAATGAAGAAGAAAGTTTTTCTTGCTTAATGGCAGAAAAAGCTGGTGGAGGAAGTGATTAGAAGAAGAGAAGAAGTATAGCAAAAAGAAGAAGATGATGAAATAGATGATGAAGATGATGAATGTTGAATGAATCAGAAGTTTGTTGGTATAGATGCTGTTGTTGAAAGTGTTATATGTTACCTGACAGAATGACGACTGATGAACTGAATGTAACGGACTGATTGTCGTGTAAACGAAGTCTAAAAATGTTGTTAGCAGGTCGAAAAGCTCGCATTACAACATAAACTATGTTGATGATGTCTATGCGAGACTAGTACACCTGCTAAAGTTGTGAAATTGATAATGTGAGTATTGTTGATGTAAATGTTTATAGATATGTTGTTAATGTGTTAACCCGGACCCTATAGACTAGTGCTATAGGTATCCGGGTGAACGCAGGGGGACTCATGGTTTAAGTTTCGACCTGTTCCATTCAGTCTTTGGGGAGTGCCGTCCCCACGTACCCGAGGTGTGAAGAAGGGTTATCAGTCCCTTGTGCCTGGAACAAAAACTGAGAGTTTTTCTCGGTCTGTAGAGAAGCGCAACCTGATCAGAGGTTATCTGAACCACGGGTTAGGGGGAGCCCATGACAGGTTACTGTCATCCCCCTACACGGTATAGGAGCCTATTCTTGGCTGAAACGTGGTGGTTGTGGTTTCGAAGGCTAGAGAGTGGCGATGAGCACAGACCAGTTGTGTTCGGGAATCCAGGTAGCTTAAATAAATTGGCACCTAGGACTGGGACTTGTCTCAGATTCTAGGGGTGGTGGTTGACACATTGTTTCAACCCCATCTATGGAGACCGTGGAATTAAGCCGTATACGGCAGGTGTCCACGTTAAACACTTTGACTTCATGATCGGGTACTAGTTAATTTATCGCCTTCTTTATAGAACAATTTATCGATTTTTTTAATGATTTTAGCAACTGCAGAATATTCTTCTCATTCAAATGATTTAACTTAAGTCGGTGTACAAAGTTACTTTCAACTTTTTCCAATAAACTGATTTCATCCAATGCGTACGGATTATTTGTGAATTTAACCACTTGTCCGTTTAGCGTTATTGTCCTTTCTTCTATGTCAATTAAAGTATTAAGTGTATTGAGTAGATCAATGTCAATTATAAATTGGTACTTTCTGTTGTGTAAGTATTTTACTTTCCACCTTATTCTTGCCACAGAAGACAAATTGAATTCCTTTGGGGCGTGAGTATGTACTTCGTACGTAATCACATCTTTACTTATAATAGTACTGAAGCTAATTGGAGTTATTGGTATTTTGGTAAAACAATTAATTGTGTCATCGATTATGGAAAATGATGACCCAGTATCTATCAGGGCTAAATAAGTCGTATTGTCAATTGTTATGTTGATCATTGGTAGTGATTTCGAGGCTAGTTTTGAAAAAACGTCGATCCTTCGTTCGTGTCATTTGTATGGGGGTAATTTCGAACTGAAACACCTGCAAAAGAGTTATTTCAATTACTGTGATCAAAGTTTTGCGATAGAGTTTCACGATTTCTTGATAGATTTCCTTGAATGTTGTCGATTTCCATCGGTTCTTGTTTTTGAGGGTCATTATTCAGAACTCTATTAAATCGGCTTTGTCCTGATTGGCGGTATTGCCCAGAGTTTCTGTTATAACTTGAAGTTTGATATCCCGAGTGACGATTATATTTGCGAAACTGTTCAGAGTTTGTGTGAGGACGATTCTGTGGTTCATAACTATTTGTATAATTTTGTGTCCTAAACTGACCTGAATTATTATTAAATTGACTATTATATTGATTGTGTTCATGGTTTTGTTGGTGTCTGTTGTCGTACGTCTTTTGTCTGTGGAGTCCTGAACTGTTGTTTTGCTGTCGATCGTTATTATTTTTATTTTTGATATTAATATTACGGTTTTTACTGCGGTCACTCTCGAACATTCTCGTTACATTTTCACTTGTCACTTTTCTGTATTCAGGCCTAATGCATGAATTTTCAAATCTTCGACTTGTCATTAAACAAATAATTTCATCTATGTCAATTATTTTATCAAAAAGTATACCCTGTGTAATTTCTTTGAGAGTGTTGATTAAAATTGAGTCAACATTACTCAGGTCAACGTGTAAAGTGTGTTTATAATAAATACATAATTCATCTTTTTTATAATTCATTTGTTGAATTTTTACTGCTAATTCACTTACTGTACTAACACGTAGATCGCTGATTCTTCTATAGATCTCGAACGGTTCAATATCTGGCTTGTATCACATTTGTAAGGCCTTTTTAATTATTTCCCAATTGTCGGTTTGCTTCACATTGATAACGACATATTTTGCTTTCCCCTGTATTTTTTCGAAGTATATGTGTCTGGTAGCTACACGCTTAAGTTCAGGATCGACAATACTATTTAAATAAAATTCGATGCTACTGATGAATGCGTTGATAGAGACTTCTCCTGTCCCTGTGAAAGAACTCATATGGCGTATTTCCTTCAGGATCCTGTGGCTAGGATCAACGTAGTGGTTTGTTGACACTGTGATTCGGTTAATTGCTTCCGCTAATCGATCGATTTGGTCTTCTCTACTTTGGCTGTTCACCAATTGTTGAACCACTGCGGTGAGTTGCGCGAATTCTGCTTCCCTTGTTGCTAATCTTCCTCGTAATTCCTCCATTTGGGCCTCCATTATACTAGGTTCTGATTGACTTACTCTGAATACGTTCCGTAGAGCTTCTCTGCTCTCCTTTCTGCTCTGCATCCACTTTTGATTTTATTATTTTGTTTCGACTGGATTCCCAACCCAGCCTCAGGAGGGATTTTGAAAGACCGAATTATGGCTTGACACCGGTCCTTCCAGTCTGGTTAATAGGTTAATTTTCGACCGAATTAACTCACGCGAGTAATTTATTATTATTTTTTTTTGTTTATCCCACTGGTTTATCTCACAATTTCACGTTCACTTTATATACGGTTGTAGTTTAATCGACCAATGTACCAAACGATTTTAAGTCGCGTTTACTTCTTGTTTCCCGACTGCGCCAATTACGTGGTTCCGATGTTGAGGAGCGAAAAAAATATTGTAAGTCACAACCAATGACCATGTAAGAAAAAACGAGTTTTATTTTATTGTACAACTTCTTTATTATAATTTTCAAAGTGCGATTTTCGCATCGACTTCGTCTATTATCTCTACAGTATTCGCGACAACTGAGGGAGAAGTTCTAATTTACCGGTTTTTATACTATCTAAAACTGCCGATTAAGCGTCGTATGTTTTGAGAACCGCGGCAAACTCATTTCAGACGGTTTCATTTTTTTTGTCTTCTAATATTACTGCACTTAACGGATTTGATGCATGCGCGTGTGAACTTCTTGTATCAGTGTTGTATGCTGACGCATAACTACATAACTAGCTTTCTCATAACATGTTCCAGACTCATATTGAATACCAAAGGGGCCAATTCATCTTCATTTAGCCCGATATTTTTGTCTAGTCACGTGATACCGGTCATGTATAACCTTTTTGGTTACGAATATTTCTTAAGCTGTGAGCAGATGGAGTTGCATTTCAATTTCTTCATTTCTTGCGGTGAATGATACCTGTGCGGGTGCCTGCTGTTTTGTTATTTTATTAGTAGATACCGTGATGTTGCAACCCTCCGTAAACTTGATGATTGGTTACATGCTCTTTTCTATTTCCTTTGAAACTCCTTGATATGACTGAATCGTAAAATTGTCATCCTTTAACGTGCTAATTTCAAGAAACGTTCGTGGAGACGACGGGGTAATACTCATTTTTCTGGCAAGTTTTGGATCTTCTGAATAACATCTGCGGGTTACTTCTTACGGTGTACGATGTCTCAATGTACGTATTTATTGATTGTTGCTCGGCTGTTGCAGCTTACATCATATGTGATGTTGGCAATTTCTAACCTTCCCCCTACACCAATGACTCCAGAATGGTGGTATACATACAATAAACAAGGTGATAAATATGCAAAGCGGCTATTTTTCTTAACTTTTCCGTCGCATTCTTATTGTTGTATCTCATCTGTGTCATCTTTGGAAGATGAGCAAATCGTTTTTGCTTTCTGAATTCAAATATACATATATATGTATCATTAAAGTACTTTTGCGTTCTTCTTTCTGTTTTCCTGTGACGGAAAATTTTTGTCGAGCCATTCGTTTTACTTAAGAGTGTAGGAGCCCACAACCACAGCTCTATGTTGACATGTTACTCTAGAGTCGCGCCCCTCGAAAATATTTTAATTTGAAACAATGAAATTCCAGTGGTCTACAGTACACCTCTTCTGTATGACCACTGTTCGGTATGCTACGTACGTTTTGAAAGTGGCGGGAACTCCATTTATCCATGACAGCATTATCTAAAAATCTGTCCAATAGTAGATATGATGTATCTTTACTTTTATTGCGGTTGTCACTTACTGTACCAGTTTTTTTTGCTGATTGCGCTGCGCATAACTCTAATCTAGCAAAAGTGATTAATTCTGCTGGAGTGACTCGATTTGGAAGATAATAATCTTGTTTGAACTCTTCCATCCATGGTCACGAATCGAATGTAAAGGGCAGCTCCACAAGTCTTTCAACATGCATGAATTTCAACCCTCTGTAATGCGTTACATCAACCACGTTTCTTTGAACCTGTTTGTGATGTACTGCCCTAAACATGTTGCTGACTTTTGTCGGACTGTCTGTCAGTACGGCATTCAGTTCTTCATTCCAGTCAAGCCTTATAGTCCGGGAGGTAGCGTTGCAATTTTGTTGGAGATTCCGAGTCGATTCATTTATATTTTTTAAATGATTTCTGTTGAATAGTTGTTAAATCATTTCAAAGTAAGACGTCCAAATATTGGTGGATGTGGGGGGGGAAAAATGTATATGGCGTTAGAAAAAATTTTCTAATAGTTATTTTGAGCCGTTTGAAATTTCATGCAATGTATATTTATATAATCAAAAAAAAAAACAAGTCTGCTATGAGAATAATGGTGGATTAAAAGTCATTCAGACATATGAACATGTTTAAACAATAATTAACTAATAATTTTTTCGAGTTCAATGAAATTTACATACCCGATTCTTTATATTATTTAAAATATAAAAACAATCGTCAGCTATTTGTTTAAGCGGGGTAAGATCGTCAGCTGAGGGATTATAAGGGCTGAGTCAGCATTTAACTCGCATAGATTATCATATTGTTAACGATTTAACTGTCGATCTTTCCCCCTCCTTTGTTCAAGACTGACGGCTATTATTATTTAATTTAAAGTTTAAATAAGTCATTGTAGAAATTTCAAGTGATTCGGAATTAATTTCGAACTTCTTTCATTACTTTTAATCATAACTGTGATACGCGCTCCGATTACAAGTCAACTGACAATCTTTCCCCTTTCATACTCATAACTGTCCTATTTTTTTGTTTGAATTCATGTTCGAAGAAAATGTTATACAAATTTCGAATGACCTTCAACTAATTTGATCTATATTTTATGGTTTTTTTTGGTCAAATTTAAATCACGTTTATTTTACTTATGATAAATACAGTTATTGCGTAAAAATTTCTTTCATCTATTACAATTTCGATATTAAATACAATCTTCAAATTCATTATCACTACAATTATCTTCTGACGTATCAGAGTTATAGTCAGTTTCTTCACTTCTGTCGTCTGAACAATCAGCATCCGATGTTTCTTCTTCAATTTCTTCTTCTTCTTCTTCGTCAGTTTCCTGGTTTTCTACTCTTTCATCATCTTCATTTATTTCCATTTCTCTTTCACCTTCTGTATTCCCTGTAAACAAATTTCATTTTGATTAGTACATCTATTTTCTATTCTGATCAATACATAATTCGTTAAGGAAAATTATAGACATTAATCAATACCTGTAGTGTTGACAACATCTGTCACGCTAGTAATAGTTGGTGGTAGTTGATCACCGTCAAACCATTTGAAGTTATAATTTGACTACTTCTACCCATCCATAGTTGATTGTAGAAACTTCAATTGGATCTAAAAGATGTGCATGGCTCCAGATGTGAGCAATATATGCTGATTTAAAAATATGCTGGTATAATTCCGTCTTACATGGTGGAAATATTGCCCCATCAACAGTGTTTTTAAAGGTAAAAACATCTGTTTTTATGTTCATATTGTATACTTTTGTGAATGTAGCATTCCGTGCTACATTTACGTCCTTTATGCTTTTAAATGCTTACATTTTACAGACAAATTTTTCAATAATTTCCTTTACTTCATTTCTATTGCAGTTTTCAATATTTGAAAGTGCAGAAAATGCTTTTATGAAGGCTGTCTAATTTTTTAAGATTTTAAACGGTTTTTTTCCCTCGTCGGTAGAATGCTGGATTGTAATTACATCCAGTGAATGCATGGAATCCTGGCAGTGCAGAGCATAATACTTTTCCAAGATTTTCATAAACTCTATTTACATCTATACATCGTTCGGAATTACCAGTTCCCAAATTAATATTTATCTGTCAATCTTTTCTAACATGCTGCCTGTTACCCAATAAAATAATCAACACATCTGTATCCAAACACCTTAGGGTAACTTTCGCATCGTAATTTAGATGACAAACATGAAAGACCATTTTTGGCCTCTTCATGGGATTTACAATCGAATTCAGGAGCTGTACTTTTCACTATTTTCTAATTTTGGGCTTCATATTTAAAGCATGTATCATAATTTAAATAGATGTTTTCTCTGCCTATAAATGGAATCATATAATTATTTTCCCAAATTTTACATATAAATTGAAGAAATGCATCCTTAAAATTACTATTTTTTAATGCATTTGTGAAATTTGATGGTCGCATTTGTTCGGAGCTTTTGATATTATAATGCTCACCTACTACTGTACCTTTCGGAGAGTTTTCATTATCTTTTATGGATGGAGAGAAATAGCGATCAAACGTTATTATAATGGTGTGAGCAGTGTGAAAATGGTTAGTAATTTTTGGGAAATATTTCCAAATGTTGATGGAACATCTGTCATTGAATTCAAAATAAAAAAACCATCATAGACCATAACTTCATACACTTCAGGTGCAGAGGATTCTACATTTTCTTCTAAGCATTTTAGTAAAACAGATTTATCTGTTTTACAAATAATCCCATCCAAGTGGCACATAGCTAATGGAACTGGCGTCAAGGGATATGTGAAAACTGCATCTACATTTAATGTTGTCTGTATTGATAGTAACATTAAATGGCCAAACAAATCGCGCTGCATTCGAACTTCAACTATTTTTCCATCAACATTTAATTTCTTTTTTTGTATCATATTGGCAAAAGTTTGTAATTTATTTTTCGTTATTGATTTTTCAAATCTTTCTATATCAATGCTACATTCATTAATAAATGTTTCACGTTGTGTATTTCCTAAGTTTTCAACATTGAGTAAAAAATTGACAATATTTTCTGATGCTGCTTGACCTGTAGATATATTAAATAAGAATCTTTTATCCAAATCTTTTGAGAATGGATTATTTTCTCTTAAACGTTCAACTAAATTTTGCCTTTGTATTGAATGTCTTTTGATTCTTTTTTCCATTACATGACTGATCAGCGTGATACGAATGCTATGGCTCTTACACCAACGTTGACGAGCAGCAATTGAATTAGTTGAATGCACTATACCTGTCAATTTATTTGCAGCATCAGCACTTATTGTCTGCTCCAGCGTCAGATTAACTGGTTGCCTCGAAAAAGGTTTATTAGTTCTTTTAATTCCGTAGGATCCTTGCTGAAATTGTAGTTCTAATCCCGGATGAGTCATGGCTACTTTCATCAAATTTTCATGGTACAATACAGTATAGCGAGAATAATTTTGTTGATTAAAAGTAAAAAATATGTAATTAATTTTAGTTAAAGCGTATTTAAGCAATTCCAAATTGGGTTTTCTAATACTTCGGCTCAATAAGAAATAATAATTGATTAATTGAATATAAATCATGTAGTATTGAGTAGTCTTTCCATGCTCGCCATTGAGTGTGGCTTGTTGATATTTTTTATAGGCGTCTATTAACGATATTAATTTTTCATCTGTTATTGTTGGGCTAACAGATTTTTGTACTATGAAGTCCATTAACGAATCCTTGATTTTTTCTGTTATTTCAAGTTCTTCATCATTAAGAAGTCTCTCAAAATGTAATATCTGGAGAGCAAGAGATAACAAAGGATGTAATCGTTTATAACGATTAAAATGCTTTCCAGTGATAAAACTATTGACTGAGCCGCTTGCAAGCAATTCTGCATTTACCATTACACCTGTGATCCCACAATTATCAATAAATTTTCCAACGGTTTTAAAGTATGCCATCATAATGTGAAACGATCCGAAATGAATAAATAAGTTGTCAAAGCGTGGTTTTTCTGAACTTTTAATTTGTAGAGCGACTTTGGCGATTGCTAAATCATATATTATCTCCATAAATTGTTCCTGACATTCCGACGCAATTTTTTGTGCCTGTCTCATAGTTTCCATAACAACCGCAACATTAGTAGGTGAAGAATTTATGGTAGTTAAGTATGCAATTTTTTGTTTGCAACTTGTCTCTTCATGGTAAATACTGTTATAACCTACCCAAGACGGCATACGAGATTTTCCAATAAAATGACTTACTATCCATGCAAGATACAAATGTTCAAATGTTAGAATATTGGGGGGAACTTGCAATCGTAATCAACTTGTTGCCGGTTCTAAAATTTCACGTACTCGTGGTTTTTTATTATAAGGTTCGATTTCAAAAGTAACTGCATCAAAAGTCCGACGTCTTCTTTTTTTGTTGCGTCGGGCTGAGCACTAGCATCGCATAGTTCAGAAGCTTAATTAGAATGTTTTTGAGGAGTCTCAATCGAATTTTCTTGAGTATTAATCGCTGCATCTTCAGAATCATTTTCATTCGAATCAATAATATTTTGAAATATAATCCCGACATTATCATGCAAAGTGTCCTTTCCACTGGAAGTATCAACAAATCTATCAAAATTATCAAATGCCACACCTGTACATAAACCTCTGGAGCGGATAATACCTTCCGGGCAAACATCATTTTTTTGTGCTGAAGCGAATGTCGCTTCCGTTTCCAACTCTTCTAGAACAGTGTAGCTACAACAGTGCCCAAATTGTATCAGCAGATAGTGCCTGGGCGATTCTTTTTATATTGTTATTATTATTGAAACGATAACTAGAACAGATTAATGTTGAGTAAAAATCTTCAAGAACTGGTGGAATGTTGCATTGTCTTTTGATGAGATCGTCGGTGATTGGTTCGTTTAGCAATGGTTTTTTTTCAAATTCTCTTATTTCCGACCTCAAAATTAACGCAGCTCGATTTAAAATGTATTGCTGTTCGATTATATTATGATATTTATTATTTAAATTGATAATATTTATTTTTTTAGGAAATGTTTCTAACAATCTAGATCGTAAATTATGGGGCTCAACGTTCATCGATGAAGTATTATCTAGCTCCTTTGCGTAATCAATAAACTATAATATAATAATAAATGTTAAAAATGACAAAAAAAGCAAGTTTTTCCTTCTATTATATATTTTGAAACAAAGCGACACACTTCCCGAGAAGCATGTCTATGAATGTCGCGAGACGTGTGCCATTTGGTTCTCTTGCCTGTACTTTTTGTAATATGCGACTCTGTAGCATGGGTGTAACGACTTCGGCAGTAACGACAATTTTTTTGTTACTCTCGTATTTGTTGCGTATTTTTTCTAACAAATTCTTGTCGCCCATTTCACTAGCTTCACTCTTTAGTGTATTGATAGCTTCTTCCATTAAACATGTTTGTAATTTTTGTGCCCGACCGCGAACTTTCTTGCGTTTTTATCACAAAAAATACAAACCATATCTGCTTCATATATGGAGTTATCTTCTCCATCCGATTCAGAGGCCTCATCACTTTCTTCATTATCGGATTCATTTGTTTCTTCTTCAACGTTTTGGCAGCTTTCATTAGCATCATCAATTGCAGAGCCGCCTATGCTTATATTCAAAGCACTTATTACCCCTAGGCAATCTGTTCCAATGCCCGACAAGAGGGCTTAAGGAATCCACTTCCGAGGTGGGGTTATTTGGATCCCGGAAGCTCCGTCGGAGACGGGCGTGGGCGCCACTCCTCTACCCTAATAAGAGACCCCCAGCCCTTAGAGGAGATGGGCTGTCCTCGGAAGCCGGACACTTACAACCTCTGGTGGATGCTTTGCCACCACCTTGCTGTAAACGTTTTAAACGTTTCTCTCGCGATGATTATGCAGCGAGCCCAATGTCTCGAGCTGTTCTCACCTAGGCCTAAATGAATTTCGTTAAAATTTTACAAATTCTAGGATTGATTTAAAATTCAATTTATTGGCTAATAGCTTAACTAACTCATAAATTTATTACTTATTAATGTATCGGACTTAATATTTAAACTATTATTATCCTACTACACTAATACTAAATACTACCCCTACTTACACTAAATACGGCGGGGGCCCCCAGATGACTCGTGTTCGGCTGCGATGGCTGCGAAAATTCTAGCCTGGACGACTGGCCTTCCGTTGTCACTCCACGCACTACTTCGGCTTGCTGCTTTGCACTTCGATATTTGGTCCCTATTCGTTCGATTGTCGTTGACCACTTTTGCTGTCTAAAGCTCCGCAAATTCGAATTTTCTGCCGCAACTTTTCCACTCGCCTTTCCCCTACTTGACTTATGCGAAAATTCTAGCCTGGACGACTGGCCTTCCGTTGTCGCTCCACGCACTACTTCGGCTTTGCACTTCGATATTCGGTCCCTCTTCATTCGGTTGTCGTTGACCACTTTTGCTGTCTAGAGCTTCGCAAATTCGAATTTTTCACTGCAACTCTTCCACCTCCGGGCAATTTGCTTTTCGCGGTTCTATATCAATGACTGCAGTCCCTGCTTATGCTCGCACCTAATTACACACCGAATTTTGAGCAGACTCGAAAGATTAAAACTTTTTGCTGCCTACACGATATATTGTCGCGGCTACGATTCGACGGATGGGATCCAGAAGAAGAAAAGAAGGGCTCAGCTCCAGCTCGTCAGGCTTTTATCCCTTTTGTCCAACGGTCGCCCGCTAAGATCAATGCCCGCTAAGGTGATTGCCCGGTGAGGTGATCGCCCGCAAGGAAGAAATTCCCGGGTTCCGTATCCCGCACTTAGTATAGCCGCAAACCCTTTCCCGAGCTTTTACGGCGATGTTGTTGCTGCGGCGGAACAAAATTTTCCCCCAGTGCTCGATTGGCCGGCGAAATATCGCTGGGTTTCCCAGACTCCACCTCGCCTTCGCATGGCTTGGCGCACTGTACCGCCGCGGTATGCACGCTGTACCGTCCGGCGTCGCGAGCGTTATGCTTCCGATTACATCATGCCTGCTAAGTTTATTTATGCGTATAAAGAATGTTTATACAAATGGAATTAATTTTAACTTATTCTGATTTCTTCATCTTCTTCAGTAAATCAAAATGAGGTGATGTGTTTAATGATATTATCTAGCAAAAATTCATTTCGTCGTCAGTGCTTTTGAGCACTTTGGGTTTCTTCACAAACAAATATCTCCTTCTCGCCGATGTCTTCAAATCAATTAGCCCATTAAAACTATACTGCCATTATCACTCGATATCCTAGTCATTTTATATATACTATATATATATATAGATATATTTATACTATAATACCATTTTTTTTTTGTGGAGAACAGCTCGCGGGATGAGCAATAACCCATCGTTAAATTTATTCTTTCGCCAAGAACAACAAGACAAAATATGGTTGCGTCGTGTCGGCTAGCGAGTTGACTGAGGAGTGGAATCGACCCGTAACACACTTTGGCCGCTTGTTCCGGGTTCATCTTGCGAACTAAAGTAAAAAAAATTAATTAAAATTTTTTTTATAAACTCATTGATGTCTACACTCCAAGGTCATACTCATTTCTAATGGCATTGGCGTCGCAACATTTATGCATGAATTCACTTATGAAAATGACAAACGTGCAGTTAAAAACATTAAAAGGATCAAATTCTTACAACTCACCTTAATGCTGATGAAGTTTCAGATTGAAGAAGCGGTCGATATTTTTTTTGGTAACGCAGAAAACGCACGATAACACTGGGGGCGATATTTTTGCAAATCATTAGCTTCAGTAGGAACTTTAGCGTCACTCATACACAAATTGTATTCTTTGCGAATAGCTAAAATCTTATTAGATTTTGCAAAATATTATCACCAAAAGATGTTAAACCTTCACTTTTTTTCAAACAGAATACACAAAATGATAAAACTTTCTTCTTATATTGATCTTTATTCGGCATTTTGAACGTTTTTCAAGCAGACGCGTGTTATGTCAAAGCTTAAACCCCAAACCACTGACTCAGATATAAAGAATGACTCAGATGTTAATAATGATAAGAACGATCTTAAACCAAGAACTGCTGATTCAAATGATAAGAAAAATGATATCAAATGATTGGATTTCGCTTTGAATGAAATCATTCATAGCAATGTTTAAAAAAAAATTAAGTCAGCATAAATATATTATAAAAGAATCTGAAAGAAAGGAAGTTAGTAAGTTAGAGAATTATAATCGAATCGTGAACACGCTCAAAGCGAAACATAACGTTGTTACTAATAAATAATAAAAACCTGTAGAAATTTAAAATCCAAGTGTTTGTCTATAGAGCGCGGAAAGCTCTGAACAATTATATTTTTTGTACACTGTGTAAATCAAAAACATAAATCGCGTCAAAAGCAATAATATCAAAGAAAATATAAAATCGGAGCAACGAGACGATGTGTGCAGGGACAGCTGGACTAATGGTTGCCTCCAATTTTTCTACGTAGATGTACCCTGAACAGACCTATGATCCCTTAGTAAAGATCTGGATAATTAACATAGAAACGCGCAGGTAGCGTTGCTAGAATTTGTGTGTAAGTGGAAATACTAATGAAATATATATGTATGTTTGTGTTTAAGCAGAAGTGTATATTTCCATTACGAAAAAACCATAAAATATAGGTCAAATTAGTTGTACGTCACTCGAAATTTTTATAACACCTTCTTCAACATGAATTTAAACAAAAAAATAGGTCAGTTATGAGTATGAAAAGGGAAAGATTTTCAGTTGACTTGTAATCGGAGCGCGTATCACAGTTATGATTAAAAGTAATGAAAGAAGTTCGAAATTAATTCTGAATCACTTGAAATTTCTACAATGACTTATTTAAACATTAAATTAAATAATAATATCCGTCAGTCATGAACATAGGAGGGGGAATGGTCGTCAGTTAAATCATTAACAATATGATAATCTATGCGGGTTAAATGCTGACTCAGCACTTATAATCCCTTAGCTGACGATCTTACCCCGCTTAAACAAATAGCTGACGATTGTTTTTATATTTTAAATAATATAAAGAATCGGGTATGTAAATTTCATTGAACTCGAAAAAATTATTAGTTAATTATTGTTTAAACATGTTCATATGCCTGACTGACTTTTAATCCACCATTATTCTCATATCGGACTTGTTTTATATTTTTTTGATTATATAAATATACATTGTATGAAATTTCAAACGACTCGAAATAACTATTAGACAATTTTTTTACCCCCATATACATTTTTTCCCCCCCACATCCACCAATATTTGGACGTCTGACTTTGAAATGACTTAACAGCTATTCAACAGAAATCATTTAAAGTAGAAATTAATCGACTCGAAATGATCAGGTGATTTGCAACGCTACCTCCCGGACTATTAGCTTGCACAGTTTTTTATGGATATTTTCGCATAGACAAAGATCGACTTCATCGACCAGAGTGGGACAAATGATCGTGCTACTGCTGTGATTACTTGCCTTTAAGTAATGTGTTGATATACTTCTGACCATTTAATCGTAAACCGGAACATATTCTGAGAAGCCTACCACGATTCACCTAGCATCTTGATATACTTTTCGTCGGTTTCATCAAGGTTTTCTGTTCTTCCTTTAAATCCAAGGGACATCCACTAACAACCGTTTATCACTAGCAGCGCATTTATGAAGCTTCAATAGCTTGTTTTCTAATTTCCATGGCTTCACACAATGAATTTGCTCATGTTGTAATGTTGCCGATGTAACAGACCTTAAGTGTTCTTTTTTCTGAAGGATATTTGAACTCTTTATCCTCTGCCAATTAGTTTAAGCATCTCATTGCTAGATTTGGTGGAGCCTTGGTGCTATATGTTACTTTTGTCAACTTGTTATATTGGATCTGGTCCTTTGATGAACTGCACCACGTTAATAACAATAACCCTTAGTCTTTTTTATCTTGGCGTATATCTCGGTACATTTATATAATGTCAGCAATAAATGCGTGTTTATATATGCGAAATCTCAACAGAATGTCGAGTTTTTTTTTGTATTTTCTTTCATTTTATCATTAAAAAATACATGCATCAAATCAATCAGAAACCACTCCTAGTTTTGTGGAACTTACGTCAAGATCGGTCTTTCCACTACTATCAGTCAGTGCGGAAGTACGAGCGAATTTTCCGAGTGTCAGAAGCAATACATTCCATTGTTTTATCTATCTTTCAAATTTAATAAATTAAGTGTAACATAAAACCCGAAATGAGTGTTGATTGTTGTGAAAACCCCAACCCAACAAAAAGTAGTCCTAACAGGGCTCCGTAATTCCTACGGAAGAATTAAAAAAAAATCCTGAAAAACGATCATGACGTCAATTCGTCCGACATAAAAAAGTTCACTTCTACGATAGGAGGAAGTGATCAGATATATTACTTGCTCTATCTGCAAAGAGGGACAAAAGTGACTGATATGAGGAAAATTAAAACAATTCTTCACACAATTGTACTTTGGAACTACTACAATAGTAAAGGCCCGACGCAATGTCGAAATTGCCAAATGTATGGGCATGGCTCCTCCCATTGTCATTTACCCACTAAATGTGCCACACTTCCCCAAAGCTCCTGAATGCAAGAGCAGAACAGATTCTATCGCACTTAAAGAAAAGCTACAAAAAAGGAGAAGCATACCAAAACCTCATAGGAGCTCCAATACGTTTGCGCTTTCGGAGAAAAATTTCCCAAGTCTTCCCATAATTCAATCTAAGACACAAACTTGTATTGAAAATATTCCAAACTTGCCGACAAACTTAGTTAGTACAACGAACGCAATTGGAATTAGACCTCAACCTCAACTCTCCTACAATGCGGCGACCAAAAACACTCCAAGACTCTTTGGTAAAACTCGTATCGAAGAACTTTTTTCACCAGAGGATTTATTAAAGCTCTCTCAAAAACTGATCATGAACTTATCAAATTGTAAAAATAAACAAGAACAATTCAATGTAATAGTTAGCATTTCAGTTAAGTTTCTTTATTGCTAATGCGCAAAGCAATAAAAATAACAAAATTGAATTCTTTGACTTTATTACTAAAATTAAGGTTGATATTTTTATTTAAACTGAAACTTGGTTGAGGCCGCATGATAAGCTAAGTCATGCTAACTTCCACATTTATCGATGTGATCGCAAAAATAAAATAGGTGGCGGAGTTGCAATTGCAATTAAAAAATCAATTAGGAATACACCAATACCCCCAATACAATTTGAATCGTCTGCCATTTAAAACATAGGGCTAATGTTAGATGAATCTGAAATCAAATTATACGCAGTTTACTTTCCTGGGACAAAACATACGAAGGAAAAATTAACTAATTTCAAAAACGACTATAAAAGGTTTACGCGTCAAAACCAAAAGTACTTGCTCTGTGGTGATCTTAACGCGCGTCATAGGCTTTAGAACTGTGTTCGAGCTAATAAAATAGGTCTGTATGAAATGTTGAGTGATGGGAATATGTATATTTATTCACTTCCCGACCGAACCCACATTATATTCGCCTCGAGGTGCCGGATCTATCCTTGATATTATATTAGGTGATGATAATATTGGCCCTTCAGACATTAGAGTCTCTCTCATCTCATCTCCTCTCCTCATTTTTCACACTAGACTCAAAGGGGGTTTATCGCTATAAGCCACATCAAGCCTTCCTCTTCAAAAAAGCTGACTGAAGAAAATTTCGAAGACATATTAATTTAATAACACTATGTAGAGGGCTATAGAATGCAGTGTACCCAAATCTAATGCCAAATATACAAGCTTCGAATTATATCAGGAAGCTCTGAAGCTTATTCGTACCCGAAATAACTTTAGAAGATCTAGGGATCCAGCCTTGAAGTTAGGCGTGAACTCGCTCGCTACAGCAATCCGGAAAAAATTCTCAAACATACGAAATCAGTACTGGAATCAAATGCTCCAGAGCTTAGATTTTAACTCAAGGGGACTTTGGCGCTTAAATAATATTTTCAAAAGCAAATCTCACAAACTTCCCTACCTACTTAAATACGCAAGTGGCCAGCAGACTTACTTTTGTGAAGAAAAAGCAGAAATTCTTGCTGATAAATTTCATAACTACCACAAAATCTCAAACAAAAGGCGCAATGATATCATGGAAACGATGATAAATAACTCTGTGCGAAGTATATCTAACTGATCCAACTTGCCCCCCGGTGCCTACATCAAGACCAGAGCAAAAAGTTAGACAACTCAAAAAGCTTAAGAATCGCACAGCTTCCAGGACCGATGGAATTCCTAATTCTGTGATGAAAATCTGCCAAAGAAAGGAATTGTGCTCACTTGCCTCTTATTTAATGCTTGCCTCAAACTATCTTATTTTCCACTTACCTGGAAACAAGCGGTTGAAGTACCACTGCTAAAGCCTGGGAAGGATCCACATGAGCCAGAAAGCTACAGGCCAGCCTTTGGTAAACTATTCGAAAAGTTAATTATCAAAAGACTCACAGACTTCGTGGAAAATGCTAACATACTTCCTAACTTTCAGTTCGATCTCAGACACGGCTATTCAACGGAGCACCAGCTGTATCGTGTCTCAAAGGACATTAAGACAGCTCTATTAGGAAAGCAATCAGTTGGAATGGTCACCATCGACATTGAGAAAGTTTTCGATAGAGTATGGCACGAAGGTTTACTTTATAAGCTCCAAGAGTACAAAACTCCAACATACATATATAATTTGATAGCTTCCTACCTCAAAGACCTACCCTTTTCAATATCTATACCTCCGATCTCCCAACAAGCGAGCACTGTCAAATAGCTGCCTTTGCGGACGATACCTGTTTATATACTTCAGGAACTCACCCAAGTACAATAACAGCTAACTTAGAGAAAATGCTTGAAAGTATATCAGTTCTTGTACAGGTGGAAAATAAGCATCAATATTGACAAAACTAAGGCAATATTTTTCACTAAAAAACGTAAACGTTCCTTGCTGGCTAATCGACCGATTAACTTTTTAGGATAAGCCATACCATGGCCCGAAAATCTGCAGTACTTTGGGCTAACGTTGGACAAGAAACTCATGTTCAAAGAACACATTGAACGAATAAGCATTAAAGCATTTAATTCTGTACTTCAACTGTATTCACTATTCAACAGAAGGTCTCAATTAAACATAAAGAATAACACGATAATTTTAACGATGGTAATTCAGCCTATAATATTATACGGAGCGCGAACTTGGAGCCAATGCGCAAAATATTTGAAATCAAAGCTTCAAGTCACTCAAAACAGGTACTTATAAATGGCGCTAAATAAGCGTTTTTATTTCCCATCACGCAAATTACATGAGCTTGCTAATATTAGCACTATCAATAAACTCGCGCTCTCACGCAGAGAAAATCTACTAGCTAAGGTAGAACACGCTTCGAATCCATACATTCAAGCACTCAGGATTTAAATTAATAGATGAACCTGACAGATCATGCAACCGAGTATTGATAGTTATTACTAAGATCCAAAATAGTATGTAAATAGGTTTTAACATAGGTAGTAGTAGATTAAGTTAGAGTTAAGTTTAAAAGAGGTTTTTGTTGAATTTTCCTCTACTATTATAAATATATCATATGAATAAGAAACATTTGTGGTAC
This sequence comes from Stratiomys singularior, assembly GCA_954870665.1. Classification (NCBI taxonomy): domain Eukaryota; kingdom Metazoa; phylum Arthropoda; class Insecta; order Diptera; family Stratiomyidae; genus Stratiomys; species Stratiomys singularior. The sequence continues at coordinate 6,833,656 of OX940882.1, read as the reverse complement.
AAACAGAAAAAATACTGTTGATGCAATGAATACCAAATTCAGAACTCTCACTTTAAGTACTGCAAATTTTTAAAAACAATAAAGAACTTCTTAAATAAAAATAAATAAAAAAATATGTCAAGATCTACTATTGTGTGATGTTGCAACAAATAATTTAGTGCGGTTATTTATGTGTACAGTGTGTTTTCCATATGCCCCAATTTAAAATACTCTGAAAGAAACTGATTGTATTTGTGATGCAGTTCCGGATCGTTTGACAATTTCATTTCCAACAATTTTCATTTCTCTTCCATGCTGATTCCCCTGACCTGATTCCCCTTACATCTCTAGGGAACTCAGTATCGGCGGGTTAGTTACAACTCCAACTGACCCATTTTGAAACGTTGTGTTGTTGAAAATCAAGCCGTTTACTTTAATACCAATGTTTTCCAGCATTAAAACAACCTCTCGTGTCGTATCATTCATTGCCTTTGATGCTTTAGTTGAGTCTTTGGTACATTTGCCTGGTTTACCAAATTGTTTAACTCACCGAAGTCCAGGAGCCGCTTATTTTCATATCTTTCCTTTAGAATCTTCGAAGAAATGTCGTAACTTTCAGCCAAAACAATTAACTGTTTTTTTATTAGTTTTTCTGCCATCACATTTGATTTGAGATAACATATTTTCCCACCTTTTTGATCCCTTGTTTGTCAATCATCGGACTAAACATATCGTGGAACTGAGGCCGTTTCAAATAATCTCTAAATAAACATGGGAATAGTGATAGTTGGTAAATTCATAGACGCTCTTCCCGATGGTTTAACACCTTTTTGTATAGGAGTTGTATCGAATTGATCCTTCAGCTTAATGATTGTCTCTTGAACCTTTTCTTCAAATTCAAAAATATCCTGAACGTCGTATTATTGCTGAAAAGGGCAATTCCACCAATTCATGAGTCTCTTCGTAAATGTCTTGTATCTTTGCCCAATCTGCCTGCAGCCTGTCAATAATGGTCAATACTGTCAATAATGTCAAAACTCTTACTTCAAAATTTACTTACTACAAATTTCACAGTAATATCACCTTGGGGTCGCCAAAACAATAGCGTCAAAGCATAATCTCGTGATTCATATGTCTTACTTGTGGCAGTAGCTACAATACTGACATGCTGATTGAGGATAACTCTAACTCAATGACGATATGTAGACTAGTTCACACTGTAACTGTAGACTAGTTCACTGTAAGACCAACAGTATACTTGAATAGATGAACGTTGGTACTTTGCTGAAGTCCTGGAAGCCAAAGTCTTCGTGCATCGCAATCTACTATGAAAAGGTCCCTCAGTAATGCAGAAGTCCTGAAAACCAAAGCCTTTATTTTACCGTACTTGTTTTTTTAAACAAAATTCTAACTTAGTTTACTTATCAGCTGAGAACTATGAACTACTTATATTTCTTCTAATGTTTATTTTTTTATTTATTTAACTAGTATATGCTACCAATATGACTTATGTTTGTACAATCATTCTTATCAGTATAAAGCGTTTTTATCAATGCTCAAGATGCACTTTCCGTAACGTGTAAGGTTACACTCATTATTGCTTCGTGTTGTTTGCAATTTTTTAAGAGCATTTTGTAAATTAGTTGATTATGATGATTCAACATGCTACAACCATTCGATCAACAAAGAAAACTAGAAATCGCGTCCATGTAAATGAATTATGTTTTGAAGATTCCTTGGACTTAAGGGCATTGGGAGCTGACTTTGGTCCTTTGAACATGTCTCAATTGAAATTATCTGACAGTAAAGTCCTAAAAACTACAAGAATCATTGACACCTTTTTTTCCAAAACTTTCATACGTTCAAAAGGTGTTTACTGATGTAACCTGTTATCAAACGGAAGGAGAAATATTATATGTATCAAATAAAAATTTTCGCACAAAATCATGAATATCCCAAAGGAAAAAGGTTTCCTTCCTTGGCTTATATATAAAATTTTACAAGTCATTACAAGACAAGACATTATGATAAATTTTACAAGACATTTCAAAATTTGTATTGAACTTCTAAATAAGTCCAACATTTTTTTTCCCTTAAAAATTACACACATTTTTTTTAAAAAAAACCTGGAGTCGGGAATTTTTCAACAAGAAATAACTTTCAATACCGGCCAGTTCCATTGAATCAATACATGTATAAATAGCATTACATTGATTTCATTGGAAAGAATACATCCGTTGGACTATGCTACTACCTGTAAGTTTATCGAAAATTTGTAATGCGTCTCCTGGAAAGGCAGTTTTTAATTCAGGTATGACGTCCTTCTAGGAAAAAACTCGGAAATAATTAAGGATTCTATTGAATTTAGGATAATGTTGCATAGTACTGTACTTCAGGCATGTATGGAGCCGAACATTTGAACAGTTGGCAAGGAGAAGGATGAATAGATAGTCTTTTTCGTACATTGACATGCATATGTACGAATTGTAATATGGCCAATACGAATTATTTTTGTAAGATGTAAAAAGCTTATTAAAGAATAATATTTCACAATTTGCCCTAGTAGTTTTTACGTTATGAAATGTCTTCCTTATTATAACTTCTTGTCTAGCATAACCTTATTAAATAAAAAAATTTAGCATTGCTTATGACAATTATTCATGGGTCTAAATTTATTTGAAAGATTATGGTTCAAAATGCATTTGCGAGAGTGTGGAATCGCGTAAGCGGTTTGCTTATTGGTACCAGATTATATCATCTGGATGCTAGCTCCGGTCGGCTCCGTCCTCTGATATCGTGTAGGAGGGAGGCTTTTGACTGGGATACAATGAGAAAATATAAAAGCGGCCAAATAAGATTAAAGAGCGATGCGTGGTAGGCTTATTCCTTTATAGCTATTCTAGGTAGACCCGCGTGTTTCCTTATTACAGCAGGGCTTAGTTTTTGTTAAATAGTTCTTGGTTAGTTTTTGGCTTTGGTTAGTATAAATATGCTGACGCCTGAGCCGCGTCTGCAAAACTTCGAAAAGCGTCGAAAAACTTATCACGCACTCCGTCAATTTAACACATAATCGTCTATCAGGACAATTAATTTGAATAACCCAGAATCGTTAACGGCCCATGTCGCATAGTAGATACGCAGATAATACTCATCCATCCAGACGTCGTACAGTGCGTAATCAAAGCAGAAGCTACAAGAAGACTATCGTAGTATCGATGTAAACAGAAGTGAGTCCATTTGCCACCTGTACCCATTCACATTGTGGAAGATTTGTGTTCTTGATTGAAAATTGAAAATCTTGATTTGCGGGCTTAGGAACTCCAACTCGTGCAGGAATTGAAGCCGAACCATAACCGGGCATGGCGCAGAATTACAATATATATAATCATGAATTACAATAGTTTGTTTGTCAAATTTAGTTTTAATATTTTATAATGTTTTCTTTATGTTTGATTTTTGTATGAAAAAATTAATTCGCGTTCTGAATCAATTATTTGTTTTCGTCATTTTGCGTTAGATGAGCTATCTGGAATTGAACTACGATGAAATCATTTGGAAAATTCATATCAAGATCGAAAAATAATTTGAACTTCTAAGTAATCCTAAACGTAAATGTTGCATCGATTCTTTTGAATTTCCTCACTTGTGATTAAATTTGGGTCAACAATTTCGTTTTCGGTTGGTTCAATGTGGTTTTGGTAATGCTCCATTTTGATTGCGAGAAGTTGAATAATGAAAAATGATTTCAATATTGTTTGAAAGGCTTTTTATTTTCATCAAAATTCAGTTTCGATTATCTGTCTTAATATTATTGTTGTAATTGCGTTGTGATCGTTTGTGTCGAGATCTTTTATGTCTTTAAGTCAGCAATTGTCCTTGTTTGATTGCAATAATCACCCTTTGTTCTAAGTTTCAACGTATATGTTGGCTATAAATCGTGAGTTGGTTATAAATCAACAGCAGAACTGAATTCTCCGCAATTATTACTACTAGTTTGAGGCAGTTTTTCCTCAAATGGAATCTCGAGATAACCAGATATGTTCATTTTGTTTGGTTGCTTCGTTAATCAGTAATATTCGGTTTTCAGTGAAACCAGCGAATTCCTCATTTATTTCGGGTTCGTTATTTTACTTAGAAGGTTAACTTAGGTTTAGGAATTAATCTTATTTTATAGGTCTTTTGATTCTGCTTGTCATAATTATTTAATTTCTATTAAGTATAATTTCTGAAACGGAATTCCGATTGGATTATGTTCATTAATCAGTGAAAATTGAATTTAAGAGAAATCAGCGAATGCCTTAGTTATTTTGGATTCATTATTATATTGCTAGTATTTCACGCTTGTTTATAATGTTCGGAAATTTATCAAGGTTCTTTTGGTATTGATTCACGTATTATAATTTATCCAATTAAAATTTTCGTTGGTTTTTGATTCCTCACATTTTTATTTTTCACAAATACTGCAGTCCTAGTTTCTTCTTATTTTCTTGTTTGCTTTTTCTAACCATTTCTTTTTGCTGTCTAGGAGATTTTTCTAATCTTGTCCTTATCAGCAATAGAGCTAGCTGTACCAGCCGACCCTTGTAAATGAGCGTTCGTGAGCGTCCGAAGAATATGACTCCACAATTAGCTCTTCGGCTCCCTTTGTGATTGAAATAGAGTACTATGCAATATGATATACGAAATTCTATAGAAAATTTGATGTTTCAAGCGATACACAACACAATCGCAACACATATACTTCCAAATGGTATCATTCACAATTTGCTGTCCAATTATAGGTTAAAATATGAAAACTACATTCACCAATCTCTAAAAACGACTGAAAAATGTATTAAATTGAGGAAACTTCTGCGCCTCTAACTTACTGAACTTCTGCAAGTTGAACAACTCTATTATAATTAATTAAAAATTTCTCTCAATTCATCTAATATACCTCTAAAGAATCTGAAGGACTGGTTTAATTTTCATTTTCAAATTTTTATTTTTATATTTCAAATAAATGAAGAGTACCGCTAATGTCAGGATTACAAATATTATGCCAGAAGTTCCTGCGATAGTGTGCACTTTCTTCTCATATTTTAATCATTGATGTGGTGAATATTTTCTAGTTGAATTTTTTTTAACTCTTCAAAAGCTCATTGATAGGTTTTGAAATCTTTAATGTTAGGCAAAATATAATTATTTTGATGGTGCTTTATGTTATTTTAAATTCAACTTCATTTATTTGGATAATACAATCATTGAAGTTGATAACGTACCGTCTTTTAATGACCATCGTCATTCATTGCAGCTACTTCTTAAATTTATTTTCCCATGATTAATTAATATTAATACTGGATATATTTCTTTTATAAATACTTCACTTGGGGTTACAATACAGGTTTGGTTATTAACTATACATAGATTAGTTAATATTAATTTCTTTACATATTTCCCAATATTATATTCATATACATTCTGAAATGATAATTGTTTATTCTTCAAGTTCGGTAAAGGTTCTACTAGATACATTTAGAATTTCTGTGGGGATTTCGATCATGAATAATATTTCTTGGTTATTTTGTCGGCTTATCAACACATTGGGTTCTATTAGTTCTAGTTTCTCTTTGTTTATTTGATTTTCCTAGATTTCATGTGAGGTTAGTAAATTTGTAGTAATTAACTTGAATTTTAATGTCAGGATTTCAATTTTTTTGGTTGAGATTTTGTAAATTATTTAATAACTAAAGATATGCTATTTCTCTTCGCCATCGATCATTTAGATCAATTATCTGTTTTCTATCCTTTCGGATGTTACTTAAAATATTTTGCAACGATTTTTTATTGTTGTCATTAACATTTATTTGTGCATTTAAGTTAGTAATCGTGGCATGATTGTTAATATCAATTGTTTGCATATGTTCTTCTATCATTTCCCGGTCGTCATTATCCACGATTCCAAACAAGAGTTTATAAATGGATCCTATGGGAATTATTATACCTCTCTTCAATCGAGTACTAAGAATGAGAGATAGGCATTGAGCTTGTAGATTTATTAATTCGTTTTGTATAATTTGTGTTTGCTCAGTGGTAAATGGACAAGGATGGGAAACGTTTTAGATTCAATATTTCCTGCAATATTTCATAGATAAGGGTTAACTTTACATGGTAATTAATAATCTTGTATTCATTAAGTAAATTGATCTCGTTAAGTTTAATTTCCGTATATCCGGATTCAGTTACAATTGGTTCAACCGTCAGTAATCGTTGAGTGGCTTTTGAGAGACAAAACGGGAGCAGAATTTTGAGGATGTCCATTGTCTGAAACAGTTATCTTCTTTTATGTCGTTGAGTTATTCGAGCTGCATGTTTATCTTTATTGAGCTTTGTCTTAACGAACAGATCTTTCTTCAGTATAATTTTCTCGCTTTTCATTGGTTTTGTCGATAGCCCTTTATTTCTGGTTTTTTCATGTTTTCGTAGACTTGCTTTTTGTCTACTTTACCTTGCTCTATGACTGTGGCTCCTTATTTTGTAGTGGTGTGTATTTGTCGATTATAGAACTCGCCTGTTTCATAGAGTTTCTCTGGTACACTGTCGTCTTCGGAATTATTAATAGTTCGGACTTTATCCAGTACGAGGGTAGGCCAATAAGTCCTTAGAAAATTAAACAGATGGCATGACTAGCATTATAAGCCGTCCGTTTTTATGCAGCGGCACTACACACTTTTATGCACAGCTGTGGAGTTTCAGCCGGATTGGTTGAGTTGTTGTGTGTTTCTCGTGTATTGAAAAAAAATTTCTTGATTACAAAAATGGAAAATGTTGAATTTAGATCTGTTATTAAACATTTACATCTAAAAAGCTTAACAGCAAAACAAATAAAAAATGAGTTGGATATAGTTCACAGGACATCTGCTCCATCACTTGCAACTATTTATAACTCGTTAAATGAATTTAAACATGGTCGTACATCAACAAAGGGTGAACCACGCTCATCCCTGTAGAGAAATGATCAATAATATCCACGAAATGGTGTTAAGTGACCGTAGATTAAAGTTGAGTGAGATAGTTGAGGTTACAGGAATTTCAAAAGGTATGTCATTTCTATTTTACATGACAAATTGGGTATGAAAAAATTTCGGCAAGATGGGTGCCGCGTTTGCTCACAGCCGACAATAAACGCAATAGGGTTGTTGCCTCTGAAGCTCTGTTGTCGCTCATGCAACGTAGTCCGGGTGAGTTTTTTCGTCGGTTTGTGACTGTAATTTAAACATTAAACAACCACTACACTCCCGAGGCTAAGGAACAGTCAAAGCAGTGGATTGTTAAATGCAAACCATGTCCAAAGAAGGTGAAACCCGTAAAATCAGCTGGTAAGGTTATGGCTACTGTTATTTGGGATGCACGTGGAATAATTTTCGTTAACTATTTAGAAAAAGAAAAAACAATAACAGGGGAGTATTATGCATCTATATTTGACCAGATTATAGAAAAAATCAAAGTAAAATGGCCTCATTTAAACAGAAAAAAACCTCTTTCATCAGGACAATGCCCGTGTTCGCACATGTTCACGATCATTGGCTAAAATTGAAGAATTAAAGTTCAAATTGGTCGATCACCCACCGCATTCGCCAGATTTAACCCCCAGTGAAAAAGTCACAAACCTGAAAAATGGCTCGCTGGACAACGTTTTTTTCAAATGAAGAAATCATCGATCAAACAAATGCTTATTTTAAGGACCTTCCAAAATCTTTTTTTCTGACGGGTTAAGAACATTAGAGAAACATCTAATCAAGTGTAATAAGCTCTAAGGAGATTATGTTGAAAAACAAAAAAAATTATCAAAAAAATTGTTTTAATGCTTTTTTCTAATGACTTATTGACCCACCCTCGTAATGTTGAGTGTACTCTGTCTGTATCGACATTTCAAGTGTAAGAATTTAGTTTGGTGAAGTGATACTGTATGGTTTTGGATCTAAGATATTCTTTTATTATTAGTTTGTCGAATTCATTAGTATCGTTTTGGGTCTTCCATTTAACGAGAATATTTGTTTGAAACCGGTACATATATCTAGGTTGTTGTGTGCTTTGGTGATTGCTATATTTCGGAATTTGCTGACTTTGTCAATCGCAGTTGTGATCTGTTTGACTTCAAATATATGCATTATTTCGCTTGTGTCTTTCGGAGTATCAGTCGTGATTTCACAGTGATTAATATATCTTTTGATATATTTCTTTAGGTCGGGATAGTACCATTCTCGTGATATTCCTTCATAGTTTTCATTGATGCCCACATATCCAGTCTCTTTCGTGTGGTATTGTTCTATGATTTTAAATAATTGATCTAGGTCTTGTGGTTCTTGTAATACTTTTATAACTTTGACAAATTTATATAGTTGCAGATTGAGATGTTTTATCACTTTTTGTTGCATGTAATTATAGTTTTTTTCTGGTACATCACTATATATGTTTGTTATTATTATATGGCTGTCTGCATTGGTTTTAATTTACCATTCAGTATTTGCACTATTCGGTCTCTAATGCCGACGCGATGTGGTTTCATAATGAGGCGTTTATGTATAGAATTCTTATAGAGGCTCGGCTTTGCAGTGATTATTGACTTTTATTGGTATATGTTCGCTACCATCTTCTTGTGCGGAGTGTTGTGTAGGTATTAGCCAATTTATTGACATAATTTCATCTGGATTTATTTTCTCACTTGAACGTAATGTCTTGTCTTCCAATATGGTTTGTACGTTGCATTCGTCTCTGATGATGCAAGATACAAAATCTGCTGGGATATTTATTTTTCCTTTAATGCATTTAACGATAGGTTTTTATTCACTTAGTTTCAGAATCCATCTTTGTAAAGGTAGATTTATATCTGTGCCTCTATATTTCTTGTACAGCCATTCGATCGGCCGGTGGTTAGTTTATAGGTTAAATACTCGATCATATACGTAGGGGCGGAAATAACTTACGGACCACATGATGGCTAATAGTTCGTTTTCAATCGTCGCGTATTTTCTCTCATGTTCGTTGAGTATAGTATCCCGTAAGTCCTAAGAAAGACTTGATTTCTTTCTTGATTTTGGGAATAGGTATTTCTTGGATTTTCTGTATCTTTGGTTTTATAGCTTCACTCGTAACTGTATGTCCCAGGAATGGGGTTTCTTTAGTTAAAAAATTACTTTTGTCAATTTGAATTTTTAATTCTGCTTCTTGTAGCAACTTAGTCTTTCCCAATATTGCACAAATGCTCTTCTAGAGATGTTCCAAAAATTAGCATATCATCTAGGTATACTATACAAATTTTATTTATTATCTCGGCAAGTACTTAATTCATCACAATTCATTTTTCAATCCAAAAGGCATACGAAGGTATTCACAATGACCGTGTTTAGTTTAGAAGACCGTTTTCTTTATATCATTCGGGTGCATCTTAATTTGGTGAAATCCTTTTGTTAAGTCCAATGTTGTTTTGTAAAAAATATTGAATAATATAGAATCGCTATTGGGTAAAGTAATCGTATCGTCAATAGTTACAGCATTGAGTCTGCGATAGTCTATTGCATTCTTCAATTTCTAATTCCTGAATTGTATATTTTCTTTGCTACCATTACGACTGGTGAATTATACGGAGTGTTGCTTTTTCTAATCTCTTTTGTTTTGCTATCTCATTGTCATGAATCTACGGGTTTCGGTACATCTTGGAATAAATGGATACTTCCTGGAATTGGACGTAGTTCGAATTTCATACATAACATTGGCACTTAAGTGATCTTCTTTCTTATAAAATAAATTTTTACATTTTTTTATCACTGATCTGATCAGGACTTCCTCTCTTGCATTTAAAAGGTCAGTTTTAACTTTTAATTGTTCAACAGGCTCCATAATGTTTATTTCGTCATATTCGTAGAGTTCTTTTATCATGGGAATAATTTTGTTATCCATTGCAATATTTCTATCTTCAAAATTTATTTTGGCGTTGAAGGCTCTTAGGATATCAGCTCCTATAATGGCTTCATATTGCTTATCTTTTGAATCGAGCACTTTCCGTAGTAACGTGAATTCGTCGTTTGCTACTTCTTTTGGTGCTTTTGTTATGGTTTCTTTTTCAATTACTTTAAATCCGGCTGCTGTTTTTATTTGTAGATTTAATTTCCGTTGTAAAGTTGGGTTCAAGTATTTGTTGTTGATTATGGAGATTGTGGATCCATTGTCAATCAGAGCTATCAATTCTTCGGAATTTATTGTAATCTCTATCACTGGGGGTTTCGTGTTATAGAGGCTTGGATCTGAAAATTTACTTCTTCTTTGACATTTGGTAGCTCTATGTTTTCTATGCTCATAGGTACTGCTGGAGGTCTTTGATTATTTGTGTTTATATTGATCTGATATTGTCAAAGATCAAAGGTCCTAAATATTGTTGTCTAAATTGTTGGGAATTCGATTGCATATTATTACGGTATTGGGGAAATCTATTATATGTTTGCTGAAAGGGTTGGTTTCAGGACTGATGACTTCGCTGAAAAGGGCTTTGATTATGAACATTTCTTTGATTGAAATTTCTATCATTAAAATTATTTTGAGGATTATGAGATTTATGTGGTATAAGTCTAAATGTATTACTTCTTTCTTTTTTTCTTTTACAATATTTACATGTCCTATCTCTAGAAGTTTTTGATACGTCTTGTTGATGTCCTGTCAATTTGACCTTGTTCTGTCAAATTTGATCAGAACTTCCCCACCCATGAGTTTTCGCTGAGTTAGCTTAGCAAGGATATAAATCACTTACAATGTTATAAGTGAAAATGGATAAATTGATGTATCAAAAACTTCGGAAATTGAGTATATTGTTGTTAAAAATTTAAAATAACAGGATATACATAACACTCCACAAATACCACCAACTCTTTCTAATTCTGGAGGCCGGCTGTAATAAAAGTACTAGAATACAAGGAAAATGTCATTAAAAAATAAGTAAAACCCTTTATTCTAAAAGAAGCTTCCTTCATCAGAAAAAAACTTTTCCATTCATAAGGGCTCGGAAATTCAACCCCAAAAAGTTTTACACGAACCTTGTATTGAATTTAATATTTAAAGAAAGGTGGAAAGAGCTCAAGCTGGTTTCGAACACGCGTCCCTGCCGCTTCTCATCAGGTGCCAACTCACAGGCTGGGACGCGTCGATTGGCACTTGTATTGAATTATATTTTTTAAAGTTACTGAGAAACTTTCCTTCCATAGGTGAATCACTTGGTAATTGGTAAATCACTTGGCAAATCGAATTGCATTGCTGAAAATTCATAAGGAGCCTTGGTCATAAGTTAAGAATAAATTGGGAAAGCACCTTCCCTCTAAAGCAATCAAAGTGTAGACTCTGGGGCTGATAGCATATTAATCACCATATTAAAAGATTGGCCGTTGTTCAGACACTCGTTTGGATTTGATTTGCTATACTTTTATACTTTATTAAATACTTACCTTCAATATTTCATTATTAGGACGACGCAGACTTCAGTATACTTTTTCCTTGGAATGCTTCTAGATAAATTGTAGCCTGTTATTGGTAATTGTTAAAAACTAGGAAGTGTTTGCACTACTATTTACTTTGAATAAAGAACCTGAACGCCAAGGTTTTTTCATGTTTATTTGCAAATGTCGGCAAAACTAACTTGAATTTTCCTTTATAGGAAGTGACTTGTCACCAAGCAGCAATTAAATTGCAAAATGAATGCAGTCCGGTTTTTCTAGTGTAAAAAATCTGTACAGAGTAATATCAATTCAAATAATTTTTCCCGTTATTTCACTAAAATGACTATGTCCATTAAGAATTAAATGCACGTATTTTGGGAAATATTGATTCTTTTCTCCAGTTTTTACTGATCACTGGAGAAGGGTAAAACAAGATGTTAGAAGCTACAGTTAGTTCAATAAAAGTAAACAAAAACAGATTTCAATTGACACTACCCTACATCGATTAACGATCAATGGAGTCGTCAATGAAAAATGTGACTGAAAGAGCAATTCAACATTCTCAGGACTCAATTTACATTAGAGTGAATTTAGCAGATAACTTTATTCACACTTAGATGTAATTGCTCGTAATTGTAAACGAAATAAACAAACAATACAGCCACATATTGTTCATTTAACCGAAGATAACAAGTGTTTACTTTGTTTATTTTGACGATATTCAATACAAATTTGACAATGCACAATATAGGACCAGCACTAGATTCATGCGCCAAATCGTACTTCATACTCAATTTGAAATATCCTGCTAGTTATAAGTCCCTGTGGTGATTTTTCAAAAATGTTTTTAAGAAAATGATTATGGAAAATTTACAAAGTTCACCCAAACGTACTTTGCTTGATAAAAAATTTCCAATCAATTGATTTATTATTGGCTGTTTCTTAAATGGTTATACGCTAAATATGTTGCAATGAACAGCGTTTCATTGAATTTAAAAATATGAGAATCGGCTTATTCATCAAGTATATTAATTATTTGGGTCTTACAGGTAATTGCCGAAGTGATCAAAGTAATCAATGCTTCAATTCGAATGTTTTGAAAAAATCATTTTCAATTCAAGGGAATGACAATGCAATCTCGTCTTATTTCGACCAAAAGAACATGATGTGCCTACAAATTATGCCAAAAACTTGGAACATGCAGGAGTGAAGCTTAACGTTATAAGTAAGGAAATGTAATGCTTAACGTTATAAGTAAGGGAATATTATACTTAATATTATTAGTAAGGAACTCTCGAAAATACTTTTTTTGACTTCCACATCTTTCTCCACGACAAGCAGCTTGATTGATGTAATTACAAACCCATTCAGAAACGCAGAATAAAACCGAAACTTCCAAAAACCGAAAAAATCCTATCATCTCATTAAATTCTACAACATCTTTACAATATATCAATATCAGTTATAGTTCCGAACAGGGGCGGCTCGCGACTATTTGTATTGGGTGGGCACGATTTAAGGAATACTCTTTGTCAGTCAGAGTACTGAAGTTAAGCATTCTATTCAACAGCAATAACCAATGTGAAGTTTGTTGCGATTCACGCTGGTTGAGTCAGAGAGTAGATGCGGAGGTGTTTCATTGAAATAGAATCGTCTTAAGTATCTCCGTAGCCTAGTAGATCAGAGGTGGATTGTGGAACCCAGGGTGCAGGGATCGAACCCAGTACTGGTGATAACCATTTTACTGTTTATAGTTAATGCAAACATCCTCATAGTGATAAATATTCGTATGTAAAATCAAATGCATTTTACTATGAGGATGATTGCTTCGACCCAAAGGGTGAAAGGTTAACATCCGCGGGTCGAAGAGCTCTGTTACCGTCAACGGAATTCGGCGATAGCGGAGTTTACGGTGGAGGAGTTTTTTTTTTGGATTGATGGTGGGTGGTCGAGAGTGCTGAGGTGGAGAAAATTGGAGAGAGGTGTGGATGAAAGGTATCGTGAACGTTGGGTTTTTCCGGACGAAATTTGAGAAAAGTTTTTTTTTTTTGAAGAGTTAGTTTTGCGACCAGGACAAAAAATTTACCGGAAATCTGAGCACGGATTCGATTATTCAAATTTGGATTGTGTGATAAGAAAATTGGGAGTTCAGGAGTTTTGGTGGAAGCGTTGAGATTGAGTGGTTGATTGGACGGAGATTGAGAAAATTTTTGAAAACCAAATGTGTCGTGAGTGTTTTGTTTTGGACGAAATTTGAAATAAAAAATCAGTTTTGAATTAAGAACTAGTTTTGCGCACAGGACGGGATCAAAATTACCGGAAATCTTATCACGGTTTGGATTATTTGAAATGAATTGTGTGATAAGGAGATTATGAGTCGACGTTGGTCCAAAGAAGATGTGAGACGACAAACGATGTATTGGAACACAGCTTAACGGAGAGTTGACGTTTTTTGTTCGGGATAGATAGCTTTAGAAAAGCTCTAATTGTTTAAAATTAGTCATCAAATTTTACGTGACAGTGGAATAATACTGTAGATTTGGCCCCGTGTGATTAGATGATACACCGTGTTGCGAAATAAAAAGAAAAGTAAATAGTGGGGGCTAGGTTGCGAGTATAAGTTTGCCGGAAAATCGGAAGTAGGGTGAGACTCAGCATATTTGCAGGCGAAGTGCTGTGGCCAGTCATTAGTGGAAGAGAGTCGCGATAGTTTGCGTGCCGTGCACGAGTTATTCCCGTTTGCACAGTGGCAGCGTTTTATCGATTGGTTGAAATTGTCGACTTTCTCATTTTTCTGTACGAATTCACTGCGCTCGGAGGGGACCGAGATTTTATATGACTTTTGACGGAATCAGCGGAACGCCCGTACTCCACCGGAAAGAAGGAAGTTAGCTAAGCAGTTATTTGCAACAGAACCAAGCACCGTATTGTAGAATAAAATTAATTGTGGAAAAAAAGTAAACTTTCGAAAAATCAAAATCACTGATGGACGTTTAAGAAAAAAAAAGGAGTGCAAGTTTAGTATATGAGTGTATGTAAACCGTACCCGATCGGGTTTGGTGGTGGTTTTTTTTTTATTGGTATAGGATTTTTTTTGAATTTTTCTTTATTTTGTTCTTTCTTCCTTATTTTTATAGATTTAAATTTAAAAATTCTATTTAAGTTTCCTTTTTTTCATTAAAAAATTTTTTTTTTATTTTCTTTTTTTTTGTTTGTTATTTTTCTAGAATTCCGAAAAAAAGAAATAAAAATGAAGTAAAGTAAATAATTTTTCATTTCTCCAAGCAATCTCTCCTTCGTCCTTATCCCTTATTACCCCTCCAATTTGTAATGTTGTGGTTTTGAATTAGGTGGCCCAGCACGGGCAGTGATCTTCCCCGAACGACCCCGACCAGCTGAGCCTAGCCGGCCTCAGTATGCCACTTGGGGTAACATGAGATCACTGCCATATAAATGTCTGCGACCGCGGCAGCGTGATCGCAACAATTGGCGCCCAAACTACTGGCTTTTTGTTTTTGAGGCAATAGAGTTAATATTTAGATTTTTTTTGGTATTTTAAATTAAAGTTTTTCTTTTAACAAATTTTATTTAAAGTTAAACCGAATCCTTATAAAGTTTGAAATTTTTAAGTTGCGGGTGAAATCCTGGGGTGCCTGGCGTGAATAGTAGCCTGCGCATTTCAGGGGATTTTTTTTTCTTTGGTTGAAGGTTTTTTTGTTTTAAATGTTTCTGTTCTTGTTTTTTTTTCATGAATCGACGTTCGCCGCTGTCGCAGTGGCACCCGCCGTGCTGGACTTTATGTTTCAGTCTTCACCGACTATGATAGCTCGCATTGGTTCCTGTTAATGATGGTGGGAACCATAGAGTTTTGTGTCGCTGGCTATATCTCCCTGTACGGGATAGCTGGACATCGATCCAGCTCTTGGAATTAGCCAACGCCCTCTAGCCTTCCATCATTCTGCTTGTGTTTTCATGAAACTTTCGTGGCTCTTGTCCGAGATATTGTGGAATCTGATGAGATCCATAATAGCCTCGTAGTGGACCCTGGAGTGGTAGCAGTTTGAACGGAGTCCGCAGTCGAGGTTCATGGTCAGGTAAGGCACGGGTTGACCTATGCTGGCTTCTATGTGTGTTCAAAATTTCATCCTCTAATTTTAGCCTTGTGTGTTTCCCTTCCTGAATATCCCATAAATGAAGGAGAATTGTTTGGAGAAATGAAATACTTTCACGGCTCTACGGTTTAGTGATTTGACTGCGACCTTTTGCTTCTAGGTTTTTTTTTATTAGGTTAATTTTTCAACTTTTAATCGGTCCTGGGGTAAATTCGCTCATAATGCATCGTAGGAGAACGGCAAGCTGGGATCCCAGCTATACCCATTTGGATCGTGAACTGGAGCGTCTCAGCCTATCCACAAGTACCAATGAGGCATTGGAGGGACCAACAGTGAAACCAGGTTCTTCACGAGCCCCGTCCACCCACCATCCCAAAATCCCTGTGGTGATCTCTTCAGCCATAAGAGCAACAGTGACCGCTATGGAACCTCGTGTTAATTTTCAAGAGACATGTGGCAGTGCGGAGCGGTACAAGGCCCGACTTCCCATCACTAAGTGGGGATTATCATTTGAGGGAGGGAGTCGTGGGATGACCGTCCGTCAGTTCGTATCCAGGGTTTCGGCGATGGCACAGGACTATGATCTGACGGGAGCAGAATTGGTGAGGGACTTTCATGTATTCTTGAAGGGAAGGGCGCTGGATTGGTATTGGCAGCGGAGGGATGCTTATGGGAGTCTGAGCTGGAGTCAGCTCAGAAGAGAACTTCTGGAACGATTCTCCACCCACCAATCAGATGTGGACATTCGCCGATCCATGGATGCCCGGAAACAGCTCCCAGGGGAAAACTTTTTAGAGTTCTATGAGGCCATCGAAGCTCTAGCTTTGCAATTGCAGGTGCCGTTGCCGGACTTAAGCTTGCAATGCATTCTAGAGCTGAACGTGAGCGTTCGGTTGCAATCCCATTTGGCTGGCCTCACCTTTTCGTCCACCCGAGACCTCGTGCAGAGATGTGTGCGGGTTGAGTCAGCATGGAAGGGAATAGACTCGAGGCGACCAACAGCCATAAGGCGTAGTCCAGGGGTAAGTGCGATACGAGTTGAGGAGGAGCCCAGTAGTAGTTGTGAAGAGGACGCCGCAGCTACTCTTCCCTATAATTACCCGAGGAAACTTAGACAGGGCGAAGAGGCCGTAATTCCGGTTCTACAATCTCAATTGCACGCCATAAATGCTGCAGCACCAAGGCAATCATCCGATGTCAACCATCAGAAGCAGTACCGGGTATGCTGGAATTGCCGGGATCTAGGACACATCTTTATGGACTGTCCCTCCCCCATAAGCCATGTTTTCTGTTTTGGTTGCGGACAAGAAGGCTCTTTGAAACCACAGTGTATCCGCTGCCGAGGACGTGTTCCACTAACGCAGACCAACCCTCATCATGTTTGCGCCAAATCTTCCAGGTTTCCAGGACGAGTAGATGTTGCCACCAATGTGGACCCTGAGTTGCGCCGCCTCCCTTGACACTGTGTTACGATTCCTCCAACCCCCATCTCGCCCACACTTCCGGTCATATTATTCCGCCTAGCTCTTCAACCTATGTACGTGGTTCTGGAACGGCGAGGGATTGCGCAGAGTTGTCGGTTACCTGTGCTGCGTGCCCCTGGCGGAGCCGTTTCCAGAGATCCTGGAGGTATTTCACTGCCCGCCGCTTCCTGAAGCGTGCTTGCGTGGAGTCGATTGTTACAACTTCAGGAGACAATCGACCTTACGCCGCATTTACGATCAAAGGACGGCTATTGACTGGCTTGCTCGATAACGGTGCCAGCGTGAGCATCCTCGGAGCTGGTGCCATGGACTTACTGTCGGACTTGGGATTGCATCTCAACCCGATGCACGCCCAGGTTCAGATGGCTTCAGGACACAAAGACTCCGTTCAGGGGTACGTCACGACATTGGTGCGCCTTAATAACAAAACTAAGCTGATGCGGTTCCTAGTTGTTCCAACACTGACTCACCCTATATATTTAGGCATGGACTTCTGGGATCTTTTCAAAATTGCACCAATACAGGTCAACGCTATCGGAGCAATCACATATCCTTTGAATCTGGAATTCCATCTGTTGTCTCCACAGGATCAGTAACGACTTGAGTTGGTCAAACAGCAGTTTCCTTCTTACAACGAGAGAGGCTTGGGCAGAACCAGTCTCGTGTCACATAATATCGACACTGGTTCCGCCCAACCCGTTAAACAGCGACATTACGCTGTCTCCCAAGTTGTCCAGCACTGCTGTATGATGAACTCGATCGTATGTTGTCTCTGGGAGTAATAGAGGAACGTCTGAGTTCCTGGAGCTCTCCCGTGACCCTGGTAAGGAAGCACGGCAAGGTCCGTCTATGTCTTGATGCTAGGCGCCTCAATGAAGTCACCGTCATAGACGCCTACCCCTTACCGTTAATTGAAGGATTATTGGCACGGTTACAAAATACAAGGTTCATAACTAGCTTGGACCTCAAGGACGCTTTTTGGCAAATTCCGCTCGATCCTGCCAGCAGGGAGAAAACAGCATTTACTTTCCTGGTAGGCCCTTGTACCATTTTAACGTCATGCCGTTCGGCTTATGTAACGCTCCCCAAACCATGTGTCGGTTAATGCATAAGGTAATACCACACGCACTGCAAGATAAGGTATTTGTCTATCTAGATGACCTGCTTGTTACAAGCTCTACATTTGATGAGCACTTGGAGCTCCTGAGCACTGTTGCGAAGCATCTCAGGGACGCCAATTTAACCATCAATGTAGAGAAGAGCAAATTTGTCAAGAGAGAAATTAAATATCTCGGCTTTGTAGTGAGTGATGGTATTTTGTGAACCGACCCGGAGAAAGTCTCTGGAATAGTTTCCTATCCGGCGCCCCGAACAGCCAAAGACGTGCGGCGGTTCATGAGAATGGCAGGATGGTACCGGCGTTTTATTCCGAACATCGCCGCCGTCGCCGCACCGTTGACAGATTTGCTTAAGGGCAAGCGTGCCTTCAAATGGTCTGCAGCCGCCAATAACGCCTTCAACGACGTGAAACAGCTGCTTGTTTCCGCTCCAGTCCTTGCCAACCCTGATTTTACGAGACACTTCTTTATCCAATGTGATGCTAGCACAGTGGGTATAGGGAGTGTCCTATTTCAAAAAGACGATGATGGTGGAGAGCATCCCATTGCGTATATGTCCATGAAGCTCAATGCTGCACAACGCAACTACAGCATTACTGAATTGGAATGTTTAGCTGCGGTGCAGAGTGTCAAAAGATTCAGAGCATATATTGAGGGGCTGCCTTTCACCATCATCACTGACCATGCTAGCCTCAAGTGGCTAATGCAGCAGTCTGATCTATCTGGCCGGTTGGCTCGTTGGAGCCTGAAACTTCAAGGATTTAATTTTCAGATAGAACACCGGAAAGGCGTTATGAACGTTGTGCCGGATGCCCTATCAAGATCATATTTACGTGGCAATCAAGTTGCCTCAATCATCGCCTGTCTTCCCGAACAGAAGCATCTGGAGGATGCGATTCCAGAATCGGCTTTTTATGAACCAGACTATGTACACCTTAAAGCACGGATTCTTGAACACCCTACACGTTTCCAAAATGTGCACCTGGCGGATGGGAAAATATATATAGACACTGGTTATCCCGCCACACTGGTTTCGGATCTTCCCAAAACAAAGTTATGGGTTCCGGAGAGTTGTCATCAGGCATTATTGGTTCGAGCTCACGATGATCCCCGAAGTTTTCACTGTGGAATTCGTAAAACCACCGAAGTACTACGCCGGTATTACTATTGGGCTCGCTTGCGACAGGATGTAATTCAGCACATCCAGAATTGCATCATATGCAAGCAAGTAAGGCCTTCGAATTCCACTCTGCGACCTCCTATGGGATCCTCGCAGGACTCGGAAAGACCGATGCAGCGACTGTTTGTTGATTTCATGGGCCCATACCCCCGTTCTAGGCTAGGTAACACCCAGCTGCTAGTGGTCTTGGACCATTACACCAAATTAGTCTGGCTTAAGCCTTTGGCAAAGGCCACCGCAGAATCGGCCGCTCGATTCTTAGAGCGTGAGATATTTTTAACCTTTGGGGTTCCCGAATGGTTACACTCGGACAATGGGGTGCAGTTCGTTTCTAAAGTCTTCGCCAAGCTATTGAATGACTACAGCGTGCAGCATTGCCTTATACCTTACCATTCTCCGCAGGCGAACGCTTCGGAGAGATCGAACCAGTCGACCTTGAATGCCATCCGAGCCTACATAGGTACCGACCATGGTAAGTGGGACGAGAACCTTCCGGAGTCGTGTTTCGCTTTTCGTAAAGTCATCCACGTTTACTGTTTATAGTTAACGCAAACATCCTCATAGTGATAAATATTCGTATGTAAAATCAAATGCATTTTACTATGAGGATGATTGCTTTGACCCAAAGGGTGAAAGGTTAACATCCGTGGGTCGAAGAGCTCTGTTACCGTCAACGGAATTCGGCGATAGCGGAGCTTACGGTGGAGGAGTTTTTTTTTGGATTGATGGTGGGTGGTCGAGAGTGCTGAGGTGGAGAAAATTGGAGAGAGGTGTGGATGAAAGGTATCGTGAACGTTGGGTTTTTCCGGACGAAATTTGAGAAAAGTTTTTTTTTTTGAAGAGTTAGTTTTGCGACCAGGACAAAAAATTTACCGGAAATCTGAGCACGGATTCGATTATTCAAATTTGGATTGTGTGATAAGAAAATTGGGAGTTCAGGAGTTTTGGTGGAAGCGTTGAGATTGAGTGGTTGATTGGACGGAGATTGAGAAAATTTTTGAAAACCAAATGTGTCGTGAGTGTTTTGTTTTGGACGAAATTTGAAATAAAAAATCAGTTTTGAATTAAGAACTAGTTTTGCGCACAGGACGGGATCAAAATTACCGGAAATCTTATCACGGTTTGGATTATTCGAAATGAATTGTGTGATAAGGAGATTATGAGTCGACGTTGGTCCAAAGAAGATGTGAGACGACAAACGATGTATTGGAACACAGCTTAACGGAGAGTTGACGTTTTTTGTTCGGGATAGATAGCTTTAGAAAAGCTCTAATTGTTTAAAATTAGTCATCAAATTTTACGTGACAGTGGAATAATACTGTAGATTTGGCCCCGTGTAATTAGATGATATACCGTGTTGCGAAATAAAAAGAAAAGTAAATAGTGGGGGCTAGGTTGCGAGTATAAGCTTGCCGGAAAATCGGAAGTAGGGTGAGACTCAGCATATTTGCAGGCGAAGTGCTGTGGCCAGTCATTAGTGGAAGAGAGTCGCGATAGTTTGCGTGCCGTGCACGAGTTATTCCCGTTTGCACAGTGGCAGCGTTTTATCGATTGGTTGAAATTGTCGACTTTCTCATTTTTCTGTACGAATTCACTGCGCTCGGAGGGGACCGAGATTTTATATGACTTTTGACGGAATCAGCGGAACGCCCGTACTCCACCGGGAAGAAGGAAGTTAGCTAACCAGTTATTTGCAACAGAACCAAGCACCGTATTGTAGAATAAAATTAATTGTGGAAAAAAAGTAAACTTTCGAAAAATCAAAATCACTGATGGACGTTTAAGAAAAAAAAAGGAGTGCAAGTTTAGTATATGAGTGTATGTAAACCGTACCCGATCGGGTTTGGTGGTGGTTTTTTTTTATTGGTATAGGATTTTTTTTGAATTTTTCTTTATTTTGTTCTTTCTTCCTTTTTTTTATAGATTTAAATTTAAAAATTCTATTTAAGTTTCCATTTTTTCATTAAAAATTTTTTTTTTATTTTCTTTTTTTTTGTTTGTTATTTTTCTAGAATTCCGAAAAAAAGAAATAAAAATGAAGTAAAGTAAATAATTTTTCATTTCTCCAAGCAATCTCTCCTTCGTCCTTATCCCTTATTCCCCCTCCAATTTGTAATGTTGTGGTTTTGAATTAGGTGGCCCAGCACGGGCAGTGATCTTCCCCGAACGACCCCGACCAGCTGAGCCTAGCCGGCCTCAGTATGCCACCTGGGGTAACATGAGATCACTGCCATATAAATGTCTGCGACCGCGGCAGCGTGATCGCAACAAGTTCTATAGCTCCCTCGCCATGGAAAGGATGGAGTAAAGAAAAGAGTAGATATTCAATTAAAACTAATGAGTTCATAAATGTTTATATTTTAATTCAATTCTACGATCTCTTAATTCAACA
Source organism: Stratiomys singularior (assembly GCA_954870665.1). Lineage (NCBI taxonomy): Eukaryota > Metazoa > Arthropoda > Insecta > Diptera > Stratiomyidae > Stratiomys > Stratiomys singularior. The sequence goes on along the minus strand of OX940882.1, from coordinate 6,811,929 downwards.
AAATGCTCAATAACGTTATCATAAAATTTAGTGTCCGAACATTTTTAGTTGTTTCATCAACAAGTTCCTCAAGAAAATTTGCTCAAACGCATTTGACTCATAGACTTTCTGGAGAAACTTTTGGTATTCTTAAGTCCGGAAAAAGCACGAGAGCATCAAACAAAAAACATCATGTTTTTGATTATTTTTTGCAATGAATTTATTTTATTGACTTATCGTTATCTGTTAAAAGATCAAAAGTAGTCAGAGTACCAAGCTGGGGTCAGAAAAGCAAACTGAAAGTTCATTGTGTTCTGCAAACATCTTCGGATAATGCAAAAAAAGACATTGTAGTAAATCTATTGGAAATTTGGTATCATTGTCTGAGAAGTTTTCGAGGTTTATTAGGCTTATTGCTAATTTGATTGATTCACCAAGTCTATTATTTAAGGATAAGGACGTTTGAACTGTAATGAATTTTTACAAGTACTATCATGACCTAGTTTTCTTTCTTGGATGGTTGGGCCACTAAGGTGAAAAAATCATCAAAAATCTTTTCAAAATCTGCATCCTGATCTCGATACCGTTTAAGGGTGATGATCAAATTATTAATTCTTTTTTGCAATAATAAACATCCTTAAACATTGACTGCAAGACATTGAAAATAACATCCGTTTGCTGATAGAACATATGAAATTCTTTTAAACCCGATCGATTCTCGCAAAGTTTCTCGATTTGGCAAAATTGTCGATCTCTAAACTTTCTTCAAAGACTTCAACAGATCACAGCGGGTATCTAGCAAAATATCAATATTACGCGTTTTAAAATTCGAACGAGTACTACTACTGCGTGGTAGTCGTTTTTCACAAATTTTATCTAATAAATGCGTTCGTTTGCTAGAGTTTCCAAAAAATGTAGAAAAACGGAAAAATTAGCAAAAAGATACGACATTGATTTGTTTTGCAAGCTGCATCTTGCAGAACCAAATTTAGTCTATGTGCAAAACAATGAATAAACAATGCTGGCGGAGCAGTTTCTTTGTACGGAACTCTGTATTCTATACTCTCTGAGACTTTGTACTGTATGAAACTGCATAAAACCATCGTATGTTAAGGCATCTAACTTTTCAGTTGTACTTAATCAAGTAAAAACATCTTTTAAAACTTGAAATAACTCTTGTGCAGGTCTGTCCGCGGGAACATCAACAAATCGCAAAAATCTAGCAGCAAATGCACCTTCATTTGTAACATATTCCAAAATCACAGACAGTTGCGGAAAATTGGAAACATCAGTGATTTCATCGATTTGCCACGAAAAACTAGATGTTTCATTTATTTCAGATGGTATGAAATTTTGAATTACTGAGCCGATAAAATTAATTAAATAATTTTGGATAGTTTTGGAAACTCCACCAAAAACGGATGATGTGTCCAAAAAGATTTTAAAAACATAATGGCATTTGGCAATTGAATATGCTAGTTCCCGAAAATTGCTTCGAAAATTGAAAAATGGTTTATTAAAATGTTTCACTACCAGTGAGCCAAATACATTTTGCGTACCAAACACTATTAAAAGATTGCGATTTGTTATTATTCTCCAACGACAATCCTTTAACGATAAGAAACCGGATTTCTTTTCATCAAGGGCTATACCTTCCTTACATTTAACTTCTACCGGGATGGCTTGTTCCTCCATATTATTATTTACTTTTTCCCTTTCACTAGCAATTGCGCGTTATTGAAAGATTAGCACTCTATGAAAAATTTCTTAAACTTTGTAAAAAGTCGTTGATTTCTTTTTGGATATTTGGCGTATCATCTCGCCAATTCAACTATTAAAATATGAGATACATAAATGGTACCATTTTTATCCTTTTTTTTTTTTGATTTTATATTCCCCACTGACTCCCACTGGAAGAATAGACAAATGTCTTCGATACAATTTTCAAATTTTCTTTTAATCTAATCTGCTGAGTTTGAACTAGCCCATCAGCGAAACGATGAAAACCTACGAAAGTCGATCGAAATTTTTAATTTTCTTTCGCACTCAAAGCAAAACGTGTATGCTAAAGTCCTTGTCGCATTGGGCTAGCGAAAATTTGCCCACCCTGTGACCGAGCGGCGAATCGTCCTGCTCTGGACGTTAGCTCGTAAAGTTTTGTTCATACTTCGGCCTCTGCTTTGAATGTATTCGGCCTCGAATGAATGACAATATACAAGGGAAAAAGTGTGATGAGGTTAAATTTTTAATTGTCAGGTCAAGCTGAACTATCAAGGATTGTAATATTTCTTCATGATCATCATATGGAAATAAGTATGAATGAAGTATGTAGACACTCGAATATTTAATTTTTGCTATGATAAGTTGAGATTTGCAGGGTCACCTCGCACACCCTGCCAAGCCGTCACTGATTACCGCAGGTAATCATACGCACAACTATTTATGAATAATTTGCCAGCATGAAGTGACGAGCCGTCAATTTCATAATCAAGCACTAACACTAGGAACAAACCTCAATCTACCGCAATTCGTCGTATGCCCTTCCGAAGGCGTTTACATTTGCAGATAAATCTGAGTGATGATATAATGCATAGCCGTAGATGACGTGAAATGCTTTTTAATACCCTCTCAAAACTTGTATCCATACACAATGGCGAACACATATCATTGCAATGCAAGGTTCCTGTTTGCAATACATTTTAACTTATTAAGCTAGTTATTCTGCTTTGTCCACTAACCTAGATTGTGGAGTGCTGACACTCACTACCCTGGTCAGTTCACCTGTTATGCTGCTTCAGGAATTTGTGTTTTTTTCTAAATGCTGTTCCCCAGGCTGTCAGTGCTAAATTTTATTTCTTTTTCAACATCGGCCTAGATACTTAAATAAATTAGATGAAAGGTCTCAATGCACAATTGTGTGGCCAATATTATTGAATTTATGTGGTGCATATGTGTTCGTGCCTATTTTGAGGCACGAACAATATAAAACACATTTCCTAGAGTCCGAAATGCTTTAGATTACTTTTGGAAAAGCGTTTCGTTTGATTCTGATAAATCTGCTTACTTAAATGGTAAGTGTTCTGGAACCAAGCACCATACATCACTCGTTATTGTTGTTTTTTAATACTTTTTGGGAACCCAATAAAATCGTTTATAAAATCGGCATTTGTCGCGCTTGTTGGGGGTCTACTGCTTCAAAATAAAGTGATTATCTGCTAAACATGCTGTTCTGGCTGTATACTTTATTCCCTTGAAGAAGTTATTGCAATAAATGACGAGTCAAACACCCTACTTTAATTTAATTGTTAATATATAAACAGAATGAATGTACGTAGACGTATATGCCACCACTAGTCTGCTCCGTAGCGTAAAAATAATGATGCGCATCATTTCATGTCTTAGAAATTGAGAATATAACTTAAAATGATAGCAATTGTTGCATTTTAGGTTTTTTCTCAAATTTCTCATTCAAATCACCATATAACAAAGTCAGTTTGTATTGACACAGCCTCATAAAGAAGATTGAAACTGTATTGTTTCCTAGGCGCAATGATAAGATGCAACCTTTGCATGATATAAGTTTGGGTTCAAATCTTAATCAAATCGTGTTTCATTCAATTTTCTTAATTTGACGAATACCTTTGACTTCTACTTTTATTATATTAATAACTCGATCTATTAAGCAAAGAAAATCACAAAACTTAAAGTATATGCCATCATCATGAGATATCATTTGTATCATATGTAGTGTAATGGTGCAACCATATAAGAAACTCCTTTTATTACCGACGTAAATTGAACCTGTGTTTGTTATCTTTTGTCTTAAAAAAACTTGTTAGGTTTCCAGGTTTCATTTGGTTTAATTTAGCTACATGTCATCATTTTCACTAGCTGATGTTGATAATTAACGCAACCACTAGCATTGCGGTTGCATTAATTTTGAACATTATTTAATTAAAACTTCTCATATCGGTTTCATATAAAAACCGATAATTTTCATGCAGTTTCATACATTTATGGAACAAAGGTAGGTATATTTGACAGTAATCAAACAGCTATCATTTCTAAACAAAGATTTTTGGAACCTTTATACAATAATACTGACTTAAATAGATCCTAAACTTTGGTTGTCAACAGTACTGTAGAATATGTGATTGATTCCATCTTCGCAAAATATATTTAACCTGAAAAATAAATATGAAATTCTCCTTTTAATTTTGCGCTTTGCTACTAAAGAAGTTGCTGAAGAAGACCAAACGATTACGGTCAAAAGTTGACTTCGAAAATTAAAACAAAACCCAAAATTAGGAGGAGAAAAAAATCTTAGAAAAATTTGGAAAACTACTCAAAACGTAGGGGTGAGCATTTTGGATGTGTTTCAAAATGATCAATGAATGAATTAAAACAAAGAATGGAATAAGAGGCAGTTATAAAACTTAATTTCGCTTTATTCAATATATATGCTTTATCACAGAAATTACACAGTCTTCCATGTTCATCAGCCCAGCATGAAAACATATAGCTTACAAAGTTAAAATATAACTTCAGAGTTTGGGGTGATAAAAACATTTTAAACCTGTATTTGTGCACCTGTTTCAAAAGTACGTTTAAAGAAAACTGGTTGATTATGCCTATCACGAGAAAAATATCACAACAACTTGAAAACAGGTCAAAAAGGTTAATAAAGTAAAACAAAACACGGATTCGTATGAATACCATCCCAGATGCATATAATAACATATTAATCGAATAACATTAAAACCCACACCACTTGCAGTGACAATTTAATTTATAAACTCTCACCCTTGACATCTTGTTATCTAATTAGTAAAATTAAAGTACACGTAGCTCGTTCCGTAGTTGTTACATTTAAATCTTATAGCATTTCTTCATTATATATTTATATATCAGTTTAATATCACCTTTCAACTAGCAATTTCTAATTTGATTCGAATTTGTGCCAAAGGGTTTTATTTCACAACGTTCAAACCAACAATCTATTAAACTATAAAAGTGAAAATCTAGTGTAGAGTTTAAGTATCGGTCACTTCCTTCGTAGAAAGACACTATGAGTGGTTGCCGAAGCAAATATATTCTTAATAAAAAAACTAAAAAAAGCAAGACAATTTGGTGAGTGTCGAAACCGTTGGTCATAAATAGATGTGGTATTCAACATAAAAATCGAGTAAAAAATGCAAAGTTTAACCTTTCTCTCGCTAAAACTTGAATTTAGAAATGGTTTTTCATAATTAAGTTATTTACCAGGTGATAATTTTTTGGTGATTCCAAACATGCTTTTAGAGAAATATTAAATTCAGTTTTTATTATGTTGAAGTATCGATTGTTTGATAGCTACCACAACTAATATGATAAGCTATGATGAGCCAATTGTTTTTTAAACTCATAAGTTTAAACAGAAATGAGAATTACAAAGAAAAGTATCGTTCATGAGATGTTGAAATAGCCAAAAACCTACTAAAAAGCAGGATTTGAAAATAATTTGAAGATCATTCGACTGAATTAATGGTGAGAAATAGAGAATAACCAAAATTTTAGCATACACTTCGGTAAATGATAGTCATTGGTTAGTTAGAGATGCGCAAATAGGAGATTAAAAAAAGCGGGGTTAGACGATGAGTGAAACGTATTTGCCAAAAGTGGAGGAGGCAACAAGCAACAAGTGGAAACGCCTGAGAACAAAAAAGCATCAAAGATGCCGTGGCTATGTTTACCACAACGAATTGAAAAGTTACATTCGAAAATGAACATGCGCAAATGCTTGTAGGCTCTTTCTCCAATATAAATACCAGTGCCGGTTAGACTTCACTTCATTTTAGTATACATTTTCACTTGGATTACGTCTCTCTTCCATTTCTCCTTACATATATTTTCGAGCCTGCTAGTAAGAGGTATTGTCCATAAAGTTAGTGCGTGCATCAGTGAATCAAAATTTGCGTTGGCTTGTTTTTTTTAAATTAGCATCAGAATTTAATACATTTAATATCACTTTAAAGTGTTTTAAAAAAATTTATAAATTTTTTTTCTAAATTTAATTGACTTCCTAAAGGAAGCTTTTGCAGAATCAAAACTCGGAATCTATCGTGAAAAATTCTGTGATCATTAGGATTTGAAGTTGTGATACCAATCCGTTAAAAATCCTCCGAATATGAAGTCATTCGTTGCATTTGCCTGTGTAGCAGTTTTCGTTGCAGTTGTGTATTCAGCGGAGGAAGAAAAAAAGGATGGCGATATTAAAATTTTCAAACGGCTTATTCCAGCTGATGTTCTTAGAGGTAAGTAAAAAAAATAATAATAACCCTGAAAATGGAATTTGCATTGTGGGTGTAAGATTTTATCAACTATGGAATTTCACGGTATCTAACAGCTGAGAGAACCTTCATTATGAAACAATTCCAAATCATAAACTATCTATGAATAGCGAAAAACACTTGCTCAGCGCATTGAAGTGTGTGAAATATTTCATGGTCAAAATCTTGCTATGAGTAGTACTAAATCCTTTGATAGAAATGTTATTCCCTTCTTTTAAAAGCTGATAGCGGTCATATAGAAACCAGAGGCAACTCAGTAAATGCTACTGTTTAAGAAAAACGCTTAAATGGTTTTCTTAAAATAAACATGTTGGAGCACAATGCACGTAGTTTACAAAACAGACTTGATTTTCTAGATTTTTCGCTGCCAGAGTTAACCAAGCTAACTTCGCTGCGGATTGCTTGGAATGATCTAGACGGCACTACTAACTAAATTAATGCAACCACGTCTTGGTTTAAGCCATTTCAATGCCATGAATAAGAACCGGTCGGATCTCTTGATTATTCATCTACCTTACATATTTATTGAACGAAAGTGCACAACGTCACACACCTATGACTGCAACAGTTAGCCCATATGCAAGCGAGCATATGCTTTTTTACACATATGGAAGTTTTGTGATATTCACAAACTCACATATGTATAATAAAGTGAAAGTGAAAACGGCCAATCCGCATGACTCATGTAAGCTAGTATATTTGTCATAGCCTATGCCCTCTGCTGGATTTTGATATTCATTGAAGATTATGCTTTTGTGTTTAAAGACTAAAGTGAACCAAAGTGAATAGTTTGATTAACTTTCAAATCGGTATTTTGAAAATAAAGATAATACAGTTGAGATCATAATCTGTTTATTTTAGAAACCATTAGATCCTCTCTCAAATGACACTAAATGGTGGCGAATTTAATTTTATCCGGTTTCTTACATAATGCCACATTTGCAAATTAATTTGAGTCCCTGTTCCTCGTAGTAGCCGATTTGCTGACGATATCCAAATACATCAAATGACGCTTACAGAAGTGCTCAATTATATTTAATGTTCATTCATTATCTAAATAAAATAAATATTTTGTTTATGTGAATCTAAGGCGACACTACTATAATTTTTATTTTTTAAAGTTAATGGTATGAGGAACTCGGCATTGAGTAAACTTCTGTAACTTTTGTACCCGTTTTACAATAATCTTCACTTAAGAGTTTGTAACTAATATAAGAGTATTGTAACTAAATGATAAAAATCGCTTACATCCGCAAGTGATAAGATCCGTATATTCCAATTCTGGAATTACCAAGGGTACGTTCCTACAAATGTAAGCTAGCTAATATAAAATTGATTATTATATATTATTTTATATGTATCCACTGAAAGTTCATATTTAGCAGAGGATATCATAATAATAAACTCCTTTAAGCTCCTACATAAACCTGAGATTCAAGATCGTAGATACCAAAGGTTACGAAAATCATTTCTGATATTTTTTGCTTAGTCGGCGTCGGAATTGGAAAACAATTGTTGTCATGTAGAAAACTAATAATTTTTATCGAAAATTATGTGTACATCAACTTGTGAAGAAATTCCTTTCAGAACTAAGGAATACAAATATTGGGAGATCTATAAAATTTACTGAAGTGATTCTGAATTTAATTTGCCGTTATAATCTTATGTAACAAAATTTACATTAAAACCTTTCCAAACACCACAGTAAAGTTATAAATTAAAAAAAAAAATTGATGCACTGTTAAGAATAAAAGTAAATAATTATTCCAATTGCAGATTTCCCTGGAATGTGTTTTGCGTCAACACGGTGTGCAACAGTTGAACCAGGAAAGACGTGGGACTTAACTCCATTCTGCGGACGATCAACCTGCGTAGTCTCAGAAGACCAACCACCAAAGTAATTAGTATTTTTTCTAAGTCGTCAAATTCAGGAAATTCTCATATTGCTCTTTCAGGTTGCTTGAGCTCGTGGAAGATTGCGGTCCTCTACCACTTGCTAACGACAAATGTAAACTGGACACAGAAAAAACCAACAAAACTGCTCCGTTCCCATTCTGTTGTCCTGCCTTCACTTGTGAAGATGGAGCCAAATTGGAGTATCCCGAAATCAAACAAGAAAGTGAAGAAAAGAAAAATTAAACATTTTAACTTCAGTTTATGCAGATAAATAACACAATTTCCTTTTAATAAAAATTAATTTCTCCATTAATTGTGCTGTTTTATTCAAATATGTAAGTTATCAACACATACGATACGTTGATATATCGTCGCAACGTTAGGTTTCAATGTAATGATGTTATATATAAACTAAGAAAGTAAATAAGAATTTGTAAGAAAATGAAAATAAAAATTCTATACCCCTTTTACTGAGATATTTAAAACGAGAATGAAATACAGTAGATTTCTCAGAGTTTCCTGTTATGCTTCGGCTTTAAATGTAGTACCCAGCATCCCCGAAACTGAAAAACTGAAACCGCATTCTCTCTTGAAAATCTATACACTAATTTGAGATCTTCAAAAATACTTTGAAACACTCGATTTGATTGAATAATGGTAGCTCAAAACATACAACATGAAACGAAGTCAGTGAGAAAATCATTGAAAATGAGTCGTCCAATATGTACTTCCTTTTGTGTTTTCACGGAATCAAATTTGTTCAGCTGTGGGTTCGTTTTGAATTGTAATTTAGAAGTTTTGTTAGATTTTGGAAATTTCATATTAATTAAATGAAAAAAAAAAACTAAACAAAAAACACCTTGAGGGATTTGATATGATCTTATATTTTGACGGAATCCGGATCATCCTAGCTACTTTTTCACATATTATTCCCCGTTTCACATAGCATCGTTCATAAGTGGTCGTTTAAATGGACAGTGCTCAAAATCATTGAGCTTTTCTGCTGAGAGATTCGTACCAAGACCTTGAACTTTATCATATGTTTTAAATGTATTCAGAATTGAAGTTGAAATATTCTAATGAGTATTGATTTATATATTTTTATGTGTATTTCCTTAGCAACCGTAACTTTCAATACAGACAGTTCGCGATGTTTTCAATAAAAGCTACACATTGCGTTGACTACGTTTCGCAATTACAAATGTAGGGAAAAGTTCAATAAAAAAAAAAATTACGTAAAATAAAGCACATATTTCATTGCTTGCTTTGATTGGTTAATTTCCACTAGCCCACAAAAAAAACCTAGAAAGCGACATTGCAGATCTTTCCACATTAAACAGGATCAAATCGTGGTAAGAAAATTGTGGAATAGATATGTAGATTTTAATTGAAATAGTGAAGTTTTAATTTATTTATTGGGTACAGAATATGTCCCTTAGTCTAAAAATTACAAGTTAACATTAAAAATACTTTAAATATAAATGAGTTAGCTAGTGCCACCTCATTAGGGCATTTCACTTGAACAGGTGCATTACAGAGTCCCACACACGAGCACCATATATAAACAAAAATAGGACCAAGAAAGGTGTAAACATGGTAAAGTCTATCAAAATACCTAATTTACTGAAAAATTCTAAAGTGATAACTTGGTGTACAACTGCGACACAAATGATTCATTCTTTAAGTAAATCATTTTTAAGCAAGGTTAAATGACATAAGCCAGCCAATGACTTTTCCGGAAGCTATAATGTCCAAACAAGGCAACACTACTACAGCTTAATTTACTCAACTCATTTTATCCAACGTACCCTATGCTTGTGAATGCACGGATACTATAGAACAACAACAACAATTAAATCCGTCCCCATCCACACTATGGAAAATTTTATGGATTGATCTTCGCATGATGGCTTACAAAATCCCACTCGTAGACGAATTGAAGCTGAACCTGGACCGGGCACAACGCAAATGTATGCGCCCAAGAACAAATTGCTGCAGATCCCGGATTTCGGAAGAAAATTTTGTTTAGCGATGAGACTTATTTCTGGTTAAATGACTACGTCAATAAACAAAACTGCCGCATGTAGAGCGATAAGCAGCCACAAATGGTTTTCCAAACACTGTTACATCTGGAGAAAGTCACTGTTCAGTATGTTTCATGGTCCGGTGGAATAATAGGTCCATATCACTTCAAAAACGCTGTTGGGAATAAAATTACAGTCAGCGGTGTCCACTATAGGGACACTTTGACACGCAATGACTTTTTCCTTCCGGCCTTACTGCAATGCAGTAGACCTCTAGAATCAACGGGGTGGCGCGAAGCAACTCGTTCAATTATCGACTTATTAAAAGATGGATTTGATAAGCGCATAATTTCTCGTTTGAAACTTGTGAACTGGCCTGCAAGATCTTGTGTTGTAACACCGGTGGACTATTTCTTGTGGGGATACGTCAACAAAGCGGAGACGCTAGGACATTTGGAAGATAACATTTGCCGTGTTATTGGCGAGATAAGGCATCAATTATTGCTTGGAGTAGACGAAAATTTGGCCTCTTATTTCGGCCTCCTCCGCGCTAGTCATGACACATCACCAAAATCATATTTGATAAAAAAATTGCCGAGAATTAATAATTACTAGTAATAATTTACCTGCATCTTATATCATTTCAAAGTTATATGTCTTTCAAAAACAAAAACCCTTAACTTCTTCATTTTTTCTGGAGAGTAACGAACTGAAAGTGTATTATTAAGCTTTTGTTTTCAAACATTTTCAGATAATGTAGAATAAGACACTCTAGTAAATCCATTCGAAATTTATTTTTATACTCTGAAATTTTTCCCGGTATATTAGGCTTAAAAAATTTATTTTTAATTCGCCAAATCTATTATTTCACCATACAGGCGCTTGAATAAAATTATTTTTCAAAAATTCTATCATGATCTAATTTCCTTTTCTTTAGCGGGTTTGCCACCTGAGGTGAAAACATCGTCGAAATTAATTTCAAAATATGCATCCTGCTCTCGATACCGTTTGAGGGTGGTGATCAAATTATCAATTCTACTTTTGCAATAAAAAAACTGAAAACCTTGACTGTAAGGCATTGAAAACAACATCCGTTTGCTGATAGAACCAATGAAATGCTTTGAGTGAAAATTCAAGTGAAAATCGTTACATTTAAACATTTAAATAAATATTTATAAAATATAAATAATAATATAAATATAAAATAATATAAATATAAAATACATTGAACCCCCTCGATTCTTGCAAAGTTTCTCCTCTACAGACAAAATCGTCGCTCTTTAAACTTTCCTCAAAGACTTCCAACAGATCCCGTTAAGCAAAACAACAATAATACGCATTTTAAAATTCTATCGAGTGTTATTTCTACTTGTTAGTCGTTTTTCACAAATTTTGTGTAATACATGCGTCCGTTCACTAAAGTTTCCAAAAAAGTAGAAAAACTGGATAAATGAGCAAAAAAGACACGACATTCATTTATTTTGCAAGGAGCATCTCGCTGAACCAAATTTAGTCTGTGAGCCGAATAATGAATAAACAATGCTGGTGGAGCAGTCTCTATGACTCTTTTTGAAACCATTTAAGTCACCTGGCATTACAGCTGCTCCATCGTACGTTTTGGCATCATACTTTTCACTTATATTGATTCAAGCAAAATTATCATTTAAAACATTTAAATCGTGTGCAGTTTCGCCCGCAGGAACATCAATAAATCCCAAAAATCTCTGCATAAATGCACCTTCATTTGTAACATACTGCAAAATCACAGATAGTTGTGGATAATTGGAAACATCAGTGGTTTCATCAATTTGCCATGAAAAACAAGGTGTTTCATTTATTTCAAAACATATGAAATTTTGCATTACTGAGCCGATACAATTAATTAAATCATTTTGGGTAGTCTTGGAAACCCCACTAAAAACGGATAATGTGTCTAAAACGCTTTAAAAATCGTTATGGTATTTGGCAATTAGATATGCAAGTTCCCGGACACTAACCCAAAAATTGAAACATGTTTTTTTCAATGTTTCAGTACCAGTGAGCCAATCACGTTTGACGTACCAAGCACAATTAAAAGATAGCGTTTTGTTATTATTCTCCAGAATAATTAAATTTCTTCTTTTTGGATATTTGGCCTATCATCCGGCAAATTCAATTATTAAAATATAAGATACATAATTTTTTTTTATTTTACACCCCCCCTGTCAAGAGATCCTAGCCTGGAACCGTTTGACACATTACTTCGGGCTAGGCCTCTTTTTTACTTCGCGCTAGGGCGCCGTCAGTCTAGAGAAATCTCCCTCCAGCGGGAGGGGGCAGGATGGAGGAGGACTGCTGGAAAGGAGACCTCCCTAGACCCCGCGCCCAAGGTTATCTATCGTATATTTTTTGGCAATAAGTATTGCCCGAGAGTAATGTGCCACGCAGGTCCATTTGTCAAAACTTATCAGCATTTCTCCGACCAGATTGTCTGGAGAAAGCTCTCCCATCACCTCCCACAAGTCCTGCCGCATCCTGTTCCACCTTCTACAGTTGAAGAAGGTGTGACATGCGTCATCCCTTTCCCCTGGGCAGAAAATGCAGTCTGGGGACCGTGATTTACCAATCTTGTGCAAGTAAGACTGAAAATACCCATGCCCGCTAAGAAGCTGGGTAAGGTAATAATCAGTCTCACCATACCTTCGATTTAGCCACGATCCCACGTCCCCTATAAGGCGGGCAGTCCAGCGGCCATTGGAGTCGCCTTCCCATGACTGTTGCCACTCGAGTATTGTGCGCTGCCTCTCTTCTCGGTTGACAGCATATCTTGAGCCCTCCACTTTACGGTCATAAATTCTCCGTCGTTCTCTAGCAAGGAGGGCGATGGGTATCACTCCTGTGATCACCAACACCGCCGACTCAGAGACAGTGCGGTATGCAGACGCAACCCGCAAAGCTCCTCGTCTCTGTACCTGGGCCAAGTGCTTTCGGTACAGCTCCTTACTGAGAGCTCCGGCCCAAACCTCAGAGCCGTACAGTAGCACTGACTGTACAGCACTCATGAGAAGTCGGCGTTTGCTCGGTGTGGGCCCACCGATGTTGCACATTAGTCGACTCAAAGCTGAGACGCCCATCGCGGCCTTTTTCGCCGTTGCCCTGATCTGTTCCGAAAAGCTCATTTTGGAATCGATCAATAGTCCCAAATATTTTATTGCGACTTTAGACTCAACAGTCGCATCTCCGATCTGCAAAGGAATTACAGTGGGAATTCTTTTCTTCGTGAGAATGACCACCTCGGTTTTCTCTAGTGCCAAACTGAACCCACGGATGGTCATCCATTCCCTCACTTGACGCATAAGCACTCCCAAAGGGCGTGCTTATGCGTCGCTTATGCTCGCGCTCCCAAAGCGCGATGGGCGACTCAAAGCTGAGACGCCCATCGTGGCCTTTTTCGCCGTTGCCCTGATCTGTTCCGAAAAGCTCATTTTGGAATCGATCAATAGTCCCAAATATTTTATTGCGACTTTAGACTCAGCAGTCGCATCTCCGATCTGCAAAGGAATTACAGTGGGAATTCTTTTCTTCGTGAGAATGACCACCTCGGTTTTCTCTAGTGCCAAACTGAACCCACGGGTGGTCATCCATTCCCTCACTTGACGCATAAGCACTCCCAGTCTGCGCTGCGCATGTTCGACTGTACGTCCGGCGACCAGTGCTGCTATATCATCTGCATAGCCGACTAAGCGCGACTCATCTGGCAGCTCAAGCCTCAGTAGTCCGTCATATGTGGCGTTCCACAAGTCTGGTCCCAGTATGGAGCCTTGCGCTACACCAGACGTTATCTCCATACTGCGTCGCCCATCTTGTGTGTCATAGAGCAGTCTGCGGTCCTTTAAATAATCCCTCAAAATCCGCATCAGATACCCTGGCAATCGGAAAAACTTTTCCAATGTGCCAAGAATATCCGACCATCTGGCGGAGTTGAAGGCATTTCTGACGTCAAGCGTCACTAGCAAGACAACTCGTTTTTCAGTTTTGTGCGCTTCGGCTCGACGGACTGCATTCACCACTTCCATGATGGCATCGGAAGTAGATCGCCCTGCTCTAAAGCCATACTGCCGAGGAGATAGGTCCCCTGCAGCACGAATTGCGTCTGTCAGTCTTCTTTTGATGAGCTTTTCGAACACTTTCCCGGCTGTGTCCAGCATACAAAGCGGCCGGTATGTAGATGGCAGCCCGGGGTCCCCTTTTCCCTTGCTGATCAATGTGAGCCTCGCCACATTCCAGCGAGATGGGAACACACCTTCTCTCAGGCAAGCGTTGAACACATTGAGCAGCAAGTCAGGACAAACGTGGAAGACCATTTGTAGCACCTCGGATGGAATGCCATCTGGTCCTGGTGCCTTTCGAGCTTTCATAGAAAGCACCGCTTCCCCCAGCTCATTTTTAGTGAACGATGGAAATTCGCCTGAGTCGACCTCGTGGGCAGCATCAACACGGGCAGGGTGAGTTGGAAAAAGCGCCTGCACTATGCCGTCCATCTTATCTGCTTGAAGTAAATACGGCTTCCGTGAGGTACCGAGCTTGCGCCACACTACCTTGTAGCCAAGCCCCCATGGATCCCTGTTCACATCGTCCACAAGTTCTCGCCAGCAGCGTGCCTTGCTCTCGTTGATGAGTCTTCGGAGTTCTTTCCTCACTGATCTGTATGCTGCTGTCCTATCGGATGCTTCCTCTACGTTTCGCGACCGCTGAGCTGCACGTCGAAGTCTGTGACACTCGCCTCGATTGTCTGCGATATCTTTTGACCACCAATGTACAGCAGACCTGTCGTGTCGAGGCCTTCGTCGAGGCATAGATGAGCTACAGGCAGAAGTGATAAGGTTCATCGTTGACTCCGCCATTCCCTCGACTCCAGCCCTTCCGTTCCCCGAAGGGCATCCCGATGTCGTTCCGCCTTTTAGAATCACATTGGCGAAAGTCTCCACGTCCATTTTTCCGATATTCCACCCGGGAGTGAAAGATCGTTGAGACGAGCGAGGAGTGGTATCGCCGATCTCAAACGCGATGTATTGGTGGTCACTCGCTGAGTAATCCTCGAGTACTCTCCAGTTCAACGTCCTCGAAGCGAGGGACTCCGAGGCGAATGTCACATCTGGGATTGTTCCTTCGCAGCCCCAGCGCCGGAAGGTCGGTACATTACTGGTATTTAAAACTACCAACCCAGTCCTCGACGACATGTCCAGAATGCGTTGCCCTCTGGGATCGGTTTGAGACATGCCCCACTCAACGGCTCTGGCTTTGAAGTCTCCTGCTACGAGTACTTTGCCATCTGTGTTCAGAACAGCATTCTCTAGCGCGTCCAGTCTATTTTGAAAAGATGGCATTGACTCATTCGGCGTCAGGTATACGCTGAAAATCGTTATAGCCGAGCACCGAATCCACACGAAACCGTCTCCTCGGCCGTGACCTTGGATCTGGAGTCGCATGCTGCCACGAACCCAAACGGCAGCAGTATGGGAGTCATCGGAGAACCAGGCTGGTGAGGCCTTATTTCGATGTTGTTCGCTCAGCAGCAGCAGATCAGCTCCCTTTTCTCTGGCGAACTGCTCTAACAGATCTTGTGCATTGACGCTACGGTGCAAGTTAATTTGAAGGGTCCTGATCATCACCTTAGAGCTGCTTTTACTTTTGCTAGTGCCTCTCTAAAGATGGGGCACGCGCCTGTTCCTGCAACGTGAAGGTGCTCTGTCGGTTGAGAGTTAAGATGATTACATAGCAAACAGCGCGGAGTCTCAGCGCACTCTTTTTTCTTATGCCCAGGCGCTCCACACTTAAAGCAAAGCATACTACGGTCAGGGCCCTTGCAGTGCGAAGTGGTGTGCCCGTATCCAAGGCACCTGTAGCATCGTACTGGGATGGCGCGGCGGCGAATTCTGCACACCACCCAGCCGATTTTTATTTTTCCTTTGCCCAGGAGTTGTGTAGCATCTTTCTCCGTTACTTCGAGTATGGCCAGCCTTTGCCCTCGGCGATTCTCTGGAGAAAGCTTTACTTTTAATACAGTTATTCCAGGGAACTCTTTTTGAATGGCTTCTTCGACCTCAGCCGGTTCGGCGATGCAGTCCAGGTCCCTTACTTCCAATGAAGCTCTTGGTTGCAAGGTAGAGACGGTGGCTTTTGCCCCAAGGACGTCCTTTATTTTGTCGCGGAATATCGATTTATCGGAGGAGTCCGCTCCAAACTCGACGAGTAGCCCTCCGGACCTCGTCGATCGTAGAGTTTTAATAATCGTCCCTGTTTCCTCCGGCTTGACGTTCTTGCGGATATCGCGTAGAACGTCGGAATAGCTCCTTCCGTCGGTGGGCTTCACAAGAATGGCGTCCCCGAGGGCTCTTCGCTTTTTTCTTGCTGGTTTATCCACGGTCTTTGTCGTTGTTTGAACAGGCACTGTTTTTTGGCTAAGCCTATGTTCGCGTTTTGCAGATTTTTTTGCCGCCTTAGATATCACGAGTAGGAAAGCGTCTTTTCTTTGTGGCGTTTCTTTTTCTGGCTCAACGTTCTCTTTACGCATTTTCTCCTGTTCGCTCTCGAGAGGGCTAGCAGCAGTCCTCTTGATACTGGGAAGGAAAGGTTGGGTGATTTTAACGGGCACCGTTTGATCTGGATGTTCTTCTTCCAACTTTTTCCAGAGTCTCCTGTAGTGGCAAACTCGATCCAAGAGGTCTTCGAGCTCAAACACTCTATTTTTTACATCTTTACTGATTGTTTTTTGGTTTATGCACGCTCCTTGCATACGTTTGAGTATCGCATAACATTTTTTAGTCAACCGTTCTTCCTCGGAACGGTTCTCCGCGATAACCTCCTTAACAATCAGGTCTTTTTCGCCGACTTTCTCCTCCGGGGGCTTACGTTCTATGGTCTGCGTTCCTCCTTCTGAGGTCGATTCAGCAGTAGCAATCTTAGGAGTGAGGTGGTCGTAAACATCCGGAGCCACATTTACTACCGGCCCATCACTACTCCTTCCGCTTGGGGCTGAATGAGACCGTGGTGGTGAACGCAAGGTTTTTCCACTACGGGAAAACACGCCAAGATAATCGTTATGGTTGTCAGAATTATGTTCATCGGCTCGTTTGTTCATCTCCTCTGCGTTATTCTGTTTATTGTTGTTGTTGTTGTTTTTCTTCATTTTGTTCTTAAGGGTCCCCCCTCAGAGCCGCTATCTCCGCTCGGATGTGTAGTCGCCTTAATGATCCCATGGTTATCTATGCAAGCAGGGAGGCCATGCGAGGGTTGGCACCAGCCCTTATGGAGTCTGGTGCTCAGAGCCAGATCAGCGTTAATAGGGAGTACGACTCAACCGAACCTACACCACCAACTCAATGGTGCGAGCTTTGAACGTACTCTGAGGCCTGCCAAGGTTTTATCGGGACGGAGACGGCGTGATATTAGCCTGGAGCCGTTCGCGCACGGGTTTCACCCCGGCGGTACCGCGCAGAAAGCGACTAGGTCCAGAATATCATGGCCGCCAGCCCACATGCGTCAAATAAAGTCGAGAGTCAAATCATAGTCCGGGTTCGGTGCTGTGTTCCCATTAGTCGCCTCTTACGACAAGTTGGGTTACTGTGGATGTATTCTAGCCTCCCCCATCCACAGGGGACAGATACATAAAGATACATAAATGGAAAAAAGTTTATCCTTGTGTGATTTAATATCCCCCTTGATTCCCACTGGGGCTAATACTGATAGTTCATGATTGTTGTACGGTATAAATTCGAACACCAGTTTACAGGGTCAATGTAAGAAACTTTTAATCGACCGTTTTCCGAAACAAGATTTTCACATTTTATTCTTTGCTTTCCTTTATTAAATTTTTAATTTGGCGCGTTTATTTACTTTACACAATGAATGTTTCCAAATCATAAGGGAATTTGAGTTGCTTATTCTTAATTCAAACGCAAAGATAATTTTCATCTCATATAATATTTCCGGTAAAAGATGATTCTTGCATCAGATCTGTATGAAGACTTTTAATCCAACGAAGAAATCATCGTCCAGTTCCTTGTAACGGACTGTCACACTTCTGGGAAGATAATTATTTAAGAATAATTGCAATCGTTATGTATCTAATAGTTTAATTCATACAAAATCAACCATTACGGAATCAGGAGGAGTAAGACATGTTACACTTTACTAACACGCCTTTCTGAATGCGATTACAGCTAAATAACTCAAGTCGTAGTACATTTTTTTTGGAGGCAGGGAGGTGAAGGCTATTTACGCCCTGAGTGTCGGACTCCCAGTGGCACAACGGACCTATTGAACTACCGACTAACCACCTCCCCTGTCAACCGAAACGCCTAGCCAGGAACACCGTTTGACGCCCTTGACGCTTCCAGCCGATCAAGTATGCCTTTTTTCATGGCTAGAATTGCCCGAGCGTAATCTGCCACTTGATTCCATTTGTCAACCGATTTCAGCATCTCTTCCATGTGGCTCTCTCCCACTTTTTCGGCAAGATAACCATGCTGTTTGTTCCATCTTCTGCATGAAAAGAAAGTATAACAGGCGTCGTCCTTCACACCAATGCAGATTATGCAATCTGGAGATTGCGACTTACCAACCTTGTGCAGGTAAGACTGAAAACAACCGTGTCCGCTCAGTAGCTGGGTCAGGTAGAAATCAGTCTCACCATGCGTTCGACTGAGCCACGATCTCAAGTCTTTGATGAGCCGAGCGGTCCATCTTCCTTTTAGCTCACGTTCCCATGATTGTTGCTATTCGTCGAGAGTGCATCTTCTTTCATCACGAGCAACTTTTTCTTTATTACCCTCGTGCCTTCGGAGGTACATTCTTTCACGCTCTTTAGCAAGGAGAGCGATGGGTATCACCCTTGCAATTACCAACACCGCTGGCTCAGAGACTGTACGGTATGCTGATGCAATCCGCAGTACTTCTCGTCTCTGCACCTGTGCCAGCCGTTTTCGGTGCAGTTCCTTGTTGAGAGCTTCACTCCATATCTCTACTCCATAAAGAAGCGTAGATTGCACTACACTCATTAGCAGACTAATTGCCGAGAGCCCTGTTGCGGCTTTGTTTGTTGTTACCTTGATTTGCACCGAGAAACGCAGCTTAGAGTCTATCAGCAATACGTTTGTGTATAGTTTTAATCATGCGCAATTTTTTGATTGAATTAATCACAATTTCTATCCTGCATATATTGGTACATATTATTTTATTGAGTAATTTTCAAAAACGTATGGGTTATAGCGTCCATAATAATAAGGGGTTTGTATACAAAGACCTTTTTTGGCTAATAACTTAATAGAAATAAAATATAAAAGTAATCGATGCTTAATAGAAATAATAAGTTAAAAGAAATAAAATATAAAAGTAATCAATGCTTAACAGCTGAACAATTAATTCAGAATTGATTTCAAAAGTTTTGCGGACCCCGTATGTCAAAATTACCTTTTCCAATAATATCCTGCTGGATTGAGTAGATTATGTAAATGCATATATAATCTACTTTACCGTGTAATATAATGACATTACACGTATAATGATCCTAGTTAGCTGTTTCAAAGTGGAGCCTAAACAGTGAAATTATTGTGGTAAATTAGGATGAACTTCATGAGCACAGGTAGCAACTAATAATAAGTTCTTGGTAGAGGATAAAATAATAAAAAACTGCTAAGTTAACATGTAAGTCAGTCAAAGCTGACAATATTTCAACTGACAATTAAAAAACGAGCTGAAGATGGCTGTATGCAGCCGAAACGCGTCCTCGAGACCCACGAAGCAAGGCCCGGCGGACCCAAGCTACCCAGAGTTAATTTTGGCCTGCGGCAACACCAAAACGAACTTTAAAATATAAAGTTTTAAAAACCTTAAACGCAACCAGCAATATTGCTTCGTTAAAGAAATCAGAGCAATGGTTATAAACTGATCGATAGGTCAAGACAAATGAGTGTATGAATTGTAGTAAGAATGCTATTGAAGAAGAGTATCAAACCTTAAACCATGCACTGACAACATTTTCTTCATATAGCTCGGAAGCCCTTCTTATATAATCCTCAATCGCTAATGTTTAAGAACTCAGGTGGTAACTGCTAAAACTCTCCCATAGACTCGAAATAAGGAAATCGCTCCCAAATTTCCTCTAATCGTGTAAATCTTCCCCTAGATTTAAACTCCAGAAATGAAAACTGGGGAGACCATGCCAGAAATGCCAAAGATATGTCCAAACCAGAATGACACATAATTGCCGAAATCTTCTAACAAACATGGAAACGAAATTCATCAGATGTAACTGTCTCATTATTAAGACGAACTGAAAGAGCTGAAGCGAATATTAGAGTACTTGTCAACAATAATTTTACCAAAGAAATATCAAATAATTATTATAAATGGAATAGCCAAACTAAGAAAACTCTGGGAATGATATGATTCCTAACGACCATCGATTCTTTTCTAGTTCGGCACCGCAGAAGAAATAGATTATGACATTTTACGATCCTTGACTATCACCACTTACGTAACGCACGTTGTCTACGTTGCAGTGTCAAACTGCCTGATTCCTGGCACAGGTGAGCAAATAATAATCCTTCAGTATACATCACAATTAAAATGAAAACGGATTGATTTTTTATATAGAAGAGCAATATACAAACAACAAAGTGGCCTTTGTGTATTCAGACGGGCGCCGGGCTGCAAAGGTATAAACGAATTGAAGGAAGTAGAAAATGATTCCAACCATCAGTGGAAAACACTTCAGCGAAACAAACATGCTTGACCGGATTACGCAGTTAATTAATAAGAACTGACGAGGGAAAATTAAAACCATCAACACGATTAAAAACACTATTCCTGGATGGGAATGCTCAGAAAACCATGGTACGACAATAGGAATCTTCCATCTAATTTAATCAAAATGGTTAATGGCCTTCTCACAAATAGAATCCTCATGAAAAACATGCTTTCAAAACCCATGAGGACCTAATTGAACAAGTTTGTAATATATGACAAAACAAACAAGACGCGCAACCACATTTTCGAATGCATTATATCTTTTAAAAGCTAAACTTTGATATCTTATAGAAAAATCATAGTAATATATCAGATTATCTTAATCTGATATATTACCGCCTTTCAAGTATTGCCTTTAAGGCGTTTATTATTGCCATTTAGATAGTATATCACATCTCAAACAACATTCCTCTAAGTCCCTAAATGCCCCTTTTACTAAAGTAATAAAAATGTAAAATGTTCTTATGTTTGTAGTGAAACAGAACAATAAAAGTTGGCAACGCTGACCAGTCCCTGATCTAACAGATCCAACATCGTCCTGAATTTAATGAATAATATAATATATATAATATAATAACAATAACCATTCACTCGAGGATTAACTTTCATTGGAAACTTGCAGTGGCAGCTCAAATCATGAGCAGCGCCCGTACTCATGAGCGGAATGTCTTAAGTGGCTAGGAAATACGTGTTTTTTAAGGAGAACACCTTAATTTCGCCGTACGTGGTGTAGATAGGTGCTAACAAGCCTATTATTAAGTACGGCTCCGAACAAAGTCACATTTTCCATTATTCTAGTGATTCTTAAAGTGATGGTTACATAAAGGTATAGAAAACCCCAAACATGTACATGAGCGTGCGTAAGTGTCCAAAGAATTTGAGTTTTATTTTACTCTCCTTATAGACTTTTAAAATATTTACTGCGGGAAAAAATGTATGGCGCAAATTCTACTTTAAAATTCTTTTATTTACCTGAAATCCGACATCTTATGATATACTTCTATACTTTCTTCAGAGTGAAAACGATATTTGTGCATCAATCTTTAAACTATTTCGTTTCTAAAATTAGGGAAAATTGGTTTTAGGTCATGCATCTCTTCTCAAGCGATGGATGGTGTAGATCACCTGAGAATTGAGTCGCAGAACCATGATTATGCGATATGTCATCGCGTTCCATCAGCCAAGGCCATCGTAAATAGAAAGTCGTGCGGCGAATTGTATGTGTAGACGGAAGTAGTGGCACGGATCAGTACGATTCAGCAAATCACAGCGTAATACAATTTACTTCGCAATCGCGAGAGTCTTTTTAGAGTTACGTGAATCGATTTATTCACTTATAATTACGTTTTCCACTTTAAAAAAAAGACAATTTTAATTTTTCCTTTAGATCTTTACTTGGTGGACTTAATTACAGGACTGCCTAGAAACTGCAAGTCGAGCTCAATATATAGGCCCGAAAATCTTATACTAGCAATTACCAGGTCGTTAGGACCTTTACAATTCATTTTGGGTTTTTAGGATTCCTTACATATTAATGAGTTTCTTAGCAGATTACTAATGATCTAATAAGTCCTTTTTATGGCTGGTTTATGATTCTTATCTTGGGTTTAAGTTTTACTATTTTAGGGTTTTATTATATGCTAATGAGTCCTTGTTTTGGGATTCTCATATTGCATATAGATTTTATTACTTTTGGGTTTTCTTACATCCTAATGATTATTTTGGATTTTCGTACATACTAATGAGTCATAAGGACTCGTACATTGCATTTGGTTTTTTATGTGCAATAAACCACTTCCTTGGAATCGTGGTTATTTGTGTAGTCAGAAGGTCTGACGTAACTCCTTCAGGCCTTGTAAAAAATCTGTCCTCAGATTTCTAATTCTCAAAACAAAAGGAAAGAAAGAAAAAAAAATATCGGAATTGTATGCTAATGGTAGTGTGACGATAGGTACTATAAAGTGAATTTTGGGTCCTTCTAAAAAAGTGTTTGATTTTAGCAGCTGTAGATAATATCGGATACTTTTTAGTAGTATTTGTCTGGTATAAAATTCTTGGAGAACATTTAACGCTAATTTTACAAAATTTTGAAGCTTGTAATGAATTTCTTAAATTATATCATCCACTACGCATGCTTGGTAAGTACATTTGTAAAAAACGGTATTTGGATAGATTAGTTTACAATCTAATGATTTTAATTTATGAATAGATCTTAGGTAAGTGCCCTGATCCGGCGTTTTGTAATAAAAAAAATTCATTGTTACTTTTGAACAGACTATTGGTTTTCTTATAGATAAAGTTGAAAATTTAGTTAATTAGATAGGGGAGATATAGTTACACCCATTATTCTGGAGGTCCTTATCAATGCGATCGTTGGAGTTATTTCTGGAATGAAAGGATTTACGTTTCCGCTTCAGTCTCTGCGGATGTATTTTGGAGTTTTTATGCGGTTTAATGTACCGAGGGGATAGTTTTGATGGGTTGGGGTTTTTGACCAGTGAATCGTCCAGTTCGGTATCTTGTCGATCTTCGTTTCGTTTTTTAATAGTTTTTTCTTTATACCTTTGCAGCCTAGCAAATATTTCTTCATTAGATGTGCTACATTCGTTAAAGAATATGTCTGCTGGCTTTTCCTTATGACTAGAGTGAACGAGATTATTATAACAGGATACGCATTCCTCGACCGGATTGAGTTCGCGGAGAGATTTGTCTTCTTTCTTGGATCTTAGAAGGAAAGTCCGTAGATTTTCATTCAGTGATCGATGCGCTACTTCAATGTCCGAGTTGTCGGTTTTGTGGTGAGGTGAACAAAAATGGTATTCAATTTCCCCTTTTTCCAGCCAACTCTTTGTTTTTTCTGAACCTAAGGCGTCTTCATTATCGGTCGCGATAAGTTTAGGTTTGCCTATCTTGTTAAAGATTGAGGGTGGTGCGTGAATAAAAGTATCCCATTGTCTATTTTTAATCTGTATGACTGTTAAAAACTTAGAATGTTAAACTTAGAACTTGAGAATTTATCCAAACATGTGAGATAAGAAGAATTCTTATCTTTGAACCATATGTCGATATGGTATATATCTCGTATATGCTTGGCAGTTTGACTAAATTGAAATTTTAATTTTGGGGGGTTCCTTTCGTATTTGGTTTGAGCACATATGGGACAGTTATTAACAAAATTTGAAACCTTCTCTTTCAGGTAAGGAGAATAATACCTCTTAGATATTATGTCGAAGGTTTTGCTTATTCCGGGATGGTTATTTTTTCTATGTTCTTTGGCGATTAGCTCGTTGATTTCAACTTTTTTGCAATCCCAAAGGAGCTTATTTGCTTGGACTATACAAGCTTTAGGATTATCACACTTCCATGTATTATAATGTTTCTGAAATTCTAGAAGAATTTTTTTATTAGGGAATTTGACTCCTGTGGTTCCTAATTGAGGCACATGATTCTGGAGTATGTAATTTATGTTCTTATCGTCAAATTCTCAAAATATAAAAATTAGTCGCGTTTTGCCATTAAAAGTCTGTTTTTTGGTATTGTTTGTTTTGCCTAACTTGAAGACAAGCTGTTTTTTTGAAAACATTCAAAGGTTTTTCAGAGATAGCTATGTAGTTGAGATTGTCTTCCTGAGCGGTATGCTGTGTGGCTAACGAATTTGTGTCGCTGTAATTTATTGCATGAATTTCCACTCTACAAAGTGCATCAGCCACATAGTTCTCTTTTCCTTTGATGTATTGGGTGGTGAAGTCGTACTCCATTAGTTTCACTTTCCATCTTTGCAATTTGGCGTTTTGGTCTTTTAAGTTTTCTAGATATACTAATGGCTTATGGTCAGCTTGCAGCAGAAATTTTCTGCCATATAAAAACGGCCTGAAATATTTAGTAGCCCAAACTATTGCAAGCAGCTCTTTTTCTATTGCAGCATACCTCGTTTCGTGCTCGTTTAGGGTTCTAGATGCAAAGCTGACAGGTCTATTATTTAGGCTTAAAACTGCACCTATTGCAAAGTTACTAGCATCTGTGGTCAAGGTAAACTGTTTCTCGAAATCCGGATGAGCTAATATTGGATCATGTCCAAGGAATTCTGTTTTTTTTTAAGAAAAGTGGTTTTAGACAGTTGGATTTTCAATTGTACTTGCCGAAGCGTTTGAAAGATTTTCCGTAGAGCAACCTCGTGCTCTTCGAGTGAAGTACTGAAGATTAGGATGTCGTCCATATATACAATGCAATTTTTGTTAATATATGGTTCTAAAATGGAGTTCATGAGCCGCTGGAAAGTTGCAGGTGCATTTTCTAAGCCAAATGGCATTCTCGTAAACTCAAAATGCCCCTCATCTGTAGAAAAAGCGGTTTTGTGGCGGTCTTCAGGTTTAATTTCAATTTGATGAAAGCCCTTTGCTAAATCCACCGTCGTGAAATAATTTGCATTCCCTAATTTCCCAAGAATATCGTCAATTTGAGGAATGGGGTATTTGTCCTCTATTGTGATGTTATTAATTTTTCGGAAATCAATAACTAGTCGGTGTTCCCCTGGAGTTTTTTTTGGAACAACCCAACTTGGTGAATTATATGGCGACTTAGAGACTGAATTATTCCTTGCCTGAGATCTTCCTCGATTTGATCTTTAACAAAGTTTTTTAAAGAATAAGGGTATCTATAGTTTTTTTGATAAATAGGAGTATCTACCATGAGTTTAAGTTCGTGCTTTACTTTATGTGTGAAAGTTAATGGGACCTCTTTCTTGTACTCTAAGTCTTGGAATTCATTTTTAATTCGTTCGATTAAATAACTTTCTTCATCAGAATAAATTTCTCTACAATCGTTTGTTATTTCAGGTTCACAGAATGACTCTGCGATTGCAAGATATATTTGGCTCTCATTTGTATTGAGAGGAATAATGGTTTTATTTATTTCTATTATATTTATTAAATTCAGAAAAAAATCCATCAATTGCTGAGGAGCTACCATTAATGGAATATATATGCAGGGGATTCGTTAACATGTGCTGCTTGTGATGGGCAACAAGTTTCTTGTTCATTAAAGAGGTGGAGCATTCAGTATCTATAAGGCATCGAAGTTTTTTGTCTTCGATGGTCAATAGAACAATGGGTAGCCACTGTTTTCTTCCTAGGCTGGCAGGCGAAAATCCATGTCAGCATGGAGCGATGTTGAACGTGAAGAAGCTGTGTTCATAGAAACGTCGGAAGGGAGAGTTAAATCGTTACTATTAACGTTTGGTCGAGTATTCAATGGGTTTGCCCTGTTAAAAACTTGCGGGTTATTGTACGCGGGGTAAACATTGGCACTTGTCTTCCCTTGCCCAGCTCTAAAATTGGGGGGAATTACGTTAGAGTCTTGATGATCACTCGAATGGTTTGCTTTACGAAAAATTTGCTCGCGTCCCTTTGACCCGTAATTTAAATAGCCGGTATTCACAAGGACTTTATATGCGTTCTCTAAAGTTTCCGGTTTGTACGCATGAATAATAGCGCGTATCGGTTCAGGACACTTATTCACAAACGTAGTTTTTGCTTTTTGAATTTTTGTTCTTATTAATTCACTTTTTTGTGTGGCACTATATTCTGTATTATAACTAATTTTGTGATTTAACTTAAACAAACACTTACATACATAACCATACAGCTGTCCTGGAGTTGTGAAGTGAGCGGCTAATAGTTTTTCCATTAATTGCGTCTCGTTCTCCGGAGTGTCGAAATGGTTGATCAGCAGTTCTTTGATTTCATGCCAAGTGGATGTATGTATCAATTCTCGTGCTCTTCCTATGATCTTTGTGAGGACCTGCTGATAGAGTAAAGTTTTAAGTTCACTTCTGTCAATGTGTAAATTGACGGCGTCAATTGCGTTTATGAAAGGAAAAAGGTCGATTTGATTGCCATCAAAAGGAGGAATTGAATATATATACGCCGATAGCTGCTTGTTATCCATTTTGGAAAAATTGCTTCCTTCGTATAGTGCAGGGTGGCCACTAAAATCTAGGGAGGAAAAACTTTTGATTAATTCGTCCAGAGTGCTTCGTTCGAGGTTCCGACTGCGCCAGTTACGTGAATGGATTTATTCACTTATAATTACGTTTTCCACTTTAAAAAAAAGACAATTTTAATTTTTCCTTTAGATCTTTACTTGGTGGACTTAATTACAGGACTGCCTAGAAACTGCAAGTCGAGCTCAATATATAGGCCCGAAAATCGTATACTAGGAATTACCAGGTTGTTAGGACCTTTACAATTCATTTTGGGTTTTTAGGATTCCTTACATATTAATGAGTTTCTTAGCAGATTACTAATGATCTAATAAGTCCTTTTTATGGCTAGTTTATGATTCTTATCTTGGGTTTAAATTATACTATTTTAGGGTTTTATTATATGCTAATGAGTCCTTGTTTTGGGATTCTCATATTGCATATAGATTTTATTACTTTCGGGTTTTCTTACATCCAAATGATTATTTTGGATTTTCGTACATACTAATAAGTCATAAGGACTCGTACATTGCATTTGGTTTTTTATGTGCAATAAACCACTTCCTTGGAATCGTGGTTATTTGTGTAGTCAAAAGGTCTGACTTAACTGTAGTGCTGTTTTTCAGTAGTAATTGTTCATTACTTTTCAATAGTAATGAACATTGCTGACTGAAAATATACGTTTAGCGCCTATATCGTGACATAAAATTTCCCCCGTGTATCGAACATTTCACTGCTTACTCTTCCCAGTGCTTGCTTCCATGAGTGAATTTTGATTTTTGGTAAGATATATTCACAATTTCAAAATTTTTCAAAATCGTAATTTTCTCAGATATTGAAAGTAATACATTAAATTTATTTGTTAAAAATGGAAATATTTTGATAATATTTAAATATATATAAAATAAAATCGAATAAAATAAAATATAAAATCGAAATTTAAAAAAAACAAATTCATTTTATATATATTATAAATATATATATATACATGTATACATAATATATGTTTATATATGTACATACAACTAATTGTATTCTTTCAATTTTTTCTATGCCTAATAGTTTTAAATTAAACGAATCTGCCTCGAACGCATTGTGTCCCTGTGTGGGACACTAATTGTGTCTCTAATTGTATTTTTAGTTTTCCTAACTATGTGATCTCAACTTGTAAAATTGTTGGATCACAACAAAAAAGAATTTAGACAATGCAAAGCCGAAAAGGGACCATTAAATTGCCAAACTTTGCGAATATCTTGAAATAACCTCAGATAGCGAGCAAGAAAATGAGAACTCGAATGAATTAGGTTTTATTACTACAAAAGTGAAATTGCTTGTCGTAAAACAGATTAAACATGGAAGCTGCGTTATTTTTCCTGCATTCATATTTTATTCCCAATCAACAGCCGCGTATGAATTATTAAGAAATTTTCTTATTATGCCTTGCCAGAGATCTACTTTATACTAGCAATGACAACACATATCTAAAACAAATGTTGACCGGACGTAAAGATCGTCAAATGTTTTTCGCATTATTGATAAATAATATTCATATCGAAAAACGCATTCAGTATAAATCAAAAAACGTAGAGGGTATGGTTCAAAATAAAGAGAACTAACTAGCGCGCACAGTTAAAGAAGTTTTAAAGAAATTCTGAGACTTTTTCCTGTTTAAGTTCGTTCTGGACAAATTTTCAAATCGTTAACTTCTGACATTACAAAATTCTCACAAGAAATCGGGTTTTGGTTACGAGCACAATTAAAGCAAAATAAACGAGTCAATGTTTAGTCTGTTTGCTCGCAGCCCCAATTTTTTCCTTAATTCTAATTTCCCTAACCTAGTGATTCATTTGTAATCCGGCACAGGTCACTTATTGAAAAATTTTCGTAATAATTTGTTGAATATTAACAATTTTAAAAGACCTTAAAGTTTTCGGACCTTGAAACGCGTGAAGTAAGATGTTAAACGTTCATTTGATGATATTCGAGATCTATAGTTCCGCCAAGAAAACCTCGAAATAAGAAAAGCGTTGTTATGTCTTTTCAAAGGGAAATTAATAATAAAATATACGTTTATATAATTAATAATAAAATAATAATTGGGCAACCGATAGGTCGCACCTGCAGCGAAAGAAAGGAACAAGATTATAGGGTTAGTTGAAAATACAAAGGCCGCATAATGGCGGCCGAAGAAAGTTAATTTTCCACCGACTAGTTCACCGCGTGAGTGTGGGGGGTTAGGACTTTATTTAAGCCCTGATCCTTTCATGCAACTCACACACACACACAGGGAAAGAGCTTAGTCCCTCATATTATATTAAATAAAAATTATAAAAAAAATCAAACAACCTGTGAATTGTGCTGCGCTCAATGGTGCTGCGCTGACTGTGAACACCTCCTCCTCTACTGGTTGTGTATCTTCAACTGATTGAGTGTCTTCTATGGTTGAATGTCCTCTACTGGTTGGTGGTTGGTGTTCCTTGGCAGAATGTTCTCTGTGGTTGAGTGTCATTCACTGGCAGATTGGCCTCTACTGGTTGGCGGTTAGTGGTCCTTGGCAGAATGTCCTCTGTGGTTGAGTGTCATCCACTGGCAGATTGGCCTCTACTGGTTGGCGTTCCTTGGCAGAATGTCCACTGTGGTTGAGTGTCATCCACTGGCAGATTGGCCTCTACTGGTTGGCGTTCCTTGGCAGAATGGCTCTACTGGCTTCAACTGGTTGAGACTGGTTGAGTGTCCTCTACTGGCTGCAACTGGTATCATCGGCTATCGGCTAATCTGCTGAATTTCTTCACTTGTTAAGTATCTTCTATCGGCTGAATATCTTCACTTGTTAAGTATCTTCTATCGGCTGTCGTCTATCGGCTGAATCTCTTTTTTTTTCCTCACAATTTCCACTCCTTTTATATCGATACGAACACAACAACCCAGTGAATCGTATCGATCTTAAAAATAACTTCCAAGAATTTTTTTTGGGGTTTTGTTTTTGTTTTTTGGGGTTTTTTTTGCTACTTGGAATTTTTTTTTTTCTGGGACTTTTTTTTTGTTTTTTTGTTTTTAATAACGAATTATTATTTTACTAATATTATTTACTAAATATTATACTAATATTATTTTACTAAATCTAACTTTAAATATTTTTATTTTAATTTCTTAATTTATTTATTTACATATATATATTTTTGTTTGTTTGCGTAATGTCGCCTACACATCGAAATACGTAACAGCGTACAACTTGAATTTTGAAACTATCGCTTCGCGCTTCTCTAACTATATCGTAAAACCGCAGAGTTTCTAAAAGTCATTAATCAGTGGGGAGTATATTTAACATAATTTCCCTTTCCCAAGCTGTCATCAAGTGTGATGAACGTAGCGCTCCATTTTGTGATTTTGCAGATCCCCGAATATTATTTCTGAGAAACTTTATTGCATGGGGTTCTTTTTGGAACTATTATGGGAACACAGAGGTAACCTTCAATTTATATGCATACTAAGCAGCTATTCTTACAACAACAAATTCAATTGAAATTTTATTTTATTTTCTAAATAAAATGAAGTTAAAGTTTGTTTTGACCGGAAAATTGCAGACACATGGCTTAGAGGCTCTTTTTCAGTTATATAGATTTATCTCCGGTATTCATTGCAACGTATCCTATTCGGAAGTTGTAGAATCTGAAAAAAAATTTCTAGGCACAATACATTCTTATACGGGGATCATAAGGATTACGAAGAATTTTCGACGACTTCAAAGAAAGTTCGCTTGTTGAACCTGTTGGCATTGCTCCCTTTGAAGCTTATTTGATTCAACTTTGAAAAATTTTTTTGATACATGATTCTGCTTACTTATACGTTGCTGGTTATGTTTCTCATGCAGTTGCCGAAAATTTATCATGTATTTATCGCAAGACCGTTATTGTAAAAACTGTAGGTTCTTTTGCTGAAAATGAATACTTTGATTTTCAGCGAAGTGGTGGGTTGTCCGTCTCAATAAATTTTACAGGAAATTTTAAGTTGGGACCTCTTTGTGAGCATGTTTTATAATGCTGGAAATCAATCATAGCTGATAATTACGTTCTTGATTTTGATCGCGAATGGTCTTGCGGGTTTTCTAATTTTATTGCGTTTTCTGAGATATTTCATCAATTTACAAATGTTTTGCTTAACAATCACACGAAAGCAATTGCTTACAAGACCCGAAACTTTACCCCAAAGGTGGTTAGGAAACGAAAGTTTAATCGTTCGCTTAATACATCACTTTTTACCAATCAAAGCCAAAACTTGGAAAAGCAGAGTTCTAAATGGGTGTACAGCTCAACAGTTTTTTCTTAAAAGTTTTAACTAAAATATCTCCGAATTTATCAGAATGCATTCCATAAAACAATAGCAAATGTACGAATTTTCCTACATCCGCACTACCTCTCAACTTGTTTCTCATGTACGTGAAGAATAGCACTACTCTTGCCTGTGCATGTGGTAGTAAGATCGTGTGCAGCACGAATTTTATTCACGATGGTCTAGCATTAGTGTAGCATGAGAATGAATTTCGAGTTTAGAATCATGCGACCCATCTGTGCTTATTATTTGAGTGGATGCGACATAATTGCTAAATACACATTCATAAATATACACTCCATCTTCAGTTTTAAAATTGACAGTAAATATTATGCATAGAGTAAATATGAATAATTAATAAAATGTGAATAATTAACGTGAATAATTAATAAAATTACAAGAAATATGTTTACATTAAGCGCCACTTCAAAAACAAATTTATGCTGCCCATGAATACAGAAGAAGCTACTTAACGGGAAAGCTAACTCCACGGGAGCATCATTTCCCGAAGAATTAAGGCCCGTTAAAAATTAAAAAAATCCTAACCAAAAAAAAATCATTAATTAAAAATTATCATAATTTTTCCTCTCCATAACGTACAACGTACAGGAACAGGCGCTTATTTACAAACAGGTGCTTATTATATACGACTGTACAACAAGAATAAGTGAATTTCGATTTAGGAGTTAATTGTACTAGAAAAAAAATAAGATTTGATTTATTTTACTAAAAACAAAGATAGTGCAGAGGATTGAAACTAAATAATCAAAAGTTCTACTT
Source organism: Stratiomys singularior (assembly GCA_954870665.1). Lineage (NCBI taxonomy): Eukaryota > Metazoa > Arthropoda > Insecta > Diptera > Stratiomyidae > Stratiomys > Stratiomys singularior. The sequence continues at coordinate 6,779,824 of OX940882.1, read as the reverse complement.
AGTTCGTTCTAGGAAATAAGAAAAAAATAAATTAAAGTATAGTTTCGTCCTATTTTGATTCACATGCTTCCGTTGTTTTCCTTGCGAACAGTGTCTGTTTGAATTAAATGACGGTACATTTATTTCTCTTCTTTAAAATATTTTCGGTGTAGGTGATGTAATGGGCTAGTAACCAACCGCACTCACTGGATTTGTTTTGGAAGAGTGGGTCCGATTCATAGAGGTATAAGATATACAGAGGCCCTATCTGAACTTTTTGTCGAACAAAAATTTACACATATTAACACAAATTCATCAAAAATTATCTAAAAATTATTATTTGTAGTATAAATTAATGAGTTGTATCAAATTTTGACATGGGTATCGTACTGGTCGGAATTAATTTCCGTCGAAAGAGCAGGAATACATAACACCCAAAATTACGATGGATAACATGGTTTAGTAATTCTTTTGTGATTTTTAAATACATCTTTATTCAATACAGTCATCTAGTTATATGTTTTTGTATGGAAATCATGCTTAATAATTCTCCATCATGTTGTAATTTTCAAAACACTCTCCAACATGCAGGCCTGGATTTCGAGTGCATGTATCCCAAAACCAATTGGTTTGGTGCGTTCCACCCTTAAGCTTTCTGTTTGAACGTACACAAGAATCTTTACTTTTTAGACTTTTACAATGCCGCAATATATGAAGTTTCTCACCTACCAATCGTGACACAAATTTTCGAACGAACATAAAATGTGTCACAGCTGCCCTGTTCTCTCTTCTATCAAACACCTTATATAAAATATAGCTAATCATTGCACAAACTGATGCATGAATGCATACAGTATAGGATTCGTATACTTCCTTGCTGTGATGGCTGAGAGCAGACATACGACCACAAAGGGTTCATTTGCCGCAGCCGAATGAACAAGAAGAAATTGCTATCTTAAGCTGATAGCAAGTCTACACTAAACTTATCAACTTTGTTCAAATCCATATTTACGTTACTAACGTTTAATGAGAATACTCTTACATCCTTATAAGAATATCCTTACAAGCGTTTTCACAGCTTTTATTTTTATGTAAAGTTGAAAAACTAGTGGTGGCTTCGTGATAATTTTAACATTCAAATAATATGTTCACAGAAATGGCTTTTATAAGTGTAATTTTAACTGTCAAATTTATAGCTGGAGATAGCTGGAGATAATGAAAAATGTAAATATTGATATTATTTTGAACATTTTATGAATGAAAATGTTTTCGTTTCGCAAATTTAATGCATTTTTTAAGTTAGGGAGCTTTGATATGAAAATTTTAGTAATGATATTGATGGGTAATATCCAAAAGCAAAGCAGGTCTATGCCCTCGAACATAAAAATAAAAATTTTTACATTTTTCCTCTGTTTTTAATGATTAATGAACTAGTCTCTATTTTGTACCTATGATTACTATAACTTATAGTATAGTACATAATAGTGAATAGTAAATATTTGTGTGACGTTTGTCGTGTGTCGAAAAAATGAAAGAAATTTTCAAAGAATTTCGGGCATCATGTTGCATTTTACTCTACTTCAGGCACAAATGGAGATAAACATTTGAAAAACTGATGAGGGGAAAAAAGATAAGTACAAAACTTCGGGCTCTCAGGTACGCTTATGTACACGCGTGGGGCACAGTACGAATGAAATGGTTATGAAGTGACTCCTACTGAATACAAATCCCTAAATTGGGGCTGTGAGCGCTACAAGAGTTACACCAGTATGGTGGAAAATGTTCAAAACAATTCCGTTTGAAGATATTACAAGAGACGCATCGATCGTGGGCATCATATTGTCAGCATCAATCAAGCGAGAATGTAACTGATTAGAACAGTAATGAAAAGGAATGGAACTGATTTGATCCCGACCAGTTGGGCATGCCAAAATGTAAGGTATTTTATTTAATGACATATTATTTATTATTTATTTAAATGCATATTATATTATTGGCATATTATTTATTTTCCAGGTGAAATATATGTATTTTATATTTATTAACAATTGAAAAACGTAAGCCATTTATCTTTTCACAGCTTTTTCACAACATTTCGACCGGAGAAAGATGAAGAACGGAACAGGACTTCATTTCAAGAGAAAGTAAAATTAAAGTCTATAGAGAAGGTTCCGAAACGGTTTGTTGAACCGCTGCTTGAATAAACTCCATTTAGCTTTTCTACTTTCTTAAATATTATTAGAAGTCTATCTTATAGATGATTTGAGTGACTTGCGAAAAAGAAAACAGCGCAGCACCACACCTGATGAGAATGTAAGAGCAAAATATAAACCAATAGAAGACTGAGTGGAAAGTAGATTCTATTTCTCTGATAACTAACAACCCAGCAGACAGTTCAAGTAGAGCCTTACAAATTGAATCACATATCCATCAGGGTTCATGTCACATCTTGGCACTTGCCTGGAACTTATTAAGCCGTGATGTTATGAAGCTCAACTTAAGTGACACTTGAAACAGATAATTCAAGCCACAGCTATCGAAATGAAGTTAAACTAATTTAAACTAAACGAATTTAACTGAACATAGAGATGCACAGGGAGACAAAACACCGAGTATCCTAGGAAGAGCTTGCTCACTTGGTCCAAATGCTCCAACAATCGAAAGAACTAAACATCATTACAGATGATGAAAAAAAAGTAAACAATATCTTTAGTGACGGAGCAGACAAATTAAGTGAAAGAAATAATTACAAGGTATACGCAGCTTTTTGGCCTGATCCTAATAAAATGTGGTCCAAAGCAAAGTGTAACCACTAACACTTGGAACAAACAATAAATCTAACGATATTCAATTCTTACTTCCTTTAGCAAATGCAAATGCTTCAGCAAAGCTTGTTGAAAACTGACACTAAAACGAACGTGCAGAGAAACGGGTATTAACAGCCAATGTATTAATGTATACACAATGACAATGGGTATTTGCATCTCTATCTTCATGATTCCCTTCCGGACTATTAGCGCTTTTTAGTGAGCACACTATGGCGCAACAACTAACGACCCTTAGAATAAATCCCAATCTAACAGTTTTCATATCAAATGTTCCGCATGCAATGGCATTTGCAAGCAAAACTTGTAAATAGGACATAAAAAAGATGGTGCAGAGAAATGCTATTTAATCTTTTCTTGAATTCTAAATTATTTCAAACATAAGGGATAAACTATTCTTACAGTTGATTTTAAAGGGTATAGAACTTAGAAATGGTATAATTCAAATAAATTGTTTTGATTGCCACGAAATAGATTTTGTTGTAAAAATAATTTCTGTTTTGCCAATTTATATTTTGCCAATTTCTATTTAAATATCATTTCGGACATTGAAGCGTCACGACTTGCGTAAAAAGGCCAAAAGGGAGATCCAAATTTCGAACATTCCAACCAATAATTGTCGTTATTGTCCTGGCGTCTTGGCCTTGTCAGCGTAAATGAGTGAACTGACGTATCCCCACAAGAAAATTTCCAGCGGTATTAAAGTACAATCTCTTTCTGGCAGGCCAGTCCACAGGTCCATATCGAGAAATTATGCGCTCATCAAATCATTCTTTCAAAATTCGGTGGTTGCGGGAACTGCATGGCATTCCATGAAATCCATTTGAAACCAGTAGTCTCCCACAGTACGGCCAATCGATTCCGGAACGAAAAAGTCATTGATCATGGATCCACAGTGGTCACCACTGACTGTAATGTTATTACCAACAGCATTTCTGTAGACACATGGGCTAATCATTTAACCGGCCAACCAAACCAACCAAATAGTGACTTTCACGGACGTGACGGTCATTGGACAACCGCAAGTGCTTGCTCATCTCTCCGAATGCGGCAGATTTGTTTAATGACGTAGTCATTCAACCAGAAATGAGCCTCATTGCCAAACAAAATTTTCTTGCGAAATCCGGGATCTGCAGCAATTTGTTCTTGGGTGCATACAACGAATCTGCGTCGTGCCCGGTTTTATTCGACTTCAAACCCTGTACGACTGTTTGTAAGCCAGTAAGCCAAGATCCTTTCGTAGAGTCTTCCATAGTGTGGATGTGCTCAGGTTTAATTTTTGAGCACGATGTCGAATGAACCCACTTGGTTCTTCGTTGATACTACGCTCTAGAGCTGCTCTATGCACTTTGCGACGTTAGGGTGGATCCGTATTATCAGTGAGAGTAAGCGTATTGCGGAAGCGATCCATGGTTAATCGAAGTAAATGTTAATTGATGGACGTTAATTAATGGACGATTATGTCGGCCATAAAATTGGCGGGATACGCGACGATACTTTTTGCTGGGGTGTCAACCTTCATATGACGAAATGGCAATCGAAACAAACTACACAACGCATGATGGCTATCATATCAAACGTAGCATTAAAATTGTTCTCAATCTAATATTCTTTTCCTCTCAAACAACGCTTGATTATTGTTATGATTAAATTTTATTTTTAATTAATTTTTGAAACCGATTATTACAATCAATCCATATCCTATCAAAAACGTTTCACAAACCCAATGCACGCAATAAAAATTATTGATTAAGTTGGAAATATCTCGGAACTAGTCTTCCTAGGACATATAATCTTGTTTATATTTAATAAGTTAATCATGTCTCAATTTGTTTTGGTTTTTACTGTTTACAGATTACAAATCACTTAATATTTACAAACGCAAGGTTGGCCATATTTGTATATAACATTATTTCGAACTATGTTAAAATCATGCTTCGTCTTAATATATCAAATCTATTTTGAAATGTGACGTTATTTATTTTAATATTATTAAAATTGTTACTGCCCTGTCATCAAACAACTCTTTTATTATTAATAAAATTTTATTTCAACAGACTTCACTGATGTCAACTTCAACTTCAATAAGGGTCAATCACTTCTAAATTCGTTTAAGATCTATCGCTTTGAATTGCTTTATTTTCTTTAGACCTTCATGGCCTTATTAATTGCGTACAATTTAACTTCACTCTTACATGGTTTCCTCGGACACTTTCGCGTTGTTGTTTCGCAGTTCTTAACAATTACTCCTTTCGCCTTCGCCTTCCGTAGTCTCTTCTTAACTCGCACTGAGCCAATTCCTAACCTTCACAGACTTTCACTGAAGATCATTCTCGAGTCAACGATGTAAATCACTTGCATGTGCATTTTTATTGTTGTTGTTCTCAATGTTTTTCCCTTTCGAGAATAGTCCGCATATTTATGGTTATTTTCGTCGTCGATGTTAGTTTTGCTGTTAGGCAACAACATTGGCGCATAAAATTCTTTGAACGCGTAACAGAATACATTTGCCCTACAATTGGAAATAAATCATCATTACCATTTCTGACAACTTCACGCAAAAGTTCCCTAGCTTAAATTAAAGTATAAATTCTGCATTACGAAAACATTTTAATTCATGAAATACGATCATAACATCAATTCATACATCAATTCATACAATCTTCGGTCACCCACCTCGCACTTTCTTTAAATGGATGGTTACAGTTTTTATTTGAATGTTGAAATTTTCATGAGTAGGTCTTTGAATCATACACGTCAATCAGTGAACTATAATTAAAAATGTGAAAAACACATTTATCATGGCGAACTCTCATTAAGTATAACGACATTCACGTTAATGACATTAACAACGAAATTATTGATTTAATATATTTTTGATTAGCTGAGTGTAGGCGTGATATCAGCTGACATAGAGGTATAATATATAGACCGGCCCTTTGCACAAGATTTTGTCCTTAATCACCTAAATTTACGCAGCTTAACACAGATTCACCAATACCTACTGAAAATACCCCTAGGTTCAATGAATGGGCGAAAGTGACATGATCTGAACTATGGGAACAAGCGTCACAATATTTGGGGTTGCTTTGATTTTACTACAAGTTTTGTTTTGATTTACACGGGGTATTAAAATACTCATTAACATTATTTCGTCAATAAGACAATAACATTACGAAAATATCTTTACATTAAGTTTCTTCGGGAATAGATGTTTGTGTGAAGCTAACATTCCCGTTAAGTCGATTCTCCCGCACCCATGGACATCATAGGTTTGTTGGTGGTGAGGCACTAAATGTACTGATATTTTCCGTAGTTTTATTAATTTAATACAGGAATAATTGATATGCGTATTTGAGTACTTCATCCATGAATCTTATCGAAATATAAGTTTTAAATCAGAAAGCAATTTGAATGAGTAAAAGTAAGCTCACCCCTTTCTTCATTGATTAACAATAGCATTTTTTAGAACTGGCTTACTGGTGTTCGTTGCCCATTTTTTAATATTTGCATTAGTAATTTCAGCCCTGGTATATACTATAAGGTTGAGATGAATTGGTAAATTGTGGTTTATAAGGGGTTTTTTGGATTAAAGGAACCGTGTTATTTGTCGAGAACATAAAGGCTAAATTAGAGAAATCTAAGAGTTTGTGAATATTCCGGAGTGAGTGATCGCTCCACTTTTCTATGGGGTTCTTACCCGTGGTACGACCCCTGTTACAATGTACAACACTTTGTTGTACATTACATTTGCATTTATTTTTAACCCCTTTTTTCAGATTTTTTAACCGTTTTTTACTGTTATTTGCGAGGCCTGATTGAATAGGAAACTATGAAGTGTTCTAAAAGCAGCCACTGGACATTTTAACATCGTCAATTGGACTGGAGCCAGTTTGTCCAAACTGAGTCGAATGGTTTTTAAAGATCAAGAGCGCAAGGTACTGTTTATGCTTTCTGCTCTAGATCTATGGTGACTTAGTTATACTACAGCATTATCACTTGCTCTATGGAACCTTCGCGTTCAAATACAAATTTGCAACTTGAGTTAGGAGAAAATAAAAGTTTTTTCAATTTTTCTATACTTTTTTTAAGGACTATGTTTGGGACTCCTTCGACACTATGAGACAGCTTGCTATTCAGTGTACTGAAGATATCTTCAACAGCATTTGCGAAGTAAAAAGCCGCTTTATTTGAGCCGGAGAAAACGGTTAGCATATAAACTTCAAATCTTTCAGGGGAAAACTAAAGATCGGTATTGACCTGATTGTTCAGTGCAACGTAAGGTGGCTCACGGCTGCATTATACGTGCCGGCAGTATCCCTTCCCAACGTCGATTTAGTCCGAAGGAGCGTTGAAAACTTCATTTCTGTGCCATATGGGATGTTTGTCAGAATTGTATTTGGAACTCTTACGGCCCGTGATTTGTTCTATGGTTTCAAATACATCTGAATATCGTCTTTGTGATCTTCTTCGGTACTTATCGTAATTACTTATGTCGTTCTTAATGTATTTGTTGATTTCAAAGGACATTGGGGTGATCTGCGTTCTAAGTTCTACATATTTTCATTTGCCGGTTTGTGCCTTCTATGGAAAATCCGTTTCAATCTTTGAAGCATATGCTTTAAAACCAATACAGTGTGCTTGTAGGGTTTCTGGGAGGGGGCATTTAGCGTAAACACTCATTCAAAGGATTCCATATTTCGGTGGTAAATTCGGAAGCAGGCTTTTGGGATCGTTCCGGAAGTGTAACCAATCTATTGGTGTGCAGAGTCTGTAGTAAAGAGGGCAAGTAGGTACTGGAAAATGGGTTCCGAGGACTATATTCAAGTACAGTCCGTGATGGTCAGACATTGAAAGCAAAAGTGGAACATATATATGGGTTTATGCGATCGGAAAGTTAATCGGGTGAAGGGAATATTGGGAAACCTGTGTTCACAGCAATGCCCATTAGGAATGAGTCCGTGTGAAGCCATTCAAATGGAGCTTTCCTGTTTGTGTTATTAGTCGAATCACCTTGAATGCTCGTGTCTAGCATTCAAGTCCGCTCCAATCAGAATTGAGTGTCCCTGACTTTTGTTTAGCATATATGTTTTTCCCTGTTAATGCTTTCATTATAATACCTCAGACTAATTATTGCCCCGCCGGAGACCTAGACACAGAAAGCCTCCAGTGTACTGGTGGTCCACTGAAATAGCTGAGCAACGAAGGGAGTGTCACAAACTCCGGCGAGAAGCTCAATGAGCGCGAAACCAGGACGAGGCATGCACTAGAATGGCAGTATATCGGTCGGCCAGAAAATGCCTTCGCAAACTGATCAACAGGAGTAAGGCCCGTTGCTAGCAGAACCTCATCAAAGACGTGAACAGGGACCAGGGGCTTGGGCCTTAAACTAGTTATGCGGAAGCTCAGCGCTCTACGGCCCCCCTGCGTACTTGTAGCGGACATGATGGACGAGATAGTACGAGCACTTTTTCCCCAACATCCCATCCGCGTTGATGCCGCCAACAGGGAAACAACATCAGACTGTCCACTCTTCACGAGAAACGAACTGGAACTAGCAGTTCTCTCCATGAAGGCGAAGAAGGCTCCGAGCCCAGATGGTATTCCAGCCGAGGTACTGCAACTGGCCAATCACTCTTGTCCTGACTTGCTGCTCAGTACGTTCAATGCCTGCTTGTGGGAAGGCGTTTACCCTGAGCGTTGGCAGACGGCAAGACTCGTGCTGATCAGCAAGGGGAAGGGAAATCCCGAGTCGCCATCAGCATACCGACAGTTACGCTCAGTTATCCCCAGAGTAAGAATGGTCCGAGTCGGGGACGCATTAGAAGAATCGAAACTATCAGTCAAGTATCTGGGCTTGCTGATAGATTCTAAACTGAGTTTCTCGGAGCAAATTAAGGCAACGACAAACAAGGCCACAACAGGGCTCTTGGCAATTAGTTGACTAATGGTCAACCATGGGGCACCAAGTCCAACAAAAAGGCGTCTGCTAATGAGTGTAGTGCAATCTACGCTTCTTTATGGAGCAGAGATATGGAGTGAAGCTCTCAACAAGGAACTGCACCGAAAACGGCTGGCACAGGTGCAGAGACGAGGATTGCATCAGCATACCGTATAGTCTCTGAGCCAGCGGTGTTGGTAATTGCAGGGATGGTACCCATCACTCTCCTTGCTAGAGAGCGCGATAGAGTCTACCTCCGAAGGCACGAGGGTAATAAAGAAATAGTTGCTCGTGCTGAGACGAGGAGCACTGCGGATTGCATCAGCATACCGTACAGTCTCTGAGCCAGCGGTGTTGGTAATTGCAGGGGTGATACACATCACTCTCCTTGCTAGAGAGCGCGATAGAGTCTACCTCTAGGGACTCTACCGAAGGCACGAGGGTAATAAAGAAAAAGTTGCTCGTGCTGAAAGACGATGCACTCTCGACGTATGGCAACTATCATGGGAACGTGAGCTAAAAGGAAGATGGACCGCTCCTCTCATCAAAGACTTGAGATCGTGGCTCAGTCGAACGCATGGTAAGACTGATTTCTACCTGACCCAGCTACTGAGCGGACACGGTTGTTTTCAGTCTTACGTGCACAAGATAGGTAAGTCACGGTCTCCAGATTGCATAACCTTCATTGGTATGAAGGATGACGCCTGTTATACTTTCTTTTCATGCAGAAGATGGGACAAAGAGCGCGGTGATCTTGCCGAAAAAGTGGGAGAGCTCCATCCAGATTGCCTAATCGAAGAGATGCTGAAATCATTTGAAAAATGGAATCAAGTGGCAGATTACGCTCGGGTAATCTTAATAATGAAAAAAGGCATACTTGATCTGCTAGAGACGTTCAGGGTGGAGGGTTTCCTTCTCTAGCAATCCTCCTCCTCTTTTCCATCCAACTGGAGAGGAAATCCCCGTAACCCGAAGGCGCCGAAAAATGCGTTAAATTGGGAGGCCTAGCATGAAGTTCCGTAAACGGTTCCAGGCTAGGTGCTCCGGTTGACAGGGGAGATGTTTAGTCGGTAGTCCAGTAGGTCCACTGGGAATCCGACACTCAGGGCGTAAATAGCCTTCACCTCCCTACCCAAAAAAAGAACAACAAAAATGTCCTCATTGATTCAGGTTAAGGGCGATCCCTCTTTCTGCACGGATGTGTAGGAAGGAAGACAATTGCTATTACAGAGATCCCCCCTCCCTCACCAAGCGATCCATCATGCCTATCTTTATAAGAAGTACTGTCCGTACGTAATGCGACACACAGTTCCAATTGCCTTTAGATTGCATGACTTTTCCCGTTACATTTTCTGGGGAGAGCACGCCTTTTTTCTCCGAGAGATGCGAACGGAGTCTTATAAATCTGGTACCCCTAAAGAACGTGTGGCAGGCGTCATCCGTCATCCCCGGGCAGAACACGCAAGTTGGGGATAGTGAATTTCCCATCTTATATAGGTAAGACTGAAAATACCCGTGACCACTGAGTAGTTGCGTCAGGTAATAATCAGTCTCACCATGCATTCTGTAGAACCACGGCTTTAAGTCACTAATCAGCGGCGCGGCCCACCTGCCTCCCGTTTCGTTTTCTGACTCTCGGCTGACGGTTTCTCTCGGCGACTCCCCCCTACGTAAGTATTCACGTTTCAGTCCGTCTGCAAGTAACTTAATAGGAACCACCCTCGAGATTACCAGCACTGCAGGTACAGAGACAGTGCGATATGCAGCCGCTTTCCCCAGAGCTCCTAGCCTCTGCACCTGTGCCAGACGCCCTCGGTGCGTCTCTTTACTAAAAGCGTCAGCTCAGACCTCGGAGTCATACAAGAGCACAGACTCTATTGCACTCATCAGTAGACGTCTTTTACTCGAGGTTGGTTCCCGCATGTTGGCCATAAGGCGACTGAGAGCCGATACTCACACAGAAGCCTTATCCGCTGACGCCCGAACCTGCTCGAAAAAACTCATCTTCGAGTCAATCATCAAGCCAAGGTATCTGATTGATTCTTTCGACTCAATGGTTACATCTCCCACCCGAACGGGAATAACACGAGGGATCCGCTTCTTGGTCAGGACGACGAGCTCGGTCTTTTCCAGCGCTAGGCTAAGCCCACTGTAATACATATTGCATACTAAAACAACATGCACAATTGTAACTGAATATACCAATGTATTTAATAGTGTATATACTTAAAATCTATAAATATTACAATGTCGCATGCAATAATTCATGCACTTACTTTTGTATACATTTTTAACATCAAATTACTCATATGACATGAGCATACTGACCTACAAAACAATTCAATCAGTTTACACTAAACATGTAAACTGATATCCAACTTGTCGCATGATCATAAATCATATGAAGACCACACACGTGATTCATAATGAGTTGTGATCAAAGACTATTTGTATTGGACAAGTGTCGAATGGCATTTTTAATTTATTGAGTGTGAATTGAATGAGGAAAAATGTATATGACTAATTTTGTGACGTGTGAACTAATTTGGGTCAAAATATGTATTTGACCCATGATAAGTTTTAGGTCGTAAGAATAGTATTTAAGCTGTACATTTTTGTGAATAAACTGAATCAGATACTAAACTGAGCGTTGTTTTCTTGGAGTAGATTTTCTGATCAGGATTCTGTCGTGAGACTATTCTTGCGACAATAGTAAAAACGGCGTCGTGGATAATAATCTTTTGATTATGTCCTCGCCATCTTATCTGCGGCTAGGCCGCTTGCTTAGGTGATTATATAATAGTACAATCAAAAATAGCCTTTTTCTAACAAAACAATCTATGGTTACGGAACAAGCGAAGACCAACAAAAAGGACATAACATTACATGGCGATGCTGCGAATTTAGCTGATGGAAACACTGCAACACACGATCCTGCGAATCTAGCTGATGGAAACACTGCAACACACGACCCTGCGAATCTAGCTGATGGAAACACTGCAACACACGACCCTGCGGATCAAGCTGATGGAAACACTACGGAACACGATTCTGCAGATTCAACTGGTGCGTGGGAGGAAGGATTAGAAAGACTTGTCAACCGATACGGAGAAGGCTTCGAAGAATACAGTCCGAAGACCACTGGGAAAACGAGTTTTAACGCACCTGTGTACAAACCAACACCAATCGGGACACCAGACATAAGAGGGCCCAAACCAAGGCACGTAAAATAACTCTGCAAAAGACCACAGGAAACAAACCTAATAGTGATAAAAAGAGAACGTCGCCCAAGGGGAGGTCGCAAAACCAAACTAAAGAAGGCTAGAGCAGAACAACATCAAGTTATCAAACTAACTCATGGTGTCGCGGAAACTTCTACAGCAGAAATTACTCACTCTTAAACCAGCAACATATAATCAAAATGGGAAATAACTGCGCAACAATAAATAAGAAGCAAAAGTAAAGTAAGCAAAAAAATTAATAGAAATATTGTAGTATAAAAACAAAAAAAAATATATTTATATATAGAATATTAATTATAATCAAATTAAATACTTTTATATATGGACAAAATTAGAAAATAGTAGGGGATGAATAAAAAGCCTTGCGCAATTTGAAGAAAAGCTCAAAAAATTTATATACGTTTGAGATCTTACTGAAGAAAATAGAGAATTTAAGAACACAAAAAGAGGAATTTAACTCTTTGCTTAAGAACATATCTGAAAGCGATTCTGAACTTTTAGATCCAAAATTAAAATTTAGAGCTGAAGCAGCCATCCTTGAAGGAGAACTCTGGCTACAGTTAGGAAGACAAGGATATTCCAAACAGGATATAGAGGAAATTAAAATTGAGGAGACTTATATTCAAGAAGACTTTGAGCAAAGCCTATCTATCCTAGAAGAAAATTTCACAATGGCTGACTTTTCAATAGAAACAGCAATAAAAATAATTCCTGTTTTTGAAGGGAAACATAAAGAATTGGATTCTTTTTTAAAAATTTTTGAGATAATAAATTCTAGCCTCAACGCAAGTGGTAAAATACTTCTTTTGGACTTCGTAATTAATGTCAAGCTAAGCGCTTCAGTAAGACTCTCACTTAATGATACCACTATTACCTCTTTTGACATTTTACGCAATTTTGTCATCCACTCGCTCACTCGACGTATTACCGCACCCAGTTTGAGTTGCACCTGTCCGACAGTACGCCCGGCAAATAGTACTGCTACGTCATATGCGTAGCCAACCAGGCGCGTTTCCCCCCGGTAACTGCAACCTCAAAAGCTCATCCTACGAGACATTCAAGAGATTCGGGACCAGCACGGAACCTTGCACCACCCCTGATGTCAAATCAATTCTTCGCCGGCCTCCCAATGTGTCATAAATGCGTTTTCGGTTTTTGGAGACAGTCCTTCAATATCCGCGTCAGATAACTCGGCACCTTGAAATATTCCAGAGCACGAAGAATATCTGTCCATCTAGCAGAATTGAAGGCATTTCTCATATCGAGTGTTATGAGCAGTACTATTCGTCTCGAGTGGTGATTGTGGGCTTCTGCCTGCTGGACCGCACTCACTACCTCTGCTATTGCACCGATCAGGGATCCACCAGCCCTGAAGCCGTACTGCTGAGGAGACAGATCCACGACAGTTCGGATGGCTTCTCCAAGTCTTTCTCTAATGAGCCTCTCGAGGACCTTCCCAGCGGCGTTCACCATACATAGGGGCCGATATGTAGATGGTTGCTCCGCGTTCCCCTTCCCCTTGTGGATCAGCACGAGTCTCGCCTCTTTCCAGCAATTTGGAAACGCGCCCTGCTGCAGACAGGCATTGAAAGTGGTGAGCAGCTTTTCAGGGCAAAGTTGATGTGCAAGCTGTATCACTTTCGCTGGTATACCGTCTGGCGCTGGGGCCTTTTTCAATTTTAAAGATTTCACCGCATCATCCAGCTCGATGGTGCTAAAAAGTGAACATTCAACATCTGCATCATCGGGACGAACTGAGTGCATAGGGAAAAGCGCTCGAACAATCTTGTCCATATTTTCCACTCCAAGGACACAGGGCCTCCTTGCAGCTCCTAGTTTCCGCATGACAAGCTTGTAACCCAGCCCCTATGGGTCTCTTTCGATGTCCTCAACGAGGTTGTGCCAGCAGCGAGCCTTGCTTTCGTTAATCAACCTACGGAGGAGTTTTCTAGCCGACCTGTATGCCAGTGTTCGGCAATGTGATTCGTCTCGATTTCTTAATCGTTGGGCTTCGCGGCAGAGTCTGTGACATTCTCTCCGCTTTTCAGCGATTTCTGCCAACCACCAGTACACATCAGGCTTATTATGTCAATGCGGTCGCCTGGGCATAAAGCAGTCGCACCCATTCTTGGTGAGCCTCATGAAAGAGTTCACCCTGTTTTCAGCTGAGGCTCCTCCCGTCGCCATCATAGTTTTACCACTCATAAGAACTGCGGCGAATGCGTCGACATCTATTTTAGAAACATTTGAACCTACAGTTGAGGGTTGGGATGCTACACGTCGAGTAGCATGCTCGCCAATTTCGAAAGCAATGTACTGGTGATCGCTCGCCTTGTTAGTGTGTTCCCAACGTTTATGGTGACAAGTTGCCTCCTAGCCGCCATTTCTACCATTGTTTTTCCTCTCGGGTCTGGAAGATGCATTCCCCATTTCATCGCCTTGGCATTAAAGTCACCGCCAACAAGGATTCGGCCTTCCGAGCTCGAGACAGCTTCCTCCAGTTCGTCGAGCCTGCTCTGAAGACATGAAATTGACTCATTCGGCGTGAAATAGACGCTTATGAATGTCAAATCGGCGCACTCAATGGGCACAAAGCCATTACCGCTGGAGCAAGTCCGAGCTGTGGGTAGAGCACTATCACGTATCAGATGACGACGGTGCCGGATCGATCACAATACATGATCAGCAACATCATGTATCAGCAACAAGTCGACTTTTTTCTCCCTCGCAACCTGGTCTAGTAAATATTGGGCAGTTGAGCTACGGCGTATGTTGGTCTGCAGGACTTGAATCATGTCTTTGCTCTTTTCTTTCTTAGTGCCTCTTTGAACTCCTGGCACCTACCACTTTCTGGGATATGAACCAGATCTTCAGGCTTCCGTCCCTTATCTTTGCACCAGATGCAACTGGGTTCGTTTGGGCAGTCTTTTGCCTTATGGCCGGATTTGCCTCACTTGTAGCACAGTTTGCTTCGATCTGGCACCTTGCAGTTCAAAGAGATGTGTCCGAAGCTAAGGCACTTGAAGCATCGAGTTAGGACTACCCTCCGACGTATCCTGCACACAACCCAGTTGAGTTTAATTTTCTCCTTGGCCAGGAATTGCAAAGCATCTTTCTCTGGGATGTCTATTGTTGCGACCCTTTGCACTCTAGGATTGGTAAGCGTTAGCCTTACCCTAAAGCTCTCTGCCGTAGGAAGAATTTGCCTAGTGGAATCTTCTACTTCTTTGGCATCTGAAATGCAGTCAAGGTCTCTTATTTCCAAAGAGACCATTGGCTGCAACGTCTAGATAACAGCCTTAGAGCCAAGAAGGTCCTTGACAGCGCTCTCGAACAGACACTTGTCCGTGGATTCCGCTCCGAGTTCTGCGAGGAGACCGCCTGTTTTGGTCGCTCTTACCGTTCGTATAGAGACACAGTCTTTTTCGGATTCCACACTTTGCCTGATTTCCTTGAGGACCTCGTCGTAAGTTCTCCCATCTGCAGGCTTGATGAGTAGAGCATCGCTGCGCTGCTTGCTCCTGGTCTTTTTAGGCATTGTGCTGTGTTTCGTGCCTTCTTGCTTTTCGGGCGCCTGTTTCGAATATTTTGCTGTCACGCGGTGTATCTTCTTCGCAGCCTTCTATTGCAATTTAGAGCGCACCAATTGAAAGTCAAAATTTTTCTCCTCCCCTTGACTGATGTCTCCTGTATCGGCCCCTTTGCCCTTTTCCTACAGTCTGGTTTAAGTGGGCTACATGCCGCCCTTTTGCGTTTTACGAGAGGAGTAGCATTTTCGGTGAAGGGAGATGATGAGATGAAATGAGAATGAAGAATAATATTTCGATAACAATTCACAGCAACATAATAAGCCACGGCAAAAACGTTTTTTAAAAACAACATGTGCCGTATATGACATTCAATCATTGACAGATTCATCGGAATATGTTTATTTTGGAATAGAGTCTCAATCGAAAAATATTGTTGAAACATCACTTCATTCGAACTTGAAATTAGAACTGATATTCAATGTAGATGGAATTCGATTATTTAAATCATCTTCTTACCAATTCTGGCCTATCTCATGTCAACTTTATCATCCATCTATTTCATACAGACCGTTTTCAGTAGCAATATATGCAGGTATTCCAAACCAAATGATTTAAATCAATATCTACAACAGTTCGTTACTGAAATGAACCAACTACAAACTGATGGTATTTCCATTGACGATAAAATTTTTAAAATTTCTATGAAAGCATTCATTTGTGATCGACAAGCTCGCGTTTTTAAGGCAATCAAAAATCATGGTGCATACTTTGCTTGTGAACGGTGCAAGGTCAAAGGTGTGGGAATTGAAATTCGGTCAGTTTATCTTAAAATGAATCGTCGTCTTTGAACTCATCAAATATTCTGTAGTCAAAAAAATCCTCGTCATCATAGGAGAGGATCACCTCTCGTAAATTTGAATAATTGTGACATGGTTAATATGTTTTTATTAGACTTCATGCACTTAGCTTTCTTAGGAATAATGAAAACACTATTCACTGACTATTGAATTAATAAAAAATCAGCGAAAAAGTTAGGTTACAGAGAAAAATCAACAATTATTATCTATAACATCGCAGATACTGGATGAATTTCGAAGGACAACTAGAAATATTGTTGATATTTCGAAGTGGAAAGCGACGGAATATCGCTTTGTTCTACTATATGCTGGACCTGTAATTCTAAAATCATGTTTAACAAAAGAAATGTATGATCATTTTCTCTTGTTCAGTATCGCTTGTCGTATCATTTTCTCTTGTTCATTATCGTTTGTCGTATACTATCATCGGATCTAGCGAAACATTGCAATGACCTTGCCAAGTCATTTTCACGAGATTTTGTTGACATTGCGCAAAGTGTATATGGCAATGCGAGTATTGTACTTAATATGTATTCACTCATCCATTAAGCCGATGATGTAAGACATCTAAATGCCCCAATAAGTAAATTCACGGCATTTCCCTTTGAAAGTCTTTGAGTAGAAATAAAAAATTATTAAGAAATGGAAATAAACCTCTAGCTCAAGTATGCCGTCGGTTATATGAAGCAAGCTTAGTTGATAATAAAATAGTAAGAACATTAGATACTGAAATTTTAAAACAAAAAAAAATCTGAAGAATGTGAAAAAATTTTAATACAAAAATTACGTTATAAAGGGCCTGATAATATTGTTTTAATGCAAAATGGATATATACTGCAGTTAAGAAAATATACACTACAACCTAAAAATGATACAATAAAAATTGAAGGAAAAAGATTTAAAAAAGTGAAGCCGATGTTAGAATATCCATGCAATCCGTAAATGTTGCAAATGTGGTACAATAGATGCCAGTGGTCAAGAAAGGAGAGTCAAATATGATCTACCTTTCATTGAACTCAAGATGGTATTTCTTAGTATCGACAACGAGAATTATAACAGTTGTAACAGTAATTATAACAGTATGCAATACCACGTTTAGGTTTTACGTTTTTACGTTTCACAATTCGAACATTTGATTATAAAAATTCCATATTATTCCATGATAATGAATATCATTTATGATTGTTCAGTAATAAGTATTTTTTATTAAATAATCTAATTGAAATTAAAACATAAATTAAAAGTATTTTTATTGTGTGCAAAATGTTTGATAATAATTTATAATAATGTTAAGATTCCAATAAAAAAATAAAGAAAGAGAAAAGAAATAAAAAGGAACCTAAGGTAATAAAACAACACATGCGATATGAAGAGATCAAGTTACGCTATGAGACGTAAACATGTGTTAATATTTATGCGTAATATTACGCATCATAATCGTACGAAGAAGCACATGCGTGAATAACACAATAGTTAGTTCGAATAACTTCGTTAGATTTTTAGTTCATTTTCGTCATCTCAATGGTGAATACGTGCAAGTGAATCCACAATTTCAGTTTTCAACAAGTTCAAACAATGTTTTAACAATTTTATCGAATAATTCATAACAATGAATGTATATTCTCTAGGGCTTTTCGTGGAAGATAAAGGCTCGAACAATATAGATGTAGTGCCAAGTGAATGGATTTATTGTGACTAGATAGATGAACATTTACATTGTCGATTTATACATAAAAAGCCGACTCCTGAAGAGTCTCAAATATTGCAAGGTCTATTTAAAAACAAACATCCTCCTAATGAGAAGTGGACTTCCTATCGGGTAGAGATCTGAGGTTTTGCAAGAAAGTAAAACAAGAATATTTGTAATTGTTTAATCGTACTATCAATAAATGAAATGTATATATAAAAAACAATTACAATAAATTTAGATACATATAACGAAGCAATAAAAAACAAACAATTTTGAAACAGAGGAAGCATGCATTCTCAACAGATGACGAGAAAAAAATTAATTAATTAGAGCAAATAAAACAAAAATGTTTACTGAACGGCAGTCAAAAGCTCGATGTAAAGAAGAAACTCATGTCAAGTTGTTTACATTTATCTAAATCGGTGAAAAAATGATAAAAAGGAAATTGATCAGTTTCCTAAAAGTTCATTTGATGAAGACAGCTTCAACAAGAGTGATAGTTGCAGTAGCTCTACTTCTTCATCAGAAACTGAAACTGCAGTTTCAAAGTCAAGTAATTATTTTTTAAGACAACCTGATCAGATGTAATTGTCAATTAGCATGAACATTTTAATTGCAATACCTCTATTTATTAACTTTGAACCGAAGGGACATAATTAAACAGACAAAGGCAATCTTAAAAAATCATCCACAAGCACTTCAGCCAACAGAAAGCATCCTGAACGTTCAACATCATCTAATTATAAAGCTAAACGGGCTAATTTATTGTGTTTTTTTTTTAATATTGATGTGATTCTCTCATGAGCTTAAAATATTTGATAATATTAAAACTTAGAGCTGTTACACCAAACAGTCCTATTACTGATGAACACCGAGGACTTGCAGGTATGTTAGAAGATAATCCTTCAGGGAAAGGTCATTCTTTTTTAGAAGGAATTTATTTTTATTATTCGATCCTTAATATTTTACAGATCTTCGTGATTTAGCGAATTTTATATCCAAGTCGTGCAATCGCTTCTCGCAACAGTTAGGCACAATACAAGCACACGTCAATGCTCTTAAATGTGGATTTCATCGTTAATTTAACTCCAAAGCTACCGCGCAAGTTCAAAAACCAAGACGTTTCCTCAAACTGCCCATTGACAATAAAGAAGGTTTTGAGAAGTGCGAGGATTCCTTGAAAGAGGAAAAGTTGAAAAAGAAACTGGAATTACGGAATACAATTGTTGGTTCATAATGACCTGTTTTTATATTAATATTGTACTATTTTTTGTAATCACACAATTTTATTAGAGAAATAGACTGTTTGGAATAGTACCAGGCCAAACAGAACTTTAATTCAAAATATGACCGACGTATTGGCAAAATTTTTTACGGCTGACATAATTAATCAATTCACAGCCCAAAAACAAACTGGAAGTAAATTTTTTTTTAAAAATCCAGAATTTGATTAAATTAGCTTAAAGTGCTAGTTTGGAATGCACAAAGTCTTAGAAATAAATTTTTTGAAGCATTCGATTTTGTTCTCAGAATCGGCATCGACGTCTTAATACAGAAACATGTCAGAATGTCAACTACAGAAACATGGTTAAGGTCGCACGATAAAATTAAGCACACCCACTATGAAATTTCTAAACGGCAAAACAACATTGGCGGGGGCGTGGCAGTAGCTACTAAACAACCCATCCCGCATTACCCTCTTCCATTCTTGAATTCCTGCTCCATCGAAAGCATTGGGGTAATGTTAAATGAATCCAATATTGAGCTTTACGGGGAATATTTTCCTGGAACGAAACTCTCCAAGGAAAAAATCACTAGACTAAGAAGCGATCTAGTGCATTTCTGTAGGGCGCATAACAAATTTCTGCTATGCGGTGACTCCAACGCTCGACATACTCATTCGAATTGCACACGCAACAACCAAGAGGCAAAGTAGTTTATGACATGTTCATCCTGTTCATTCACCACCCCCGAGAACCAACCTTCTATTCTCCTGAAGGTATCGGTTCGACTCTCGACTTTACCTTAGGGGATCTAAACGTCTGCCCCTCGGAACCCACTGTATTGCAAGCGCTATCTTCTCCTTATCGTCCCGTGATCTTCAAATTCAATGATTGTTCAGCAACAAATTTGTCTCATGCGCCGAAACGGTTCCACTGCTTCATAAAAGCAAATTGGCTCATTTTCCGTACTATTATAAACGATGAAATCACTTTAGCTCTCGACCCTTCAAGTTCTTTAAATTCAGCGGGGCAAAATAGAACAGCAAATATAGGAACTTAAAAGCACCATTTGGAGAGCAATAGACAGTAGCGCACCAAAATGCAGCAGAAAACATCACGCAATTGAACTCGATGAGGAAGCTTGTAAGCTTATCCGAGCACGTAATTCGCTATGGCGCCAGTAGCAGAGAAATCATGACTCCTCCTTGAAAACTGGCATAAACTCTCTAACAAGAGCTACTAAGGCCAAAATCAAGCACCTCCTATACAACAACTGGAACAGACTGTCGACTGTCTCGAAAAGTATGGAAGTTGACTAAAATATCTAAACGAAAACATCATGATTTTCCATATGGTCTGAACGACGACTATGGTACCCAGATACATTCTAACGAAGGGAAAGCAGAGTTCCTTGCTGATAAGTTCTACGAACACCACAATATCTCCCATAGGATGAGCAACAACATGACAGAAGTAGTACTAGCTAAGTCACTGCTAACCGACGAAAACCGAAACACTTAATCGCGCAAATAAAGAAGCTGAAGAACGGTAAGGCCCGTGCAACATCCACTTTCTAAACTGCTCCTGCGGGTGTTCCACGAGGGTCTTGTCTGAGTCCGGCTCATTACAATGTAGACACGTCTGATATTCCCATAAGTCAAAACTGCCAATTAGCGGCTTTTGTGGACGACATCTGTCTCTACACCTCTGGCAACAATCCTAACCAGATCATCTCCATCTAGAAGAAATCTACCAATTCTTCTACAGGTGGAAAATCAAAAGTCTGAGTCTACTTTGCTACTAGGATAAGTTCTTTAACAATGCTATTAGCGAACCAAACATCAGCAAAAGTCAAAAAAAGAATTCGTTCTCCACAGCTTGTTTGATTTTAACAACGTAGGTTACTCAAATAATATAAGCTAAGCAGGATTCATTGTTTGATCGGTTGAATCATTGTTGAAACGGGACAGGCGTTACTCGTTTGGTTCTAGTAGCTGCGCTATTCTGAATGTATACACCCAAAAATGTTCAATGAATAAAAAATAAGTGTCGAAAAACGAAGTGGCGAAAAAGTCAGGGGCGAAGAAGATAGCCGCACAACACCTGTTATAACTGTAAATTAATGCATGCTGAATATTCATGAAGCCCTCAAACTGATTATGGTTGTTTCGTACGTTTTTTTTTATAAACATTACCACTTTTTAACGGAAGTAAAAGAGGATAAATGTCGAAAAAGCCACGAATAATGATAATGATCTGCTGAAAATTCATATCTCTAGCTGACAACACTTCACTCATTTAAGTGTTAAGCACGTCCAAGGTTCAGAATTGTTTAGCTTTGTTAATACTTCAGGATGTTTAGAGCGATGTGTTAAGATTTGTTTTAGATCAGCAAATATCTTTTGAAGTCCTTACAATTGTGATTCAAGAAGATACTGACGAAGTTTTTGCAAATAGGAAAAGGAGACTTAAATAAACTTATGACGCGGAGAAGTGCAAACCTGAGCGCAAAGCCTTTTCCTTTAAATAAGCTGACTTGCAACCAATTTAATTAAGCAATTAAAGTGCAATATGTATGCGGTCCGGTTTTTCTAGTGAAAAAATATATATAAAGGCAAATCAATTAAAATCACTTTTCCCGTTATTTCACTAAAATAAATGTTTTAATTAATAAGTAAATGCACGTATTTTGGGAATGATTTGCTCCCTCCTTCAGTTTTTACTGATTATTGCAGAAAGGTAAAGCAAGATTTTAGAATTTAAAGTAAGTTCAATAAAAGTAAAAAAAAAGATTTCAATTGAGACTACTCTACAGCGATTGAAGATCAATGGAGTCGTCAATGAAAAATGTGATTGAAAGAGCAACTCAGGATTTTAGGACTCATTTTACATTAGAGTGAATTTAGCAGATAACTTTATTCACACTTAGATTAAATTGCTCGTAATTGTAAACGAAACAAACAAACAATACAGCCACATATTGTTCATTTAACCAAAGACAACAAGTGTTTATTTTGTTTATTTTGACGATATTCAATACAAATTTGACAATGCACAATATAGGACCAGCACTAGATTCATGCGCCAAATCGTACTTCATACTCAATTTAAAATATCCTGCTAGTTATAAGTCCCTGTGGTGATTTTTCAAAAATGTTTTTAAGAAAATGATTATGGAAAATTTACAAAGTTCACCCAAACGTACTTTGCTTGATAAAAAATTTCCAATCAATTGATTTATTATTGGCTGTTTCTTAAATGGTTATACGCTAAATATGTTGCAATGAACAGCGTTTCATTGAATTTAAAAATATGAGAATCGGCTTATTCATCAAGTATATTAATTATTTGGGTCTTACAGATAATTGCCGAAGTGATCAAAGTAATCAATGCTTCAATTCGAATGTTTTGAAAAAATCATTTTCAATTCAAGGGAATGACAATGCAATCTCGTCTTATTTCGACCAAAAGAACATGATGTGCCTACAAATTATGCCAAAAACTTGGAACATGCAGGAGTGAAGCTTAACGTTATAAGTAAGGAAATGCAATGCTTAACGTTATAAGTAAGAAAATCTAATGCTCTTTTGCTTTGAAATGCTCGATTTTTTAATTTCACTTTCAATCGGACTTTCCATCTTTGAAGTTTTGAGTTTTGGTTTATTTCTCTTTTGGTTTGGTCCTCCTCCTTACCGGTTCATTATATGATCAAAAATATCTCAGAGCTCATATTTCCTTTTCGATAGTAGAATAAGATATTTCAGGGTCATTAAAACTTTCGCTAAAGTAAAATATTTAGTGATATGTATTAATTAAAATATTGATTTGAGTTGATAATAGTGACACTAAGCATTTTTGAAAACTCTGAATTAACTAATAGAAGATTATTCATTCCGAGCAATCTTAGCTGTTTAAAGGTATTTTTGTCATAAAACATATCTGGGCATATTTTCTCTGTAAGTTAGTGGCTTTGCAATTTTCGGAAAATGTGTAATAAATTCTCTACTCTAATCCACCATGCCCAAAACTGTTTCCGGTGTTTTGGCGACCACAGTTTTTGAAATGACTTCTACATTTGCGAGTAAGGTTTAACTCCTTAAAATTCAGTTGTTTAAAAAAACTTGTATAGTTAAATCTGCAAAGTGTGCTGTTCAACTTTTCTAAAACCTTCCATTATGAATACAAAGGTTCTAGGAGAGAGGTGCTGGAAACAATCATGTCATCCGTATTGATAAAGCAAAACGCCTGTTGAATTACGCAGAATAAAGTCCATCAACCGTTGGAACGATATATTCCATAGACCAACAGGCATTTTCGTGAATTTGTAATGAACAAAGTTCGTGGAATTTTGAGGATGTGTAGAAGAATACATCGACATTCCCGATTCGTAATGGGAGTATGGAGTTTGTCATAAATAGTAATCAGGTGAACCTCTCGTTAGTCAACAACTATTCTCCATTGAGTTTTTCAGAAAGCGTCGAGCTTCTCTGGGACTGAATATTTTGCAGATGGATATGACGATGAACTATGTCTGATTATATGCTGTCTAGCTAAGTCGAGATTATCTCCCCACTTTGTTTATTTCAGGATACCCATAAGTCGTGTCTATATTGGAACGTTGCTTTTGGGTTTAATTACATTTAAGATGCCTTGGATAAAGACTGTGCCTTCCTGATAAAATAAATAAATATACCCTTTCTTCGAAACTGGCTAAAGGATATAAATTAAGTTCGTTTTCCTCAAAGATTTCCCAAAAAACGTTCTATGAAGTTTTTTGTTACATTGAAGGCAATAATTTTGGGAAAAATGGATTTTGAGGTAAACTTACTAATCGCGAATATTCGGTGACACATGATAAATTATGTAACTGGGGTTTATTTATTTTTATTATCCACTACGTCTTCCAAAGAAGCTTGTGGTATATCATAATATGTGTATGGATGAATAATATTTTTATTTCATAGAGAATCAGCATCATAGGAAAAGTAGGTAGAGTAAAGTAGATGTAATTATATCGTTACACTTTCCCAGGTGCACGACCTGTTTGCTTCGCAAATGTTCGCAAAAGTGAATAAACACACCCGACTAATTTAAAATTAAATAAATTTCACTAACACTTTATAATTATTTGCACTTAATTACTATTTAACTTATTCACTTTCATTTTAATTAATTAACTATTTCAATTACTTCCAATCTCTTTTAAATCCGCGTACGATTTTATTTTACTTCAACACTATTTGATTACCGCACCACTTTTCACGCGCACTGTCGCTTTTCGCTTATGTAACTTCACTCCATCCACAAGACTTTTCTTCGCCGCTCGCTTTTATACATGTTCCAACTGATCCCGAATCATCCACGTGGATCATTCTCGAGTTTACGGGCTGAGTCATTTACACACATATTTGTTGTACTCAATGCACGCAATGTGTTTACGTTATGCCTATTTTCCCTTGGAGAATGATCAGTGTATTGGTAATTGATACTTGTTTACAAATATGCTCTTAAGACGACTACAGTGGCGCGCGACATTATTCGAACATGTCACAATATGTTTGCATTTATGTTTTTATTTATTTATATGCATGCAGATATGTTTTTATGTGTGTATGTATGTATATATGTAGGTATGTTTGTATGCATGTATGCAATTTTAATATTTAGAAACAGATTCTAATAAAAGTTTTTCGGAGATTTAATGTTTGCAATTCAAAACGAAAGTGTCATATGATATATTCGTGCTTCACATAAGTTATCAATCATTTATAACTTTTTATGTTTCTTAATTATTAATTCTAAATTTCTAGCACCACAGAGGAAATGAGCCATTCAGTAGCGCATCAAACATAGTGGGTCAGGTGTGAAAGGAGTCGTAAGGAGTCAGAAGAAACCAAAGGAAATCCCGCCATGGAAGACACTTTGGACATAAACTCAATAAATTATTTCAAATGAAAAAGTAATAGTCCGGCAAAAATTTGAACTGATGAATGAGAATGCAGGAAAATATCGAACGTAAGGTCTGAACAGCAAGGAGTGTGCGAAAAATAAACATCAAGTTCATTTCCAAATGGTAAAATATTGATGATGGAAAATTTGAATTTACTGTAGAAAAAAGCTTTCAGTTTTGATAGCAAACTACATTCGTAATTACACTGAGTTTGATGACCAACTTACGAGGTGTACTTCAAGGAGAAGAAAGGAGAATCTAAAGGTTCTCCTCAACTCAAGCTATTTTTGTTTTTTACTACTAAATTTATAGTCTTAACTTTTTCTGCTTCAGTTACTACTATGATCGGCATTAATGATCCATGGCCTATCAATTGTACCATCGATTGGACTTTTTTAAACTCAACTCCACCGGGACATTATCCAAATATTGTGTTGTTAGCACATACGATTTAATGAATTCCAATTCAAAGACAATGACAAGAACTTGTGCCAATATGCCACAAGCTTTGGTGAATCAACTTATCCATTCTCACTAACAACTTTGTACGTTACTTATACCATTGCTAAGCTAACTCAGCGATGACTCATAGGTGCGGAAGGTTTTGCGGAAGGAAGAATTTAGTTTTTTGAAGTTTAATAGTATGTCGCGTATTCGAAGCACATATTTAAAACGCTCTTCGAAGAACACACGCTCTGAGGAAGATCACTGTTTTATATAAACACATCAAACTGCGAACTTTCTGCAATGCTTATGAATTACTATATTGGTATTATTGGGTTTGTTAGCGGTTGTTGCAGCCACACACAACATAATAGGGTTCTACACATTGAAATGTAAAACTTAACAGGCTTTACATAAGCAAGGCAAAAGTTATAAAAATGCTTGCAAATTAAATTTATCCTCCTCCGCAGAATAAAAAATCAAATTTTTTATCTTATCCTTCGCCAAAAATAGCATGGAGATTGCATAATAATCTACGAACTCGAAGGAGAATACAAGAAACAGGCACTCAAGCATTTTGATGTACTGCATGTCATGTTATCAAAGACAAAGAACAAACATGCAAACTTCAGCAAGTGAGATATATGACTCACAAAGGAAATAAACAAAGAAATGTAATCCAATACTTTCATTTTCGCAGATGTTCAATATGAATCATAAAAGATATTGATGATTAATGAAGATATTAATGACTATTGAACATCTGCATTGATTCATATAACTTTTGGAACATTAGCATAATGTAGATATCGATAGCTATTGAACAGCTGCATGTAACTTTTGCAACATCAGCATAATATTATTATAAAAGACCTGGATCAAGATTAAATAGAGCAGTTCATACATTAACAACCCAATAGTAAACCCGGTTAACAAATTATATTAATAACCCGTGAAGTGTTAATATTTAATATAATAAATTATAAAATACTAAATTATAATCTGTGAGTTTTACTTACTAGAATTGAAAGGACCGTGGAAAGGTCCATAATTTCAATTTCTTTTGGGTTCGTATTGAACCAAAAACAAAATTGGCGCAGTCGGTAGGATACCGAAGTGTTCGTCGCGAAATAAAGTTTCGGGAAGTTTTATTCAATCGTGAAAGTAAACCGCGAAGTGTCAAAAATAAAAATTATCCGAAACAAGCGTGCGAATTAATAACTTTTAAAGTTTACCGGTATCCATTAAAGGAACCACCAGTGAAAGCAAATGAAAATTGCTTAAAAGCAAGTGGACATTGCTTAAAGTGATGAGTGAAGTTAAGTGAACAGTTACAACAAAAATAAAAATTAACAGTTCTGATAATGTAATAAATCATCATTGTCCCAAAGGTAGAATTTTTCAAGAATTCGCCTCCATGCTGTGCTCGTTACAGACAAGGTTAATACAAAATTAAAATAAAAATTATAAATCTACAGGAAGAGTCGTCCCTGTAAGATTTTAACAGTGAAAACAGCTGAAAGCAGAAGAAAGGTAATAGCTGGTAATCATTTTGTAAAAAAAACAAACATAAGAAGCCAAAATGCCAATCACATTCACGGATATATTGCGGGAAGCAAAATCAATGCCAGTCTACACAGGAGAGGAAGGATTTCAATTGTAGAGCTATATTCTTGATGTGGAAAGCTTAATGAACCTAATAAATAGTCAAGAACAATCAAAATATGTGTCGGAGATATTATTTTCGAAACTACAAGGAAAAGCCGCAGTAGCTGTTAGAAGGATAACGGAGAAAACATGGAAGAATGTGAAGAATGCATTAATCACTTCTTTTGGGGTCCAGGAATCATATCTGAAGCTGAAGGAATAAGCGGATCGATGCTATTCGAAGAGCGCATAGGATATCTACGAACATCTTTTATTAATTTTAGATAAACTTAATTTAAAATATTCGTTAGATATAGAACAACCTCAAGAATTTAATCCAGACTACAATGAACTTAGCATTCTAGAAAAATTCCTTTGTAAAATTAATAGAACAGATGCAATGTATTTGAGGACGAAAAATGTGAAAACATTTGTAGAAGCTTATCACGAACTATTACAGACGAGATATATCGATAATTACGAAACTTTCAAAAAAATAAATAAATTTAACAACTATAAAAGACAAATAGAAGAAAAGAGAGGATATAAAGAGTACAATCGAAATAATCAAACTAACAGTGGTCATTTTGCAAATCACAGAAATTATAGAAATTATGGGGATAGAGCTCATGGTTCTAATCAATACAGGCAAAATAATTATAATAATTATATAATTAATCGAAACAGACAAACCGACAGACAGAATAGTTATCAAAATAATTTCCAACATCATAATAATCATGACAGAGTAGAACGAATGGATACAAATTTAATTAAATTGAGGAAAATTTTCCTGCAGAAGCCTCGGAAACACATACCTTCCCTTAATAAAAATCGAGATCAATGGAATACCAACTATAGCCTTATTTGACTCTGGTTCTAGTGTATCAATTCCAAAAATTAATCATTTACAGAACCACCCAAAAATTAAAGTACATAATGAACAATATCGCACATTATCCGGTACGCAAAAAATAATATACGAGACAATAACCAAAACTCCACCAGAAATCGGTATTCGGGAATACACTAGATGGAATTGTCTTTACTTAGTCGAAAATTAACTTTGGAAATCAAAATATTACGTTTGGTGATAATGAAGTGCCATTTATTAATGAAAACATAAGTAAAAACAAATCGAAAAATACAAGTGAAAGTGATTTGAAAAAATTTAATTTTGAAGAAATTCATATTATGGAAGCAATGAATAAAACAGACATAAATATGAGTGGTTTAAATGAAAAAGAAAAAGCTGAACTAAGGAAATTAATTAAGAAAAATAAAGAAATATTTTATTTAGAAG
This sequence comes from Stratiomys singularior, assembly GCA_954870665.1. Lineage (NCBI taxonomy): Eukaryota > Metazoa > Arthropoda > Insecta > Diptera > Stratiomyidae > Stratiomys > Stratiomys singularior. Next base: position 6,751,193 of record OX940882.1, on the reverse strand, counting down.
CAGACTGTCAGATCTGTCAGCTATGAACCAAATTGAACATGAAATTACAACAACAACAGAAGACCCAATTTATTCTAAAATGTATAGGAATCGACAAATACATGACAAAGAAATAGAAAAACAAATCAATGAAATACTGGAGCAAGGAATTATAAGAGAAAGTATTTCACCGTATAATTCACCTGTAAGAGTTGTTGCGAAAAAGATTGATAATTCCGGTCAAAAGAAATAGAGATTAGCTATTGACTATCGGAAGCTAAATGCTGTTACAATAGATGACAAATTCCCAGTTCCAAATATCGATGGAATTCTAGAAAGATTAGGACGAGCCCAATACTTTACAACTTTGGACTTAGCAAAAGGATTTCATCAAATTCGTATGAAACAGTCAGATATTAAGAAAACAGCATTTTCCACAGTAACAGGACATGTTGAATATACGAGAATGCCATTTAGTTTAAAAAAAGCGCCAGCTACATTCCAAAGGTTAATCAATCATGTATTAAAAGACTATATAAATAAAATATGTTTAGTATATCTTGATGACATCTTAATTTTTGGAACATCAATAGAAGAACATGTTGACAATATACAAAAGGTCTTTAACAAAAGAAGCAAATTTAAAATTACAAGTAGACAAATGTGTGTTCTTTAAAAAAGAAACACAATTCTTGGGTCACACAATTGGAACAGAGGGTATAAAACCGAACACCGATAAAACCGAAAAAGTACTTCGAGTGCGAATTCCTAAAAACTCCAACGAAATAAAATCCTTCTTGGGTTTAACGGGATATTATAGGAAGTTCATAAAGTACTATGCTTAGGTGGCACAGCCAATAAAAAGATATTTAAAGAAGGATCAGAAAGTAAATCTGAATGACAGCGAATATGTCGGAGCCTTCGAAAAGTTGAAAAGCTTGTTAACTTCAGCACACGTTCTAAGACATCCTGACTTTGCACAAAGATTTAAAGTTACTACAGACCTATCAACCTATTAAGTGGTTATATCAAAAATTCAAAGGAAAAGACATTGCTCCAAGATTACAAAGATGGATTTTATAACTAGGAGAATACGATATAAAACTAGAATAAGTCAAAGGAAAGGATAATATTCCTGCAGACTTTCTATCAAGATTACGAGAATCAGGAGAAATAAATATGGTAAACAATAAAAGTCAAAATAAAAAGAATAAAATTCATATAACATCCATTAAAACTCTAAAAGATAAAGTGCAAGGTGAACAAGCATCAGATGTTTCATCAGACATAAACTTGGATTTACAATTTTATCCAGAAACAAAAAAAGTAAAAAGACAAAGAAAATCTATAAAAAGTACTAGTGGTAATACGATACATTCTCAAGCCGAAAATTTTAATGATCATATCCCAATTAAAGATGATTTTATTAGCACATATAAACAGCAAATCTTATTAGTAGCAAAAGAAAAATCAGAACACAGAATCAAAACAAATAATAGAAAAAGAATTGTTTTACCCTTAGAATATATCAAAAATGAAAACAAAACAATAGACTTCCTTAAAAAGAGATTACGTGGAGGACAAGTTGAAATATACAGTGAATTAGACGATCCAGAATATTATATGTTGCAACATTATGTGATAAAAGGGTTTTAAAAGAACTAAAATAAAATTTATCAAAGCATCGAGAATATTAAAAGAAGTAGAAAATGAAGATGAACTTATCAAAATTATAAAAGATTATTATGAGAAAGAAACTGGACATTCAGTTATAAAGGAAAACTATGAAGGATTGAAAAGAAGAATTTATTTTCCAAATTTGAACCAATACATTAACCGTTTTATAAATATTTGCAATGTTTGTAACGAAATGAAAGTTGATAGGAAGCCAATCAAGCCAGTATTCGAATTATCTCAGACACCCACAAATCCAAGAGAAATAGTTCACATGGACTTATTTTTTATCGATGGTTTAACAATAATGACAAGTATAGATAAATTCTCAAAATACGCATCAGGTGCAATTATACAATCAAAAAATATGGCAGATATGAGAGAAGGCCTATTAACAATTTTGGCAACTACAGGACGACCTAATCTTATTATCATAGATGGAGACTTTGAATCGGTTTTTCTAAAAGAAGTATATCAAATCAAGAATATAGAGTTGCATATCACAAAACCACATTCCCATACAGGAAATGCTGACATAGAAAGGTTTCATGAAACCATACAAGAAAAGATGAGAACTGGATGTAATAATATACCTAAACAAACCACATAGGAAAAATTCTTCGAAGCCCTTGAATTCTATAATAGACACATACATTCCACTATAAAGGAAAGACCTATTGACGTACATTTCGGGGAAATTGATAAAGAAATTATATATGATAGAATAGTAAAAGTAAAACATTCCATGCTGATAAGAGAAAATAAAAATAGAGAAGAATACAACGAAGAGAGAGAAAACGTTTTTGTAAAAAATCCGAAAACTATAAGAAACAAAATTAAAACCCAAATTTAAAATACAATCCTGTAATAATAGAATAGCAAAAGTTAATATCAAGAGACCCAAAAAGAATATTATTATTGCAGGTTCAAATCATAAAGATAATCCTGAGGAAGATTAGAAGATCAAATTCATAAAGCAACAAAAAAAAAATAACAAAAAAACTATTCAAATTGATAGAAAACTTATAGAACAATCATTAAACGCAACTACCCAAAGATGGAAACAGAATTGTCATATTTAGCAACAGTCGTTAATATTCAAATAATACAGAATGAGTTAGAAATTTTACAGGACAATTTAATGTCAGCTAGACTAGGACTTATGAGTAGGAACATGCTAACAACAACTGAAATAATTGAATACGCAATAGATCTAGATAAAGTAAGATATCTAGAAATAGCAATAGCTATTAGCAACACAAATCGTCTAGAATTACTATTTGCAATAAAAATTCCTTACAAAATTTTGAATACCTTCAAATACATTGTTCTGCCTATTCCAAATAGAAATAACTATGAAATTCAATTTGAATCAGAAAGTATTGTGAAAATAAATCAAATTGTTTATACTTATAATAACGAAAATAATTTCAAAGACCTCAAACAAAGTCATTTGTGGTTTTTTTCATAAATAAAACATGTACAGAAAAGAAAAAAGAAAAATCTTCAATTATTGAATTAGAAGTAGGAACAGTTCTAGCTATTCAATCAAATATAAGTTGGCATAATACATGTGATGAAAGAAATCAAAAATTGAATGGAAATTACCTTTTTATTTTTAATAATTGCTCCATTACATTAGACAATATAACATTTTCTAATAGATTACCAGAATATAAAGCTCGAGTAATAATTCCAAAAATATATTTAAATTTTTCAAATTATGTATCACAACCTACATGGAATGAATTAAAGGACTTTCATGTAGAAACTTTGAAAGAAATCAAAGAAATAAAATATGTAGAGCAAACTCATTTTGCTGTAAACATTTCAATCACAATTATCATTGTAATCGTCCTCATTGTTATTTTTGTATACTTTTAGTTAAAACGAAAAACATTGAAAATTAAAATTAATAATATGAATAGTAAATTCGAGGACGAATTTAATCATAAGGAGGGAGGTGTCATCTTATCAAATATATGATTCACAAAGGAAATAAACAAAGAAATGTAATCCAATACTTTCATTTTCGCAGATGTTCAATATGAATCATAAAAGATATTGATGATTAATGAAGATATTAATGACTATTGAACATCTGCATTGATTCATATAACTTTTGCAACATTAGCATAATGTAGATATCGATAGCTATTGAACAGCTGCATGTAACTTTTGCAACATCAGCATAATATTATTATAAAAGACCTGGATCAAGATTAAATAGAGCAGTTCATACATTAACAACCCAATAGTAAACCCGGTTAACAAATTATATTAATAACCCGTGAAGTGTTAATATTTAATATAATAAATTATAAAATACTAAATTATAATCCGTGAGTTTTACTTACAAGAATTGAAAGGACCGTGGAAAGGTCCATAATTTCAATTTCTTTTGGGTTCGTATTGAACCAAAAACAAAATTTGCATACTATGAAACTAACTTTATCATATAATTATACTCGCTGCAGAATATAATGTTTTATCTTTTCATCACACAAATATTTTTAAATAAATAGTCGGCGACAGCATTTTCAAAATGTTCATATAACCTCAAGAACTGCACATTTTGAAAGAACGCATTACCTGTTAATAACTTTAACCACCGATTTTCATAAAAACTTCATGAATGCATCATGTACATTCATTCGAAAAACTGACTACCGTGTCCTTGTTGGTAACAGCTTCATATTTGCAAACAATTAGAAGGTTTTCAAAACCAAACACACTTAATGCTGTCCGAAGGTGGGCGGCTATTAAAATATGATTCGATCTACTGTCAAGATTGGTGGAATCCAAATAAGGAGTGCCCGCAAGGAACCAATCAGATGTTTGACTCGAGGAAATGAACACTCTCTTTCAAAATGAAGATTTCATTGGCTTGAGAAAAAGTCCACGCCCATCTTCATCTTCTATATCAAATTTTCTTGGTGAAAGAGAAGGACCCGATTCGCCAAATATGTGAGGCAATTGATTTCAACAGATGTTCTTGCATTGCATAAGAATAAGCGATTTGAACGCATAATTTTTTCGCGTAATCATCTACTACACGCGTTCTTATTATGTTATCATTTAGATTGATTTTCCCCGAGACAGTAAATGGCTAACATTTTTAATTACCGCGAAGGCGAAAATGATTGGCAACCGGAAAACGCAATAGTAAAGTAAACTTTAGTGATTTATTCCCTTTAAAATAAAGCAAATAATTACAGTGATTCAAACTAGTTTCGAAAATTATGTTGAAAACGGCCAAGGCAACGATATCATAGCATCATGCAATCGTTACAACACGTAATTAGTGAATTTAGCTGCAAGTGAGTGAAGCATATATCAACGGTTAAAGTTTGGATAGTTTTCCGTATTATAACATACAAGGTAATTATTAAAGCGTTTATATGTACACTTTATTTGATTATTAATATCTGCTATGAGCGGAGTCGGGTTCGTATTTACACAAATGTGTAGATCATTTGTGCATTTGATAATCAGTAAATTAATCATAGCGGCGCAGCAGCTTGTCACAAAGTGACAGCTTTGTGAATTCGAATCGGTATATCTTATCTTATGGTGGAAATATCCAATGTAAAAATTTGAGAATGTTGGCGCAAATAGTGAATCTCGGTAAAGAATATTCAAACGTGATCCATATATATAATTTGTAACTCATACTTTAACATAAAAATAATTCCATTTGTAACAACCCATTAAGGACCCATTGCATGTGGAAACTATTCTGGTTAAAGTGTTCTAGTATTGTTAAAGTGCTCATCCTGCTAACTTATAATGAACGTGAGAAAATAGTCAATTAACAAGGTAGCAAGCAACTGGTGGACCATAAAGTAACTTCCTGTCAGATATTTTCACTGGTTTTTAATTCATATCTTTGTAATTGAAAGTTTCGTATATGTACATATCGCAGCCCTGCGATTAAAATATAGGTTCTACATTCAATTATATTTCCTTTCGTTTGACTAAATTACACGTGGCCATTTGTATTCACTCTAATTTTTGGCATATTCAAAGCGACCGTAGAAGATATAAACCCATAAAGAGACTTCTACCAAATTGTATAATGCCAGAGACATTTGGTCGTAATTGCATGGCATTGAAGAATTTCGAAGGGAATTGCTTATACATTTTCAATGAACCAAATTTTTTACAAATCATGTGTGCCTATTTTCTTTCCAAGTTATTTAAAATATTTGGGTGTACATACATAATTTCAATAAATTTTTAGTATTAATTTTCTCTCATCACACTTTTCGGGAATCATACAGTAGAGTATATCAAAGCCATTTTCAAACGTTCATTATGACTTTTCGTAGGACAAACCTACTACATACAATTAAACGTAAGACAGTAATGAATTTAACACAGATAAAGATAGTTTTAATGTAACAACAAGCGACTCTTATTTATTTTCGTAGTAAAATGATTCAAAATTTTTCATTAATTTCAGTGAGATAAAGTATTTTTAAAAAATTAAAAGCAAGTGAGATTCAGTACCATTCATCTCAAATCGTACTTAATTATCTTTTATTAATATCTATTATTCGATTATTATTAATAATCAAATCGTACTTTAATATCTTTTTCATGTACTTTAATTTTCTTTTTTCATTTTCGTACTTTAATATCATTCAAATCAATGATGATTAAAAAAGTTAATGAATTAGTTTTGGTAATTGTTGGTATATAATTGTTAGGGAGTCATCGCCGTTGTAGTTCTTGGTTTTTTTCATAGAACCTGTTCTTTTTCCCATTCCTTCTTGGCCCAATTTCCAGAGTTTACCGTCATTTTCCGTAATTCCTTTACGTTTTCGTTTTATTCATTCTTGAATCGCCTAGAAGAGATAGAAATGGCTATTCAAGGGGGTTTTTAACTGTATTTAAGGCATTAGCTTTCGTATCAAATCATCTTTCAACTTCATTAAGCTGGTTTTGTTTAGTATCCCGATTAGATTCGGATACACATGTTAATACTGTCTTCTAGTTTCAGGATTTTGATTTACTTTCAACAGCATTTCATACAATGTGTTCCGTGACCATTCAAACGGCTAGAGTTTTGAATGGACAAATGGACGGCTTTGGAAATTTTTTGCAATTTCGGCCTGCTTCCTCATTACGTAGTCAGGATTATTCCGCAACCATGAAAAGCAAGCAGAACTGAAAGTCTGTTTAAATGATATATAGAATGACTACAATGTTTGTAGTTTGTGAATGGTATGCGCTACCAGTGAGACCAAGATTATTCCATACTTCATTGCGAGACCAATGGTCGTTGATCTTGGATGCGAGACATCCAAGATCAGAAGTTTATCTACTTCTGGTTTTGTAGTTGCAGACATATAAAATTTCGAAAAGTTATAGTGCATATTTCCAGTTTAATTATATTACATACATATGTCTAACTCTTTTTTTTTTCTGTTTCCTTACTTAACTAGGCCCCACTACTAGTGTTTAATTAAATAATCGTTTGTATGAACCATGATTTATTTATGCTATGTTTAACGGGGGTGCTTTGGGGGTAAATCGTTCACTTAATTAGCGAAAGATACAAGTTATATATTTGTTGTTCAAATTCGTAACAAATAGTTGTGTGTATTTTGAAAGTTAATTGTATAGATTGAATTTGAATACCTTGTTATACTTGTATTCTTATATTGTATAGCTTATATTCATATATTTTACATTTAACTATTTATTAACGAAAAGATGTGGCATACGTCATAGATTCGGTCGAGGAATAAGCTTTATTTTGACAATTCCGATCTAGTCGGGAGGATTTGTTTAAGTCTCTTCCTATTTTGGGGGTGTATATTTTGGGTATCATTGCGTTTTTTAAATCTAGGGTCTAACTTCTGCGGTTTTGGGTTTTTAATCCATTTCGGGTCTAATACTGCAGAGTGTTTATTTTTGTTATCCTATCAAATTTTTATAAGCAGCTTCAGCATTTACATAGCCAAAATACACATCAGACGGTTCACATCATTCTGTTGTGCAGAATGTGTTATTGTGTTGTAGCATTTCACGAATTCTTCGACGGGGCTTAGGAATAATAAATCTTTCTTCTCAAATTTTTGCCTTAACAAGAAGGTTCGAAGATGTTCGTTAAGGCTTCTGTGCGCTACCTCTATATCTGAGTTTCCTGTCTTGTGGTTTGGACTCGAAAAATGAATTTCGATGGCTTCTTTATCAAACCAGTCAATGGTTTTCTGTGCAATGAAAGCAGATTCATTATCTGTTACGATTCCGGAAGGCTTGCCTATTTTATTAAAAAGAGTTGCTAAGCCATTTATGAGAGTATCCCATTGCTTATTCTTTATTGGGATTATTGAAAGGAATTTCGAGAATTTATAAATGCATGTTATGTACATGTCGTTCTTGTTCTTGAACCAAATGTCTAAGGGATAAATTTGTCTAAATCTTGTAAGGGTGGTTGATTCTTTAAATGGTTCCTTTGGCGGGTTTCTGTCATACTTACTTTGGTGACAGATTTCGCAATTATTTATGTAATTGTTTACATGGTCTTTTAACCTCGGGTAGTAATATTTTAGCGTAATTGACTTAGCGTGTAATCATAAAGCAATTTATTAGCATTTACGAGGGATGCCTTCTTGTTTGTTTGCTTCCATAAATTATATTCTTTTTGCATCACAAGCAAATGTTTTTTGTCGGCAATCTTTATACCTGTGGTTCCACTTAAAGGCATATGATTCTGGAGTAAGTATTTTGCTTGCGAATCGGTAAATTCTTTGAAAAAAAAAATGTTATCCTATTTTTCTGTCAATATTTTCTCTTTTCGCTGCTTTTGTTGAGCCTATTTTTATAACTATTTGGGTCGCGAAGCAATTCAGAGGTTTTCCAATATAGGGATGTAATGAGTGTTAACTTCAAATGATGTATGTTGTGTTGCTAGGTCGCTGTTGTCATGCATTGCATTTATCTCAACTCGACACAGAGCATCGGCAATTACGTTGTCTTTGCCTTTTATGCATTTAATTTGAAAGTCGTACTCCAACAGTTTTAATTTCCATCTTTGTAGTTTCGGGTTATCTACTTTCAAATTTTCCAAATATGTTAGTGCCTTATGATCGGTGTGCAGTTCGAAAATGCGACCATAAATGTAGGGCCTAAAATAGCTTAGAGCGAATATAATGGCAAGCAATTCTTCTTCAATTGCTGATAGTTTTATTTCAGATGCATTAAGGGTACGAGAGGGAAAACATATGGGTTTATTATCTTGGGATAGCACTACTCCTAGCTTCTACAGCGAAATTTGATGCATCGGCTGTAACTGCGAAGGTTTTTGTGAAATTCGGATATTGAAGAATAGGGTGATTATAGATATAGTACTTCAATCTTTCAAAGGATTCTACATATTCTGAATTTTCTTTATCAACTTTGGCATCTTTTTGAAGAAATTTGGTCATTAGTCTTGCAATCTTTGCAAAATACTTGATGGATTTCCTGTAGAAGCCCGCTAATCCTAGAAATGATTTAATTTGTTTCTGTGTCACTGGAAGTGGGAATTTTTCTAAGGCTTCGAGTTTTTTAGGGTTGGGTTTTATACCTTCCTTTGTGACAACGTGCCCTAGAAATTCAGTTGACTTGTTGAGAAATGATGTTTTGGACATTTCTATTTTAAGATTTGCATCTCGCAAGCTTTGAAATACCTTTCTAAGGGCTATCTCATGTTCTTGAAGGGTCGTACTATAAACAAGTATGTCATCAATGTATACTATACAGATTTTATTAATATGTTTTTGTAGAATGGAATTCATTTGCCTCTGGAATGTAGACGGCGCGTTCTTAAGAAATGGGCATACGTGTCAACTCAAAATGCCCATCGTCTGTAGAAAACGCCGTTTTGTGTCTGTCCTCAGGTTTTATCTCGATTTGATGAAAACCTTTGGCCAGATCAATGCTAGTAAAATAATTAGCATTTCCTAATTGGCCAAGCATATCATCAATTTGCGGAATGGGGTATTTATCCGGTATAGTAACGTTGTTGATCTTTCTGTAATCGATAACTAATCTGTGCTTATTGTCCTTCTTAGGTACGATCCACACAGGAGAATTGTATGGTGATTTCGAAGGTACTATAATACCTTGCTCCAGGTCTTCTTTGCTGTTTTACGAAGTCTCTGAGAGAGTATGGGTACCTGTAATTTTGTTGGTATATGAGACTGCATGTATTAAGCTTCAATTCATGCTTTATTTCGTGAGTAAAGCTTAATTTCTGCTTTTTATCATATAGTATATCTGAAAATTCGTCTTTGATTCACTCTATTACTAGTTTTTCTTCTTCTATCGAGTAAGTCCCTTGAGTCTTATGCATCTCTATCTCAGGTATTTCAGAAGTTTCTTCACTCAACTTTTTGTTGATTTCGTTAGCTATTAGCGAGTAGTTTTCACCTTCTTGATCGAAACTCAGGGTGATATTGTTAATCGTAATAGTGTTCTGCGAAAAATCAATTTTTGCTGCAGTACCAGAGAGAACGTTTTGACCAATGATGCAGTCAAATGAATTGGATGAAAAATACATAAGTTTCCATCCAATATAGTAGTTAGTACGAAATTCTGATGGAAACATAGTATTTAGCCCGTATTTGATTGATTCAGGTTTACTGTTGATGGAACTGATAATTAATAGATTGTCTTAAAGGTAGCGCCGATTGGGACCTACAAACTTAGAGTTCATGATACAATGAGTACTACCCGTATCAATGAGACATCTGAATGATTTTCCTTCAATAGTTAGTTGAAGAATTGAGAGTTTTCCGAGGCTGGCAACCAAAAAATTTTTGGCTTCAATATGCATGGAAGACCCCGAAGATTGCATTGTGTTCATTGAAACATGGGCAATGAAGGGTCATTATGCCTGATATTTCCACTTGCGGACTTCGTTTGGAATTCCAAAAATTAAGCCGAGGGTTCGATTGAATCTAGTGATGATCAGAGTTTTGAAATCGATTGTGCGAATATAATGATATGATGTAATGATTCACAAAGTTATTATTCACAAAATGAGGCTGATTCACTTTATATTTTGAGCCAAAATGAGAGTATCCTGCATTTACTAACACTGAATATGCATCTTCCAGAGTTTCTGATTTATGCGCACAAAGCACTCCCCTTAATGGTTCAGGGTACTTATCTATGTCACAATTTTTTAATATTCCGTCTATGCTTAATCTCAGTTTCCTAATCTTCAGTTTAATTATTTAATTTAATTTTATTCCAAACAAGATTCAAGTACTTACTTAGATATAAATAAAGTTGAGAAGTAGTTGTGAAACGGGCACCAAGGATTTTCTCCATGAGTCGTATTTCTGTTTCCGGCTCGTCAAAGTGGATTAGAAGCGCTTGTTTGATGGCTGTCCAGTGAGTTGATGGTAACGCGTTGGCGATTTCCTTGGGCTTTCCTATTAATTTTCCCAGTATTTGATGGCCAATTAGAGTCTAGTAGATTCCCTTCCATTCTTATGATTCCCTGTATTGCATCTATTGAATTAATGAAAGGGTAGACATCCTGTTGCTCCCCGGAGAAGTTAGGTAAGCTTGCGATGTAGATACACAAGGGTTTATAATACATGCTCGTGTTTTTTCTACAGTCCGATATTTGTTCACTTGTTGAGTCCTCCAAATTTAGGCTTGGCAAAGCCTTCAGCAGGTCTTGGGTCGACGCCAGTTTTCTGATTATGAACGAACTCCTTGTTATTGAACTGTCGACTATGCCAATTATGTGCAAACGTTGCGAGGGATAGGGGAAATACTAAAACACTGTTCCGAGCTATTAATTATTTATTTTTCCGTGTCTTAACCTATTCGCTGCTTAATTACGACTGACCACCAATTATGAATCTTAAGCTAATGAAAAGTATGCATTCCATAAATATTCGTCCTTGCATCATCTGTTTACCGTCTTTCGCGGAACATGATGTGCGGTCTGTTTATGACATCGAACGCGTTTGCATTAATGCATGTTATGTATCCTAACATACGTAACTGTGGTACGAATTCTCCAGCAGCATTCATACCAGCAAAACATGTGCTGACACACTCGCCACTCGGTACACCTCCAACTTATTGTGTCGGCTTTGAGTAAATATTTTAAGGAGCCTTTTGAATGCGCTTAGTTGGACGTCGCCATGCGAAAAGTTATTTCAAATCATATGTAACTCATTTTCTCGTAAATCCTTTGTAGTAGGTAAAGATGTCTAAGATATAAGGAAGCCTTATCCGGGTACATAATGGTCCGAAGTTTTAAACTTATCTTATTTGTTATCTTTTTTTCAAATGTTCGGCTCCATTTGTTCCTGCCATTTGATGAATATGCAACATTATATCCGAAATTCTATCGAATTTTCAATGGTTTTCACGCAATTAGAAGCACAGACACTTAATATTCGCAGTGTACTATTCAATCGTAGGCAAAAGTATGATAACAACATTCATAAATCACTAATAACAGGTGAAAATGCACTACTTTTACATGTTTTGTTGGAGGGCATATATCCGCCTTGATATTGGAAATTAACCATCAATATCATTACTGAATCTTTCATATAAAAGTTAACTAACCAATTAGAGCATTAAATTTGCAATCGAAAACATTTTCGTTCATGAAATGTGAAAACAATACAATTGTTAAACTGGCATGGTGAACAATAAATAACAAGGATTGTTGAATATATTTGAGGATATATTTTTAAATATGTCTAAAAGTACAGTACGAAAGCTGAATGCAAAAAAAAACTCCCACTAAAAATTAACTTCAAATTGATTTTACAGTTACAATGTTTTCTGACTGTGTTGTGAATTCTGTGATAAAATATTGTTTGACTTGTTGTGTGTGGTGGTGTTTTAGTTCCTCTAGTGGAGTTTTGGTAGACCCTTGGTATCTCGTACGTTGAGCATCCTTCTCTTTTCCTCGAAAAGAACTCTCGTCAGGGGCTTGGTCATCAAATCGGCCTGCTGGTTCTTGGAGGCGACATGCTCTAAAGCAAAAATTATATTTTCGAAACTGTCGCGGATGAAGTGATATTTCACATCAATATGTTTACTTCTTTTGTGGAACTCAGGGTTTTTAATGAGCTTGATGGCGCTCATGTTGTCGATGAAGAGGGTGCTCTCCAGATCTTGGCACATGTTAATGTCCTCGATGAGTCTCTTCATCCAGGTGACGTCCTTTACAGCTTGAGTTGCAGCGACATATTCTGCCTCAGTAGTAGAAAGTGCCACTGTCTTCTGCTTGCTAGAACTCCATGACACGGTTGACTCTCCAAACTTCAGAACAACGCCGGACGTTGATTTTCGGGTCTCGACATCTCCTGCATAGTATGCGTCACTGTAGGCCTGGAGTTTGTTTGTATCCTCGGCTGGAAAGTAAAGACCATACCCACTTGTACCTTTCAGGTACTTGAGTATTCTCTTTACCGCATTCCAGTGGATTTTCTTCGGGTTCTCAAGATGTTGGCTAGCACTGTTTACCACAAAGGTGATGTCTGGTCGGGTACCTACAGAGAGGTACATAAGACTTCCCACGGCTTGTCGATATGGAAATTCTGGCGCCTCCTTGTCACCATTTTTATGCATTTCGGCACTCATTTGATGATGATGGTCTGCTGGAATTGCAACAGCATTCGCGTGCTCCATGTTGAAGCGGTGCAGAATCCTCTTGCAGTAGGCCTCCTGGTGGAGAAGAATTGAGCCATCTGTCATTCGTTTGATTTGTAGCCCAAGGTAAGTGCTCAAATCTCCAAAGGTGATTTCAAAATCCTGGCGAAGTTTGTTTATCAGTTCCTCAATCAATTTCTCGTCTTTTGCAGCAATTAATCCGTCGTCAATGTGGATGGCCAGCATCAACGTGTTCTCAGGATCTCCGTTGGTGAAGACACAGTTATCAGCGCTGGTTGGACGTAGTCCAGCTTTGGCCAGAAACTTCGTGAGGTGTTTGTACCAGCATCTCGACGCCTGCTTGAGTCCATACAAACTTCGGATGAGTTTGCACACTCGGCGGGTACCATCTTCATAACCTTTTGGCTGCTTCATGAAGATGACTTCTTCCAGCTTCCCATAAAGAAAAGCTGTTTTGACGTCGAATTGTTTGAGGGAAAGATTTTGGGAGGCTGCAAAGGATAGAATGAGGCGAATGAAATCGAAACGGGATACGGGACTAAAAGTCTCATTATAATCGACACCAGGAGTTTGACTGAAACCTCTGGCAACAAGCCTGGCCTTGTATCTTTGGATACTGCCATCAGGGAATTGTTTCAAATTGTAACACCATCGATTGTCGATTACCTTCTGATCTGGTGGTGGTTTCACCAGAATCCAAGTTTGATTCTTCTGCAGCGACTTTATCTCCTCATCCATGGCTGCTTTCCACTTTTCAGAGTCCTCAGAGTCAATGGCGTCGTCGTAGCTCTCTGGATCAAGTTGGCCTGTCACTGAAATCAAAACAGGAGGATACCGAACCGGTTGACGAATTTGATCCCTGTTTCTCAGGTTGTAGTTTTGCGGTGGCACGGGTTCTTCGAGTGGCTCTTCATCATCTGTCAGCTCATAGAAAGGTTCTTCAGCTTCGCTTCCAGAATGTTCACCATCGTCCACGATCTCTGGCTCCTCGTGAACTTCAGCAACTTGAGGGACACTCAAGGTCACTGTTGCTGGCTCATTTCTTGTCTTGTCTGCTGAAAATCTTTGTCCAGTGAATTTCACATCTCGATAGGTGTTTACTTTGTTTTCAGTAGGAAACCAGACTCGATACCCTTTTGTCGTTTCGCCGTACCCACAAAGATGCCCTTTTTGGCCTTAACATCCCATTTCTTTCTCTTTTCCTTCGGGATGTGAACGAAAACTTCCTCACCAAAAGACCTGAGTGAGGTAAGGTCTGGTTTCTTTCCTAGCCAAAGGTCGCAAGGTGTTACTCCTTTCTTGCTGCTGGTTCCAGTCCTGTTCAAAGTGTAGGCTGCGTAGAGTTGTCTCGGCCCACAGCTTCTTTGGGAATTCTCCTGCATGAAGAATAGTCCTGGCCAACTCAACAATTGTCCTGTTTTCACGTTCTGCTGACCCGTTTTGCTCCGGTGTGTAGGGAACCACTGTTTGGTGTATCACACCGAGATCACTGGTGATTTTCTCCACATCCCTGTTGGCAAATTCCAAGCCGTTGTCAGTTCTGATGACCTTGATGCCTTTGTCCAAGTGTTTTTCAGCTTGGAGAAGGAATTTCTTCAGGCACTGTGCTGTTTCCGACTTCGTCTTGATGAAAAACAAAGTTCTCCAGTGGCTGAAGTCGTCTTTGATCAGCAAGAAATAACGAGCGCCTCCTATTGATGCCTCAGGCATTTGGCCGCAAAGATCAGCATGGACAAGCTCACCAACTCGTTCGGTTTTTGAGGTACTCTTTGGAAAAGGGAGCCGGTGCATCTTGCCGAGAGTACAGTCATCACATTTGACTTTGTCTTCCGTAAAAGGTAAGTTCATCCTTGTCAAAATTTTTCTAACCTGCTCGGAATTCTGATGAGCTAACCTTTTATGCCAGGTGAGGAGTGTATCCTGTTTGACGACGACGTTTGCCTGGTGTTCATTCGCCACGATTCGAAATTTCATCTCGAAGAGTTGATCAGATCTTTCTCCCACTGCAACGACATTTCCATCTTTCAGTAGCTAGCATGTCTTGCTGTCTGATTTCTGAGACATGCCTTTGTCAAGTGCTGCTCCTAGGGAGAAAAGATTGAAGCTTATATCCGGAACATAGAGGACGTTACTCAGGTATCTCAGCTTCCAGATTTCTCCGTCGAAAACTTCAACCTCGATGTCTTCAGATCCCACAGCTGCGATCGCCTTGCCATCACCAACTCGGACAGACTTTGGCCGTTGAAACTGGACGAAATTCGAAAACCATTCGCGCCGATGAGACATGTCGTCCGTAGCACCAGAGTCAAGGTACCAGATGCTGGAACAATCCAGGTTGTCCGAACCGAGAGTCAAAGCACTAATCAGCGCGTCGTTTTTCCTGTTTGAGTGGCCCTCCTCTTCTGCTTTTCTCTTATTGGCTGCTTTTTTCTTCAAACAGTCCTGCATCCAGTGGCCCGGCTTCTTCCAATAATGACAGGATTTTGAATATTTCTTATCGAAATTCTTTGGTCGTGACTTCCCAGCTATAAAGGCCACATTGTCACTTGCATTTGCAGGCTCTAACCTTGATTCTTCGACTGAGATTCTGGAAATAAGGTTAGTAAGATTTCTCTCATCGGGCTGTGTTGATTCCCATGCACTGATAAAATGTTTGAAGGTGGAGGGAAGGGTCATCAAAATTTTTGTGATTATCTGCTGATCGGAAATTTTCTCACCCATAACTTTCAAACGATGTGCAAGGTTTTCCAACTTGGCGACGTGTGTAGCGATTTTGTGAGCTGGATCTTTCTGAACACTGTACCATTGTTGAAGCAGCATGTGAATGCTGGTCTCCGATTTTCGCTCGTAAGCAGATGAAAGTTTGTCCCACATTTCCTTCAAAGTCGTGCAGTTGATGATGTGAAGAAGCGGTTCCTCATCGACCGATGTGGCAATAGTACGTTGTCCAAGAGTTTCCAGTTTGGTCCATGAGGCACGTGCCGCTCGATGAGCGTCGGTTGTTTCCTCTGGAAATTCTTTTTCTCCGCTGACGATGTCCCATGCTCCACTAGAGAGTAGAACGATGCGTACCTGGAACTTCCATGTGCACCAGTTCTCAATGCCTTTTAGTTTTGATATCCTAATTGACTCGTTCTCCATCGTGGTGTTGTGTTCCATCGAGGGCGGACTTACAACACGAGATTTTGAACAAAAAATTTAAACAACACAAAAATATTTATTGTTCCGCGAACCTGGGCCCATAACCTGTTAAACTGGCAGGGTGAACAATAAATAACAAGGATTGTTGAATATATTTGAGGATATATTTTTAAATATGTCTGCACAGTACGAAAGCTGAATGCAAAAGAAATGTGGTGAATGTTTTATGTCGTGAGTTTTGTGTCAAAGGTTGCTATGACTGTGGTGGGCCTTAAGGGCCTGAATACATGAAAAGAGTGAGTGTTTGCATGAGAGTGAAAGTTAGTGTGTACAATTTGAATTTTTTTTTTTTTTAACTTTGTTGAACAACAATATTTACAATTTCCAAAATCTTTCGCTACCTTCGATTTTAAATTTGACAGTGAGTTAATATTACAGCTAGAAAAGGAATTTCTGTAGAGGATTACTTGAATGTTGAAAATGTTATCAAATCAGTCGCTGAATCATGCACTTTACTTAGTCAACGGTAATTAAAAATGTGAAAACGCTTTTTTTGAGCATTTCTAATGCTCATCCAGCATAAGGAAATGTTCAGTAATGGCATTAACAACGGAATTATAAATTTGAACATATTTTATTAGTTTTATGTAGCCCTGAGATCAGCTCATGATATCCTTTTTCCCATGTTCATGCGGCTCGAGCAATTTGAATTCGAAGTCTAGCATCGGTGAAAATTGTATGGAAGGGCTGGGGCTTATTTTTTCGGAAAACATCTTCGTGTGAAGTTAACATTCCCATTAAGTAGATTCTCCTGTGTCCATGGGTAGAACAAATTCGTTAATGATATGGCACTTAATCTGACGATATTTTTCTTAATTTTATTGATATAAGGACACAACATTGTTTATGAGTATTTGGTTAGTAAAATGCGAATGAAAACAAAACATGTGCTTGAATGATAGCAATCAAATATTGTAATTTTTGTGACCATAACTCAGATCGTGAAATTTGCGCCTACTCATTGAAACTATCTTTGAGTGTTTCTAAGTGAGTGTTGGTGAATTTGTGTGAATATGCGTTACTTTTGGTTATTCCGGACAAAAATGTGATACACCCTACAGAGGTAGGGCCTCTCTATATCATAGATATACAGAGGTCCTTTCTATCTATGTCTATGGTAGTGAACAATTGATGTTGCCTTCGAATGTGGTAAGAATATTTGTGGAAAATTCATCTTAGATTGGAAGTACTATTTCTGACCAGCAAACTGCAATCTTTTAAGCCCTTATTTTTCATCTAACCAGTAATATACGCACCTTGAATCGTAGGACATGAATCAAATTGCCC
Source organism: Stratiomys singularior (assembly GCA_954870665.1). Classification (NCBI taxonomy): domain Eukaryota; kingdom Metazoa; phylum Arthropoda; class Insecta; order Diptera; family Stratiomyidae; genus Stratiomys; species Stratiomys singularior. The sequence continues at coordinate 6,733,403 of OX940882.1, read as the reverse complement.
TGAGTCGAATATTTTGATTGCAACCAGTCAGTTTAATAGATGCAAGTGTGGTAAAATTATAATTTTGAATGCTGCATCCATATTTTGTTTAGGCCATGAGCTATACTTCCTTCTTTGAATTTTTACCTGAACGTAGCAATCAAAATATTTATATTTTTATTTATATTTATATTTTATCCTCCGAATAGGCTTCTAGGTACTACTCGAAACGGGATTTAGGTGGAGTACGATTAATGTAAAAGTAGGAATTAAGGAAGTTTATCCTGATAATTTTTTCAGTCTTATAAATAGCGGGTTATGAGCTGAAGGAACACGCTATGATTTCAATTTCTTCGATAGTCTTCGAATAAATATAGTTTGTGAATTTGTTGCCATTCCTTCTCTGCAATCAATATTTTAGTGAATATAAGAAGCAAGCATATATATGTGACACAAATTTTTGAAAGTTTTTAGCAATTTGACAATTTCGTTTCTAAGTTAAAAGCCTTGACGGCGGAGTGTGGGGCCAACTTTGCAGACGCTCCTTGGTGGCAGTAGAAGCAGAATATTTTGGTTCAATATTAAAATAATTATAAAGATAACACATACCATTACCTTCAGGCTTCATCATTCCGAAAAATTGTGTTTACTGCATGAATGCCGTCTGAAATGCCTACCGTTTGAGAGCCATACCAATGAATAATTTCTTTACTTGGATTTTAACTCTATAAGCATATCAGCTTTCTATTTGTTTTCGAAGCTTCATTAACTTTCCTTTGAAAGAAGCCTCGCATGTTTGACATTCAATGCAAATGTCAGATTTTATGCTCTCAAATACTCATATCGCAAGGAAAAATATGTATACAATTTTGACTCTAAAGATAGCTTGAAATAAGATAAATAAACAAGCAAATAATGAAGAGAAAGATGTAAAAGATGAATGTGAAAGATTTTTCTTGTAAACTTGTGTGAATATAGTTAATCATACCGGTGTTTACCATTTTAGTTACATTTACAATTCAGTTCTATCAATAATATTGTTCAGGAACTCCCCATTTCGTTCGATGCCTACTGCTTTCACCCACATATTGCGTGGCTAATATTCTGTAATTTTCGTTTGTACCAGGTAAACGAGAATACTTGGTCACCAAATACAGGGTATTTATTTAAAGTGTAGAACTTTGAAATGAAATAAAATTCAATTTCGTTGTTTTTTGTTGTTGCCATGAAATTGGTTTTAGTGGACAGAAAATTCTTCGCCATTTTTATTTAAATGTGATTTCGGGCATGAGCGCGCCATGACTGGCGTAGAAGAAAATATCCCCTTAAACAAAAGAAATCGTCCACCGGTGTTAGATCACAAGATCATGCGAGCCTATTCATAGCTCCAAATCGAGAAATGATGCTTTTTTCAATGAGACGATGGTTTCACGAGCTGTATGGCATGTCGCGAGGAACCAAAGGGCCCTTGCATCACGACCAATCAATTCCCAAAGAAAAAAGTCATTTATCATGGCTTTATAATAGTCACTATTGACAGTAATATTATTCCCAACACAATTTTTGAAAATATATGGACTAATGATTCCAGCGGCCCTTAAAGCACCCCAACAGTGATTTCCTCCGGTTGCAACGGGATTTGGGCAACTGCCTGTGGCTACTCATTATTCTAAATACGGCAGTTTTGTTTATTGACGTTGCCATTTAAACAGGAATAAGCTTCATCGCTATACAAAATTCTCTTACAAATAATACATATTTGGTATGGTTTCTTCATTACCCACTATACGATGCCTGGATGGATGGGTATTATCAGTGAGAGTAAACGTGGGGCGGGATCGATCCATGATTAATCGAATGAATAAAAAACACACTTTATTACGAAACCATTTAAAATAGAATAACTTATGTTTGTAAATCCCATATGTTTTGTGAACAGAAGACATTTCAATGCCCTTAAAAAACTTGTCAAAACCAAATACATTCGTTTCTTTTAAACCTCATCCTACAAGAATCTTTGAAAGAAATACTACATCTCAACTTGTTGAGTTGTTATCCTCTTGATGATCACTTGCCAATGAATAATATTGAGCAGGACGATCAATGTTCAATTTTGACATTTGATCAGGATCACCATTATTGCATTGAAAGCTATGATAGTAAATCCGTATATAAGTTTAATGTTTGCTCAACCATGCATAATAGAAGAATAATGAAACAATAAATAAGCTTTGTTCATATTATAATTTTGGAGATTGATCATCTTTTTTTAAAATTTTTTATCCTTCTGATTCCATTTACCATCTGAAACAACACTTTACACGCACAGGTTAAATTAGTAGCTTAACGTAAATAGCTTACTAGAACATTCTTTAGAACGGAAGAGAAGTACGCGATTTTTCATAAGAAGACATGTTCCTGACCGACGCTGGACCTATACAAATCATGCAATCCGGTTCTTATTTGACGATGCCCGGTAACTGGCATTATATACCAATAACATTCCAATAAGCCATACGAGCTACAAAACGAATTTGCTTTTAAATTCTCAGTAGATTGCGTTCCACTACAAGTAAATTACTGCTTTAGATTAGTGGCTTCCTATCAACCGTAATAATATGCACACCAAGGAGGTATAAGATGTATAAAACATTTAGATAACCCTTACCCATGCACATGAGCATACGTGAGGATTTCAGCATCTCAGCAGCTGTTCAAATAGTTGGCTTCATCCGTACCTGAAGTCGAGTAATATGTAACATGATATTCGAAATTATATCGAAATGTCAATGATTTCCGAGCGGTTAGAAATATATATCCTTATAAATGGTTTATATTTAGAATACATTGTTCAACTATAGGCAAAAGGATAAAATATACTTTTATAAATCACTAAAAAATATATTACATTTGCAAATTATGTTCCAGGGCATACACCTGCCTAAAAAAGAAAAATATTCAGCAATATCATTTCTGACAATTTCGTACAAAAATTTTCTAATTAAATAAAGGATATAATTTGCAAAACAGAAACATTTTCATTCATGAAATGGAAAAATAATACATTATTTACATTTTCTATAATCTTCGGCCACCTTCTGTATTGATGTTCAGTTACCACAACGAATAGAAAAGTAATTTCTATAAAGGGGCGGTATCATTATTTATTTGAATGTTGGAACCATCAGTACATAGGTTCATGAATCATACTATCATACATGAATCACTTAGCTAACAATAATCAAAAATGTGAAAAACCTTTACATTCACGATTATCAATTCTCTTTATATAAAAGGAAATTCCGTTAATGAGGTTAACAAAGTGTAAGCTTGATATCAGGTGCAGATCGTATTTACCCCATGTTCATTCACATGCGGAAAATCAATCCGAAGTAGAGCATCTGACAAAATTTCATTGGATATGTGGGGCTTAATTCTGCGGGAAATGATAACAGTGTGGAGTTAACATTTTCCTTAGGTAGATTCCCCTGTATCCATGGGTAGTACAATATGCAGATATTTTTTCGAAGTTTTAATAATTTAATTAGGAAATGCATGTGGTTATTTGAAAACTCCAGCTGAATCGAAACAAAACATGTGCTTTACTCATAGCAAGCATTTATTGCAATGTGTGTTACCAAAATTCAGATCACGAAATTTTAGCCCATTCATTCATAGTCTCTATGAGTATGGTTTTAAGTTTAATCACCTATATATGATATGCCTCTTGTAACATGTTATCAACCATATTTTGGTAAAATTATTGCTTTTTATTTTGAATATTATAAATGTCACACCATATTCTACCTTTTTAATATTATATATTACTGGGTTTTCCGACAGAATGAATATCTTTGCCTTTCTTAGAATGTTTCATGTACACTGAATCTAGCTTATGTCCCTTTTAATGTAGCCTCGAAATTTTAAAATTTTATACTCGTAATAGTGCAAGATAGTAGTAATAGTGCAACTTAGGATAAATAGGTTAAGGGATTTGTGTTCGATATTTTTGATAAAAAGTTGTCAGCCTTTAGCAGAACTTTGAATGTCTTAATCTTAATCAGAACTTTAAATGTCTTAATCTTTGAACCTAGCCAAAAATTGAATGTGAGGTCTCAATCGGCTTCTGTTGTTTGCATGAGCAAAAGGTTCGTTGAAGCTAAATCTGAAGCTGAAGCTAAAGTGTAAGCGAGATGGGGCTGTGTGACAATGCCAAATCGGGCTTATAATTATCGCACGGTGAAAGCGCCATTGCACGGTATATTTTCGTGATGCAGTCTCCAATTATCGAAAAGACTGATCTGTCTTCGTTCCGTAGGAAGGTAAGTACTAATTTCAGCAGCTCAGCAGTGCTCTCAATTTAGCCATAATGTCCTCTATTCGAGCCGTAGCTGGTCGTTCGGTGTGATGGTCGTCTTCGAGGAGCCTCCTATCTTCTATCAACAGTTTGTGCCATTCAATACCACTGGTGCGCCTCATTGCAGTGTATCCGTAATCCTGTTTAGTGTAGACCCATAAGCCGATTCCACGAGTTTGACACAAAACTTTATCAAATATTAGCATTTTGCGCCTCGACGGCGCCAAACATCACGCTTGAAGATAACTGCCCGGCATAAAGAACGATCAGGCAAATCAGGATAATGCTTAACTAATGATTAGTATAAGCCTTAGCTAAGCATTATTATAACGATTATACTAGTTTTGAACTATTCTCTCACAATATTCTTTACAATATTCATTGGCATTTCCATGAAATAGTTGGTTTCAAGTTGTTAAAGTGACTGTCAATGTGTCAGTGGGAATGCGAGTGTAGGCGCTGCCATGGATTATCAGTGTCTGTGCAAACTGTACTGCGACGGTGAATGTGAAGAGTGTGATAGTGAAAAGTGAGTGACAGCTATCTCGAGTGAGCGATAATTTTTGGGTAAGTGCATTTTGCGCAGTGCAGTCAAAACTTTGATTTTGTTATTATTTATGCCTTATCATTAGGTATATATAATGATAAAAGCTGTAAGCCTGATTGCTCATAACATGGCCCATGTTAAATGAAGGAATAAAATAAGGTAAGGTCAAGGCAAACTGTTTTCCCTTACAATTGATATGTTTTATGCACTAAGGAATAAACTACACCGAAATCAGCCTTATATAATAATTAAGTTGTTTGCTGGGTGATGTATATACTCAGTACAAGTTTGTTGACAACTGCTGCTTGTTCTTCTTGTAGTGCCACGCTCCACCTCACCCAGCCAACCAAGCCTTTTTCGGCAGCTGCGCTTGCATGACACTTAATCAACTGGGTTATTATTGGTATATTAATATAAATTAATTCGGAATTTACTGATAGATTCACCATAACTGGCGCTGTGAAATAAGTTGATTAGTGGAAAGCCGTGATAGTAAATGACATGTAGTTATATGTTCCCTGTCTAAATTCCCACACTTTTCACATTTGTTATTTCTCGAAGCATCTGCGACTCCACTGCAGACACAACCAACTATTTTGAGATGTTTGCTGAAAAGCCAAATACTTTTGATGATGCCGCTATATATCTTCAAAGTTCAGCAAAAAAATATTTATGCGTAAGTAACAATGAGTTTACGTTTTGAGTTTATATCGTTAAGTTTATATCGAGTTTATATCGTTGTAATTTCTTGTAATGTATATAGCATAGCTAACAAGCTAATCTGAAGTAATTACCAATAATCAATCATTATATTTAATTATTTACACATCGAATGATTCATTCATATTGTTGAATTCGATCGCTGTCCGCGTTGAAGTCAGGGATTTAGTAAGTTTCATCGTCATTCCATTCCGGGATTACATGACTTCGAAATTCGTTTTGATCATTTTCTATAAAAATAAATACAAGGTAATACAATCATGAACAGATTCAAATTTATGACTGATAATTTGGTAGCAAACGTAAACACCTTGTAGATTATTTAGCGCATCGCTGAAAAGGTTTTGTACCTGTTCTCCATGGAACCACTTGAAATAGTATACATTTCCTTCTCGTATCCCCCATTACTTTCTAGCAGATGTATGGTTGGAGTTTATAAGTGAGCATTATTCCAAATGTTGTATATATAATTTAATTGTCGAAACTGTAGAAATCGTTCCCTTTGACAATGTGTAATCTTTTGTGATGAAAAGGTAAAAGTGGTGATAAACATTTGAAGTCGAACAGTATCTAAGTCAACCACCCTGTTAGTATTATGCACATCGCGTATAATTTTTTGAATATTGTTAAATATGTGTTGTTGTAGATCAGTTCTCTAAAATAGTTGGCTTTCTTCAAATTTAATGAAAGCTTCGTGGTATTCGTGTTTTTTTTTTCAATGTTGTAAAAGGTTTTAATTACTCCTTTCTAGATAATGCAGAACTGTAATGCTGTCAATGTAATGTTGCCATATTGAAATTTTCTGATACATATTGTCAACCGCATCCTATTCGCTATTCTTGAAAGCTCGCAAAGTTAAGAGTTTATGATAGACGGAGCTTTCTGATGACTTTAGAGGTTCTTAAAATCTACAATGTAGACAGAAAAGGAAGATGATAGCAGTAGAGAATAGATTACTTTGACAGAACCACCAATATCAAGCAAAGTCAAGTATGAGATGAACAGAAAACCTACAGCCAAGGACACGAAAATACACAACTTGTCCAAAAAGAATGGGACAGCAAAGTATAGACAACTTTTACATGAACCGGTAACGCAAAATATAAATTAGCGAAACTATTCCACAAATACAACATCAACGCAGCCATTATAAGAAAAAAAGAGGCATATATGAAAATAATTTTTGTGAATTAATTGCGTTTTCCCAAGTAAACATTTTGAAATGGTTACATTTTCCTAAGAAATCTTGCCAATATTTGCTTCTTGGTTAGTTTCTGTGTAATTGTTTACATATATAGGCTTAAGTTGAGCTTTTCGTTTATTTTGAGTGACGTTGAAAATATGTTGCCCCCTACTACCCTTTAAATATATCGTTTATTGATTGACGGTAATTTTGACCTTCTATTTTTTTTGTCTGTTCTCAGTGTATATTTAAGCATTTTGAATCTTTTTGCTGTAACACCCACTCATATTTCCTATCTCATTATAAGACTTGGTTTCATACGCAAGCGCAAGGCGTTGATACAATGTCAACCCCATCCCATTGTATTTAATGAATAGGTCACATTAATAAGTTGGTGGTTTTTAAGTTACCTTGATTTTTTAGCTTCAAGTATTTTGATGTGAAAATTTTTTTGAAACCTACCACCGTACGAGCAATCATCCCAGAAAAATGACGCGGTTCCATTTTACTATGCAGCACAATTTCCTCATCAATAAGTATAACGGAAATTCATTTGTTTCAAAGGAAAGTCTTTAAAGAGTTTCCGATACATCAACATATTATCTGAGCAATAATCTTAAGGCGAATTGGATATCTGAAAGAAAAATTATTAAAATTTTTATATGAAATGCAATATCATATTTTTTTCACACACCCATAACCCTTTAATGACAAGAGGACGGGAATTGAAAACAAGACTCTTATTTTGGTTTAACGATAACCAGTTGCAATTTTCGTTTGGATTCTAATATAATCTAAATAAATCTTGTTTGATTTATGAAATAAAGTAAAATCTGTTTAATGTAAATCCAAACTTAGTTCATACAAATTCTTAGTTCAAATGAAATCCAAGTTTACGAAGATATCTCAGAACTACTCTATGAGCCAGAAATACTCAGCCATAAAACTGAAATTTATTTTGATAAATCCTATCAATCAATTTACAGACACCCTGCTTTCTGCTTAGCTAGTGCGACCATAGAGCCATAAAGGAACAATATAAGTGAGCGGCGAAAGTGGCTCTGAGTGTAAGTCATCCGACATATTTTTCTAACAAAACAATCCAAACTCAATAAGTATAAGCAGCGAAAGCATCCTAGGATCAAGCCTCTTCGAAGGAAATCATAACCCATGGAAGAAAGAAAATTGAAGCTCATGCCGATTAGATATACTGAAGACGAAGCCAAAGAAATAAAGTTGAAAAAGGAAGCTTATCATAGCGATAAAATACTGCAACTAAAGATATGGTGAGCTTAACTATGCAACATCAACAACTATGCAACATCATTCCAACTGCAAGCCTTTCATGACCCTTGGAATACCCCGGCACTGCAAGCTAGTGTACTAATTGTAACTTTAAACTTCACAATAGCAAATTTAGTTTCACAATCTCTTGTATCGGCCATGACAAGAGGTATCTATTAGATTGACAATTTAGAAGAACTAGAGTAACCAGCTGATGGTAAAATTTGATGTCCACCTTGAATAAAAATAAGTTATATGGCGGACCGTGCTAATAGTTCACCCCGCACTTCAATATTGAATTGACATTTTTTCTATCCAGTCTTATCCATCCTGGCTACGGAGAAATGTCAGTGGGATAGACACTTTTCACAAAGATAGAACCGAAGGAAGCACCTATCCATTCTAACCCAAGAAAGAACAAATGGGACCCTAGCTAAAGTGCTGCAGAAGGTGAACTACTGTTGAGTGAATGTAACGCTTGCCTGCTAAATTTGTACTTCCAGGGAGTTTGAAAAGGAATGGGAAAACCTTAGCCTCTATTTGCATAGGGCCCGTAATTTATTACGGTTTTTCCATATTTTACAGGCTATTATCGGTACGATTTAACTCAATGACAATTAGGGTTGAGAGTAGGTTTTTCTGTTATCGATATCTACAGTATTGAGCAGGGCTAAACGTGTGGAAGCACATACCCATTACAAGAAATGGGTCATCCAGCAGGTTACTCTTGACGTCGGACAAACTTTTGACTGCGCTACATGAGTAGATATCCTAGAAGCGCTGAGCAAAGAATGACTTCTACCTTCTAAGTACCAGAGCATTTGATGCGGACACAGAGTGATAATGGTTTCGCAGAAATGCTCTGGCAATGGATGAAACCTAAACGATCTCTGCAATCACCAATAACGTCGAAACTGTGTGATGGGCCCACAAACGATTTGCGAGTTTTTTGGCCTTCTTATGCCAACTGCTTTCAAATAATAAGGTTGGCCGCTTACGTTACTATGAATCGCTGCTCATAGGCTATACGGTGCTCGTTACGATTCCTTGAAAAGAAAGGCCTTCACTGTTGACCATGATTCAAATTAGTTCTATTACATGTGCTTAGATTTATCTTCAAGAATATCAAAATGTCCAAGATTCCGATTTCGATTCGAATAGCGCTTCTCTAACACTGATATAGACTGATGTCCATAAAATGCGGACTATTTTTTTGTCGGGGTGACAATTTATGTGATTTCTAGTCCCAAGCTGAACCAATGAGCAATAAGCCAGTAGCTCATTCAGTGTATAGGGTACTTTCATATACTCATCTGAGTGTCCAGCGACAAGCACCGTAATTCCATCTATATCTTCTCCAGGGACCGCTCTGAGCCATATCTAATTCAACTTTATTACACTCAAATTGCAATAGAACACAGAAATATGTATCAGTGCACAAGGGAAGTTGACATTCAGGTGGTTGCTGCAAAGGACAATCAATACTTATTGAGAGGTTAATATGATTCCTGCAAACCAGAAGCAAATGACAGGCAGACCACATTTCATCAACGATTAGCTAGAGGTGGTCTTAGATGGTTTACGATCTTTTTTTACATGTTTCTGTCTTAGTTGCACAAAATTGATAGGTAATGGCTCTACAACTGTTCTGTACCGCAGACATGAAGAACACATTTTTACATTTTCGGCCACTCCAAGACAGTATTGTGATAAACAAGTTTACGACTACCAATACATCGATAATTCTCGAAAGCATAAACATAAACATATTGCGTGCATTATGTGCAACAAATCCGGGTGCAAGTGATTCAGCGCGTAAACACGAGCACAATCCACATGGAAGATTCTGGGTTGATTGGTAGTTGTATAAAAGCGACTACGGCAAGCGACGAAGAGAGTAGATAGAGATTCAACCGTCGGAGTGACAGGTTGCGTTAGCTAGGAAAGTGTTTTAGCTAGAAAAGTGATATTATTTAGCTAGGAAATTATTATCAGTGGTCAAACCGAGGCCTAAGCCCTTAAATTCTTGCTGAGGCTGGCAAGGAGCTGATAATATCCATTCATTCGTTTATTATAGTTTCATAATTAGTTTTAATATTATTAGGACAGTGGGCGAACCGAGGCCTAAGCCCTTAATTTCCCGCCGAGGCTGGCAGGTTGCTGAACATAATTATCCATTAATTAGTATATCATTAAGTGTGAATTAAGCTGCCTTGAAGCGGTCCCTTTCTCGATTTTATAATTAGTTTAAATAATAGGACAGTGGGTGAACCGAGGCCTAAACCCTTAATTTCTTGCCGAGGCCGGCAAGTTGCTGAACATTAACTGTTAATTAAAATATCGTTACATATTAATTAAATTGTCCGGAAGGGGTCCCTTTAATTTAACCCCGCATCCAAGCTCTGTCTTGGAAATAGCGGGAATGGGTGACTCAGAAGCGGAGGGAGAGCTTACCGCGGCAAAGGCCACTTTCACGCGGAAAGCTAAGAAAAACCTAAAGAGGTTTTGCCAGAAATTTGGGGGAAATATAAAGGAAGAGTTCTTGCTAGACCTCATAGCAAGTTGCAAACTCCAATTGCAAGTCCCAGCAGAAGATCTAGCTGTAGATGGGTGTACCACTACAGAAGGAGACGCTCTGACGGATTGTGACAGTGAGTCTGATCAGGAAGAGTCAATGGAAGTGGTCCGGGAGGAGGGTGGTCGGAAAAGGCCAATTGTGTCTCCAACTCCGGAGCCAACCTCAAAACGTGAGTGAAAGGAGTTTCCCGCAGCTTCAGGCAGCGGTCTCAAAAGCTTCAGCTATCACTAAATCTGAAGTCGCACCACCAGGGCGTAGAATAGCTATCGGAGCTAAGGGAAACCCAACTAACATTGCTGCCCCTAAGAAACAGAGGGTTCCACCAATAGTGTGCTATAGGCTTAATCTTAAGCCTTTTAGGGAGAGAATCCATCGAGCATGTGAGAAAAATCAGCTTGATGCTCCAAAATGTGATGTAACCGTCAACAGTTCTACAGAACATCGTTACATCCTAAAACTATAGATGACCATAAAAGTCTCTTTGACTTCTTAAAATGGGACAAGGTGGCATGCTACACCTATACGATCCCAACTGAGAAAAAACTGACGCTGTTGCTAAAGGGTGTACACACTTCCTACGAAGACAATGATGTCAAGGAAGAACTCCAAGCCATCCCTGGGGAAGAAAATTTTTTTGGAGCCAAAAGGTTCTCAACAGTACCGTCAAGGAAAGAAAAGAAAACTCTTTCGTCCTTCCTTATTCAATTCAAGCCTGACTTCGACGTTAAAAGGGCTATGAATGTTAAAACGCTCCTACACCAAAAGGTGTATTGGGAGCGTTTGACAAAATCAAACACATCGCAGTGTTTTAACTGCCAAAGATTTGGACATGTTGCCTCGAACTGTGGGATGGAGTCCCGGTGCGTCAAGTGCGACAAACACCACCAATCAAAAGACTGCCCAATTGAAAAGCTAGAGGGAAAAGATGCAATCTTCTGTGTGAATTGCAATAGTAAGGGTCACCCCGCGAGTTTCAGGGGATGTCCCAAGGCCAAGGAGGCTGAGGAGAGGAGACGGAATCTCCAAAAGAAGAAGGAAGAAAGGAGGGACTTCGTCACTTCTTCCTTAAAAAACACCATTCAAAATGGTGTCTCATTCGCTACTATAGCTAGGGGTTCAGCCAAGCGAGCTGCAACTCAGCCTGTACGGCAACCAAAAGGAAATACTGACTTACAGCAGCAAAAAGACAGAAATACTACCATGTCCAATGACTGCAAACAATTCTTCGGGTGTGACTTGTTCACTCTCATCCGCAAAGTGGATTCATTCGTTCCACAATACAAAAAACTCACTAATTTGAGTGAGAAAAAGGCGGCGTACCTGGACTTTGCCTTCAAGATCTGTTGTCGCGATGAGCTCCATTAAGCTCTCCATCGTCAACATTTGTTCGCTAGCTCCACATTTTAAAAGAAACTCTGTACAAGAATACTTGGACACGCATAGACCAGATTTCTTGTTCATCTTGTTCATCATCAGAAACAAGACTGAAAAGTAAACACAAAGTTCACTTAGGGAAATATAAAGTCATAAGGAATGACGACCCAGATGGAATCCTTGGAGTAGCTATGGCTTTCAAGGAACATCTCAAAATTCAAAGACACTGTCTTCCAAGTCTAAAATGTGCAGACGTCATGATATTTAGCTCGTTCCTAGGGGGTTACACATTTGTTGGAATATACGTGAAACACGGATATTCGGGTAGGGATCTCATTGAAGACTTGGAAACAGTCCATACTTTGTGTGAAAAGTTCGATTTCTTTGCGATAGGGGGTGATTTGAACGCAAGACATCCTTCCTGGGACAATACCGTATCTAATGGATATGGAACGGCTCTGTTCAATTGGGTGCAAGCCAATATGGATCTCATATTGATTGCACCAAACGAGCCCACTTTCCAAAGAAGCTCGTCAACGATCGATTTCTTCATTGTGTCTGCTAATTTGATGAATATCTCTCACAGCTGGAGGAATTTTGAATGTAGAGCCCTTGACGCTGAATCTGACCATCTTTTGGTCGAACTCGCTTTAAGAGTTAAAAAGGGTGTAAAGCTGGAAGCAGCAGCCCCACAGCTCTTTATCCCATACAAGCGCATAGACTGGGAAGCAGTTAATGCTGACCTGAGTAGAAGGATTGAAGGAATCTCGATCAACAGATCGAGAAATCTATCACCCACAGAGATTGAAGAAGGTATTGCTTGTTTGAACTCGACCCCTGCTACGGTCATTTCAAAGATATCAATAAAAAATTCCTCCAGAAATTATCTTTATAGAGACTTACCGGAAGACATCCTGAAGCTACATCGTAGACGTAGCACCCTCAGGAAACTGCTTTCAAGGATATACTATCGCAACCTGAATATAGTTAACTGGGAGTATCAGCGGGTACACCTTTTAATAATGTCCCTTAATAGAATGGTTTCGAGAAGAACATCTGAATTTGCCAATGAGAGATTCGAACAAACCCTAGCAAACATTCAACCAGGTGCCTGTATGTTCCCCCAAATTAATAAAATAACTGGTCGGAAGCGCCTGCCAGGAGTCCTCACTTATAACGGATCCATGCTCATGGATGAAAAGGCCGTTGCTGACTCCATCGCAAACCACTTTGCGACTGTTCTTCAAGAGGAGAAAGCAAGTGAGGACTCTGCTTTCAATTCATTAGTAAAGAGAACAATATCAACGTTCGACAAAGACCACAAGAACCTGTGCTTGACTAGATTTTCAGATTCGAATCCCTCCGACGCACCCATTGGCAGCACCCTGTTTGTGAGCCCTGAAAGTCTCAGCATGCTAGCACTTGAGCCAAATTCCAAAAAATTGGCTGGGCCTGATGGAATTTCAAATTTTTTCTTAAAAAAACTTCCCCACACGTATTTTGTTCTCCTCGCAATCCTTCTAAATAACTGCATTAACATTTGCTACTTCCCACAGCAATGGAAATGCGCAAAAATATTTGCCATCCCGAAGGAATCCAATAGCGTAGACGTAGTCGACACTCGCCCAATATCTCTCTTGTCTAATGTGGGAAAGTTGCTTGAGAGAATCATCCTCCAAAACATCACACAGTTCTCTGAAGCGGCAGGAACTCTGCCGGAAAGACAATTTGGCTTCAAAAGAGGTCACTCAACGATAGACGCATTGGCGGTTTTCCAAGCCAGTATACAACGGAACTGGCAGGAAAAAAAGGTTGTTGCAGCGTGTCTCATCGACGTAGAAAAAGCCTTTGATTCAGTTTGGATCGACGGACTTATCTACAAACTTATCCAACTGGACTTTCCGGTGAATATTATTAAAATTGTTTGCAGCTTCATGAGGGGACGAACTGCCTTTGCGGTGTCTGGTGGAGCTAGCTCTGAATCCTTTTTCATTAATTCGGGGGTCCCACATGGGTCCATTCTTGGACCCGCTCTCTTCAATATATTTACGTCTAACATCCCAGGGATCAGGGATGAATTTTAACCTGGAATCGAGGTGAATCTCTTTGCTGACGACTTACTGGTGTGGTCTTCTGAGTACAAGGTTGAGACTCCAAAGGTACCTGGACTCGTTAACATCATACTATGGAAAGTGGGGGATGAGGGTTAACGCCAAGAAAAGTGAGCTGATTGTTTTCAAGGACCCACATCAAAAATTTGGACGTCGCACAAGGAGTATCTGTGACACAAGAATAAAGCTAAACGGACAGGTGGTGCACTGTTCGAAGCAAACCAAGTATTTGGGGGTAATTTTTGATAGGAACAACAACTTTAGTGCCCACGTAGACGCAGTATTGAAGAAAACAAGATACGCATACCATCTCCTTTTACCTCTTTTCAGGAAACAGTCATCAGCTAGCAAGCGGGTGAAGCTACTCGCGTACAAATCACTGATCAGGCCCATACTATTATATGCGGTGCTGATCTGGCAGGCTACAGCGACATACAAATGGAGCAAGATAGGATTACTGGAACGCAGAATCCTTCGAGCTTGCACTGGGTTTTATAAACGGAAGGACGGACGGCCCTACCCCAACCGACAACTGTACCGGGATGCAGCCTTGGAACCAATCAACCTCTACGCCAAGAGGTTGATCGAGCGAGCGGCGAAACGAATGGTGGAGCATGAGACCACCACGATCAGCAATGCGGCAGACAGTCGAGCGATGGAAGCAGCCAACAGTTAGCAATAAGTAGTATATAAGGAATTTAAAAATAAAAAAAAAAATAAAAAACAAAATCATTATAGAGTATAAGGAATTATAATATATATATATTTTGTTACGTTAAGCTAAAATATGGAATATTCAAGGCCACACTTAGGGTGTAAGTGTAGAAATTAAGAAGAAATTTAATATATAACAACTTAAGTCGAAGAACAAATAAATTCTAGTTAGTGCTGAATTCTGGGTACAGCCATTAGGCAAAACCCGTAGGTTAAGTGATAGGTTAAGACTTATTGTAAATAATTGTACATAACACATAAAATCACCCAATAAATTATTGAAACTTGAAACTTGAAACTTGACGAAGAGAGTATTCTGAATGAAGTGAAGAAGCGAGCGACAGTGCGCGTTAAAAATAGTGCGGTAAAGTAGTGATTATAAAAGCGATTTATTAATTAATGTAAAGGTGAACTCATAAAAGTGAATAAGTGAGATAGTGATTTAGTGAAATAATTGTAAAGTGAAATAGTGATTGATAAGAATAAAATTTCAAGCACCTAATTTTAAATTATTCGGGTGTGTTTCATTCACTATTGCTAATATTTGCGAAGAGCAAACAGGTCGCGCACCTTGCCAAAGCGCAACAGTATGTTGACATTTTTACGTAATCCGGTAAACCAAGCATCTTTCGCCAGAAAGTTGCATAGAAATATTGACCACAGAAACTGTATATTTCACTGTACACGAGCTGTCTTGCCGTATGTATGCAGTACGTTTCCCTGTGGATATGAGACTTTGCTGCTTTTTCGAAATTGGTTTTTTACGCGATCAAGAGTTATCATTTGTGGCTTCTTCTTGATTTGTTTTTACGCAACCAAGATTTATCCTTTGCGGCTTCTTCTTGTTTTTTTTCCGAAAGGGCCAGTTAACTGTTAATTTGGTCGTGGATTTAAAAAACTCAGTTTAGTTCATGTACTCGAAACAGTGATACTTTTCCACATCTACAATTAAGAACCGGTGTTGACTATTTTGCTTTTCGAGGATTCTCGACCAACTGCGGGAACGGCAGGTAAACTGAAATGAATGTACTTATAAAACGCTGGAGATTTGTCTGCATTTTCTATAATATATATTTATAAAATAATATACATATATGTACAATATATAATATATTATATATTTATTTATTTATATATACTTGCAATATTCATTTATTAGTTTGAACTATGTACGAGCAAGACTCGAGGCGTGGGTAAAAATTAAGTAGCAAAGTGTTTTAGTGTCGTATTGCAGATGAAAGTGTCTTACATCATAATTTACCACCCTTTATAAAATGAATTCAAAGCAATATAACCGATATATGAAAAAATTATTGTAAAAATCACGTTTTTCCATTTTTTTCCTTTGTGAATTATTTATTTTTAAATTTTTCTGCAACTTTCAAGTAAATTACGATAGAGGACATCAAAACAAATAAAACTCACTAAAATTTAAAAAGATCCGTCTTGTGGTTGCAGATAATAAGTCTGGGCCGATTGGACAAACACCATTTCAAGTAAATCGCCTTTAAAGTTTTTTTTAAATGTTTATATTGTAATATTTTAAATAAAAATGAAGTTTTAACACTGACGATTGGTTAATCAGCAATTCCTGGTCCATATAAAAGGAGTCCCGAATGAATAAATTCCTGCTGTTCCTCTTGCTGAGCTGTTTGCTTTGTCAAACGAGCTTCTTTCGACGCCGCTGTACTCGCTTTGTAAGCCATCTCAATTCGCTCTTCGTCTTTTTTTTATATCGTACGCAGAATGTCCAAGTACGTACCACATTACCTTTAATATCTTCAAGAGCCTCTAGCTCTATATCTTTCTTCCTTCTTTGAATACTGCCAATGAATATGTGCAGCCAATTCCCTAATTACCCGTCTCACATACGTATGTTTGGGAACGATAGCTCAGAGCGTTTTGTTGTAACACTCATTTTTGTTTTGGGTATTCTTTTTTTCATTCAAAATTGATTTTGAATCCTAGTTGGCGAATTGCAGTTTTGGTAAATCTTCATCATTTTTACTGCACGTTTTACACTGTAATATACTCGCCAACGCCGAGAAAACGAGGGAAAACACAATAAGAATGGCTATCGTCGAGTTTAACGTCAAAATTACTTGTTGACAATTTATTTGCCGAAGTACTCGTGAATACTGCACTGTGTTTAGTAGTATGTTGATTCCCTTAAAGTTAACGAGATCTTATCACATTTTTGCTTTTTTGCATAAGTTCCCTCTTTCCTTTTCCATACGGATTCTTGCTCATTTTGAATATATCGAACAATTGTATACACTTCTAAATATAAACTGAATACATTTGAGGAAGCTGACACTGAGGTAGATTTGTTTATTGTCCGTATTGAATATAATGTCGCGAAAAAAAAATCAGAATAAGTTCGAGATATTGTCAATAATTTGACAATTGATCCTCAGTTCCACTCCTAAAACTCCTTCCGATTCACCATCCTTTAATTGTTTTGACGACATTACAAACGATGACGTTTCAGAATGCAATTTCGCTTATAGTGAAGAAAATATTTCAGTCCCTGCAATTTTTTCCCCTGAAAGTATCATAAACAGGAGAATTTTAAATGATATTGTTTCGAAATTGGCCGAGTAAGCTGCAAACTATTTAATGAATAACTCAGCAATCAATGAACTGTTATAACTTCTAGAGCACTAAATTGTTTAAAGACGTTCCAAAGGATGCACGTAGTTAGAATAGTACCCCGATTAACGTTACATCTGTTGATGCACATGCAGAAGGCTCCATCATATTTATCGTCATCAAAAATGACTAGTGCAAACATTCAATATTTCTAAGATGAGCTATAACCGCATTTCATTATGTTATGTTTTGAATTGAATTGAATTGAATAAAGCTTTATTGATAGTAATAAGTTTGTGTTATAACATACATGTCACTTAATTTAGAGTTCTGAAAAATTCATTAATTCATTTCTTCTACGGTAATTGTTTCAGCTGTGCTGGTATTAATTTTTCACGGTTGGTTTAGCAATTTGAAGGAAAAAATGAACAAAAAACCTTGGCTGTGCCTAATAATACCTAAAACTAAATAAAACCTATATCCTATACTTATGTACTACTTATATTCTAATTTTAAAGTTAATGTACTGATACAATTTTCTGAGCATTAAGAATTTATCAATAACAGAAGACATTGTTAAGGCAAAACTTACACTATAGGAAAGTGCTTTCAATTGCTAAGAGAAGCTATAAGAGGGTTAGATGAGTTGCTGGCTGAAGCCATTAATTTAAGTTGCCGCGAGTCCGCGAGCTGTTTTATAGGATCAACTCCAGTAAGTTCATGTAATTTCCGAGTAGAGAAATAGAAAGGTTTGTCAAACGCCATTTTCAGGAATCTGTTTTGGGTGGCTTGAAGCTTGGCTTTTAAGTATTCGGCACATTGATTCCAAGTTGGAGCTCCATAAAGCATGATTGGTTGTAGCACCATTTTTACGATGAGAGTCTTGTTTTTTAAGTTAAGGCTGGACTTCCGATTTAGTAGTGGATATAATGCTATGGCGGAATGTAATGTCTTATTGCGTATGTGTTCGATGTGGTTTCGAAACGTTAATTTTGGATCTAGCACCAAACCGAGATAGGATAATTCGTTGTCCCAAGGTATGCATTGGCCCAAAAAGTTTAAGCATCTGCCAGGAAGCAAAGTGGGTTTTCGCTTCTTACTGAAGTAAATTGCTCTCGTTTTGCCCACATTGATTTTAACTTTCCATCTGTGGAAATATTGGTATGAGCTCTCTAGTCCTTGTTGTATGCTATTTATAATAGTCTCCGGTTCTGTTCCTATTGCATAAAGGCAAGTATCATCTGCAAAGGTCGCTATTTGGCAATTAATGTTTGTTGGGAAGTCCGAAGTATAAATGTTGTAGAGAGTGGGACTTAAGCAAGAGCCTTGCGGGACACCCGATGGAATGTTTTTTATTGAGGAGAGTCTGCCTCGTATTTTAACTTGATATTTCCTTTCGTGTAAGAAGGAAGCTATGAGGCTTGTCAAGTATTGCGGAAAGTTAAATTGTTTGAGTTTATAGAGAAGCCCTTTGTGCCAAACAGTATCAAAGGCTTTCTCTATGTCTAACACCACCATGCCAACTGATTTCTTTTCATTTAAGGCTGCCTTAATTTCTTTGGTTACTCGAAATAATTGATGCTCTGTGGAATATCCTCGCCTGAAGCCAAATTGGAAGTTAGGAAGGATCATTTTATCATCGGCGTTTTCGGCGATTCTTTTTACGATCAATTTTTCGAATAGTTTTCCCAAAGCTGGCAATAAGCTTATTAGTCTGTAGCTCGCAGGTACATGTGGGTCTTTACCTGGTTTCAATATTGGGATCACAGTAGCATGTTTCCAAGATAAGGGAAAGTAGCTTGTTCTAAGACATGCGTTAAATACATGGCAAGTGAGAACTATTGCTTTCTTTGGTAGATTTTTCAATACGATGTTGGGTATTCCATCAATACCTGGTGCTTTATTATTATTCAATTTTTTCAGTGCAGCAGTTATCTCTTCGGTGCGAATAAAGTCTTTATGTGGTATACTTGAAGAGCTCATCTCCTTTTCAAATGATTTTTTGACCATCATATCGGTGATGGAATTATAACTGGATTGTGCTAAAGAATGAAAGGTGAGAAACTTATCGGCAAGGAGTTCGGCTTTTTCCTTATTGGAATGTGCCTGATATCCTTTATCATCTGTTAGTGGATAGGGCAAACTGTGTTGCTTTCGTTTGAATATTTTATTTAGTTTCCATACTTTCCGCGAGTTGAAGTCTAAATGTTCCAACATATTGTTCCATTGGCGATTGCGTAACGAAGAGATTTTCTTTCGAATTGCAGTAGTAAGGCTGTTAACACCATTTTTTGTAGAAGCAAGTCGTGTTCTTTGCCATTCTCGTCGGAGCGAGTTTCTTGTCCTAATGAGTTTGTAAGTTTCATTATCAAGCTCTAGCCACTGGAGTTTACTCTTGAATTTTGGGACACTGCATTCGATAGCTTCCCAGATAGTCTTTTTAAGAGAATCAACGGTTTCATCGATATCTGAGGCTGAGTGCAGCTTTTCGATCGTAAACCGATTTATGGATAATTTTTGGTTGATGTAACTGCGAAACTTGGGCCACTCAGCTTTTTTAAAAAGAAAGAACTGATTTGGCTGCTCAATGGAGCGTTCTGCAGTTCCAATTGTAAAATATACAGGCAAATGTGGAGAGGAAAGGGCTTGCATTACACTAAGCTCAGACAAATGAACATTTTCGTCGCTCAACACTATATCGAGGGTTGAGCCGATACCTTTTGCCGAGTAGTATGTGGGTTCATCTGGCGAGTGTATAAAAATGTTGTTATACTCTATAAGCTTATATAGTGCGCGTCCTGTAAGATTGGAGCGAGTGCAGTTCCATTGCTGATGACGAGCATTCAAATCACCACAAAGCAGGTATCTATGGTTTTGTTTGCAAAATCTCTCTATATCTCTCACGAAGTGATTTACTTTATCCTTAGTGTTTTTGGTACCCGGAAAATAGACGCTGTAAATTTTTAAATTCAGCTCTTCAATAAATATTCCGACATTTTCTATAATGGACGAATTCATTTCTGGCATGAGAGAGTGACGGATTGACTTTTTTATGGCGATCGCTACTCCTCCACCGATTTTATTTACTCGGTCTTTCCTATAAATGTCGTATAAGGGATGTTTTAATTTATCTTTCGGCCCTAACCATGTCTCTGTTATTACAAAAATATCTATGTTATAATTAGTTATAAAATTAAATGTTTCTAAACTTTTGTTCCTTATGCTCTGAGCATTCCAAATTAATATTTTGATCAATTCAACCCGTATAAGAACTTAATTGATAGATTTACTATGACATTGAATTGTTCGTTTCTAGATTTACACGATGCTAAATTTTTAATTAGTTCCTGGGATATCTCCAGTAGCACTGCTGGTGGAAAGAGATTGCAGTTAGTGGAATAAGGTGCTGTTGCAGAGCTCTGCTGACTTATTGAGCAATATGTTGCGCGCGGAGAGTTATGTGTAGAGGTTGTTGTCTCTGCTGATTTGGTTGGAAGCTTTGGGAAATCCGTTTCCGAAAAATTGAATTGCTTTTTCCTCGGATATGTAGTTTTAGGCTTGTTATTTTGTTTTAATACTTTGCCTTTTATTTCAATGTACTCTTTCCTGCTCTGGCACTCAGGAGCGTTAGAATAGTGTGGACCGTTGCAGTTGCAACACAAGATTTTGTCGTTTTGTTTATCTGTGAGTGTGCATTGCGATAGTTGATGGGGGCCACTACATATAGCACATCTTGGTGGAAGATGGCAATGACTCGAGCCATGGCCAAAACGCTGGCAGTTTCTACACTGCGTGGGCCCTTTGCGTCGGCTAGAGTAATAATCCCATCGTACTATTGTGTGCATAATTGTGCGAATGCTTCGCAGCTCTTGCATTTTGACATCTCGTTGCAGATAAAGAAGATAGAATACATTCTCGCGTGCGTCTTTGTTGGAATTAAACTTTTTGATATCATTCACGCTTAGGTTGTGATCTGCTTTCAGAATCTTTTTTAAGTCTTCACAGGGCATATCATGCAGCCCTGATAATGTTACTTTTAATGGGCGGAGATCTGCCCGTTGGAAAGTAAAAAAATTTACTTTTTTATTTTTCAAATGTTCTTCCAACTTCGTGTAGTCTTCATTTGATGTCAGGAACACTCGTTTGCCAATGGACATCAATTTGATTGAGTACTTTTCAATTTTCAATTCTTTGAGAATTGCATCGATGGTGTCACGGGGAAGATCAATAAAAGTAATCGGCGGAACTCTTACCTTGGCTTTAGATTCGGTGTCTGCTTTACCACTGCTATCATCACCATTCGGGAGATCGGCAAGGGGTAGAAATCGGTTGGCTGGTGATAAAGTTGTAGTATTTCGCGGCATTTTAAAGTGATCCCTAAGTAGGGAACTTGCCGGCGAAGAGTCCCGGCTTCTTTTCCTGTTTTCCACAGGAGTAAAGTTATCCGATGGCTTCACACTCAACTTAAATATTACTTCAATGACTAGTCTTTTTAAAGAATATAACGTTCAAAACAATTGAAAGTAACGGAGAAAAATTAATGTCACTATGAATCTCACTGGAAGAAAATAGAAACACGTTTGTACCGCTCAACTGTCGATACAGAAGTGCCATGTTATGTTTTAATTCAACAATATAAATGTTCTGTCAAGCTCAAGTCCTATCAGATATTGAATTGTTCTATTCTATTTTAATGTGGAAAGGTTTATTGATATTGGTCTGAAATTAACCACAAATATGTTTTAAATTAGGACATCTATTTTTCGTGATTGTATAGACCAAAATTGAATACTGGGAACAAAATGATTAGGTATTTTATAAAAACAACTTCAGAAAAAACCGACTTTAAATGCCTTAAAGATGATAAAACAAATTTTAAAGAATCAGTGCCAAATCTGTTTTCCCCAGTTTACTTGCGATTAATTTATAAGTTGTGGTCGTTCATTTGTTCAAAACAGAGAAACTGATTTTGCGAAATTTATTTCATCTTTTTTGAAGTCAGTTTTCTTATATTTTCTAAAGTTTTTTATTCAATGAGTTTTTGAGACAATATTTACTTTCAGAAAATAACAACCAGGAAAACTCTTATTTCAGAAATTTCAGCAAACGAAAATCGATCGCCGACGATGTGAATTCGTATCGCCATTTCGAATAATTTGTAAGCTGATGAATTCGACAGCGATCTGAAGTACTGCGGCAAATCGAAAACAAATCGCCATGTCGAAAAACAAGCACATCGTAGGGGCAGTTCACTAGTAAATCGCCATGGCGACCCGTTAACAATACGCCATGGGGTTGGCAACAATACCCGTTGACAATATGCCATGACGAACCGTTGGCGATACGCCATGGCGAATCGTTGACGATACGCTGCGGCGTTTCGCCTGCGGGGTGACATATTGTTCGCAGGCGATTCGATTGCGGATCGCTGTCGGATTTGTCGGCGAACTCATTTTCCGACGATTCGTTTTGTCTGCTGGGAGGTTTATTTATGTGAAATGTTTGAAAACGTGAAAAAAAAACAAATCGTATTGCTGGCGTATGTACTTCGTATTGGATGACAAGTGCATCAAAATAGTGAGCAAAGTAATTGGCGACGAATCAGTTGCGAAATTCCTGAGAACTAGAAAATTGTTATAATATCGACTATCTTCTACTTATGACCGTTATTACTATCGTCCTTAATTCGAAAGTATATTCGAGCCAATATGTGCATTCAAATTTTCTTCAGCATCGTGATGGGTATAAACAGCATACTATATTTGTAGGAATTGAGTGCATAATTTTTGCATAACTGGAAAAATTTCCGATACGCTTTCAGCCGGCGCGTGTACGCAATCAATAAGTCAGCCAAAACTTAAAATGAACTTTCAAAGCCAACGCGGATTTCGAGCACAAGTTTAATTTATATTTGCATTGCCATTGAAGCAATGGAGCATGCTGAAGCTTCAAGAGAGGTAATCTTTTGAAATGACAAGAAATGCGCCAATCCAAATATACTTCCGCAATTGTCTAGACATGGTGTCAGGTTGAACGCCAATTAGCAGAATGGAGGCCACTGCAATGTAGTTTTTGAGAAATATCCCAAAAAATTTCCTCTCGGGAAATAAGGCTTGGGTTAAAGTGCCCCGGATAAGGGTGCTTTCATGCAACATTGTTTGATGATCTTAGTTACCTTTGAAAGGAAAAGCTAAATTTGATCAACTCCAGTAACGCTGCGATTTCTAGCTTGCGCTTCATTACATCCAGTATGTGAATATTTTACAAGAAAGGTAAAATTGAGTAGATGAGTGAATTTATGCCGCCAGCACGACAGCGCCTCAATTCATCGTACCTGAGGTGGAAATGGAATCATGAATGAAAATATTTGAATCCTTTTTTTTAGATTATTTGTTGGAAGTTTGTAATATCTTTCTACTATTTTTTTCAATCTGAACGATTATTATGAATAACTTTATAACTAAGATTATTTGACATTTTGGAATTAAAGTATAAGTAAATGAAATTTCTTGCATGTTTGGAGATTTGTGGTTGTTTAGGGCAGTACACGGGATGAGTGTGTTTATATGCAACTTTTCGCTACGATGACGGGTTGTTATTAAAATTACTAGTATAATATTATGAATATAAATCACAAAAAATTTCAGCAAACTTATATTAAACATTGTTCGAACAATATGACCTGCATATGAGTAAATTAAATTGCAGTGAAGGTTATGTAAAAAGAGAAGTATACCGCATTTTTACTTATTGTGATTTTCAGAAGTTTGGCTTATAATTTGAACAGCGTCACCAAATTTTCGAAAAGTCCAAACAGAAGTGCAATATGGTACCACACGTGAATGAAAATCTACATTCATTTAAGAATTGGATTTCGAAATGGAGTACTTCGAGGCGAATTGATAGGCCATACTGCTTTGATGGGCTTACCCGAAACATCAATGCTATTTCCTTTATTTACCAATAAAAATAGAAGGAGCACACAATAGTTCCTCATTTCCTCGCACATTAATCATCGAAATCACATGGAAAATATGATTTCAGTGTTTCAAACTTTTAAAACATGATACCGAAAAATCCGCCAAAGAATTTACCACCAAGCCAATCGCTATGTTAAAAAAAACTTGAAACATTTTATGTTTCAAAATTTCCCCCTTTCCCTTCCTCCAATCTGAAACCTTATTGGGCTTCTTTCTTTCTTCTCTTGACGATGAATCCATTTCTACAGATGCTCCTTTCAGGCTAAAGAAAACTTCTTAGAAAACTAATCATCGATATGCTTTAATAACATTTATAAAAGAAAGTCATGGGCTTGCTTCTTCAATGCTTTCCGTTCAAAGTCAAATTTTTTGGCAACGATATTTGCTATAATTGTATCTTTTTCAGCGAAAGCGCAGCACTGATCATAAATTGAAAAATTTTTGATTTGCGGATCATTGCCAATTACTTTCAAACAGCTCTGTAGGAAATGATGGCAGGTGCATCGGTTCTTATTAGAACTGAAAATACATGTAACACGCTGCCGCATCTTTGATTAGTATTCACATTTCAAGATACTTCTATTCTCATTATATGCATACGAAAGGAAAGCGAAAAGAATGCGCAACATATGTTCTCAATAAATATTGATCACTTCTAACATATTCCATTTCCACAAGTGCTGCAATCAAAACTCAACATTTTCGACAGGGAACACTTTAAAATATTCCTCAGGTTTATTCCTTATCTCACTCATATCTGAAAATATTTAACATTGAATAATTGGGAGTTGCGGGAGTACAATCAATTATGCTCAAAAACTAAATTCATCAGTTGATTTGCAGTAAATTATAAAATTATAACTAACAATTGGTCAGGCGTAAATTGAGAGCGCTCTGTTTAAAAATTAATTAATTTTCACTGCATTCAATAAGAAAAATTCATTTGATCTAGACGATTTTATGCTAATTTAATTTAAAAACTCATGACGTCCGTTTGATAAACTGTACTTGGGACTATTCATATGAAGTTTTTGAATTGGATTATTAAAAAAATTGTTAATTATAGAAATTTTTCTTTATTAATGGGTCGAAAACGAATTTACAATAGAGGTCATTGTAGGTAAAATTATAGGTAATAATTCTGCAAATTATTTAATTTATTTTCGTATTTGAAGGTAACAACAATTGTATAATTTCATACATCTCCTCGTAGATGTCTTTATATCAATTAAAAAAACCCATTAAGGAGTGGGAAAAACCTGAATTTATTCATAAAAAATTTCAAACCAAACTCGTCATGTCGAAAATCATCAGTCGCAAATCGTGTTGACATACGTTCGCGTTACACGCATTCAAATTACGTACATTAATTTTTTTTTTGTTTGATTTTAATCCTTGAGTCCGCCCAATATGGAGTTATTTTGATTCCCAACATGACACCACCATGTCTAGAAATACAATGGTTTCGATTATTTTGGTGGAATGAAGTATTGGTCGGGAGTTTCTACGCTGTATGTACTTCCTTATTTATTCATATAATATGTTTATATAGGTTATATATAAAGGTTATAATATGCTTTGAATGGTGCAAAGTCATGCGCAGACGACTCCTGGCCGTATGAAGGTATTCGAACTATTCGAAATTGAAAAATAAAATGTAAAAATGTATTTATAATTCAGTCATGTCACCATATGCAGAGTATACGACAGTGTAAATTAGTAGGAGAATTAGTTTATAAACAAAATATTTTATTTACTCAGCTTTCACTTGGTATTTCAACTTAACAAGAAGGAACAAAAATAAAATAACTACGTACATTTTTATGAAGTATACAACGAATACGAATATGTATCAGCGTCCCTATCAATAATATTTGTATCTTTATCACTTGTGATGAAATAGAAAATGTACACAGTTCAAGTCAAGTGTCGGCGTTGTGGTACTATAAGGTGAGGGAGAACAAACTATTCTATTATACTCAAACTGGTTTGATATGATACCTATATACGCAGAGATATATTTGATGTAATTCAAATAGTTTAATATACAGAACATTATGATTCCTGTTATAATAATGTTGCGTTTATGTTTTGAGTTGAGTTTTTCTCTAGGTACTAACTCCTGGCTTAAGGTGAATTATATTTGGAGTTTGGGCGACCATACTCTTTTGTCAAGAAAGTGGGAATTGAAAAAGTTCCTAATTTGAAGTCAGGGAATGTGCCTACAGTTTAGGCTAAATTTCAATTCTAAAACCAAATTATTTCATGACATCTGTGACGGTCAAATTGGATCTAGTCAAGAACTAATTAATATTGAACAAAAATCGACATTTCGCAGAGGAATTGGTGGGGTCTCACTCAATAACAAAACACTCAATAACAAATATGGATTAACAGCTTACGTTTAAGATCAATACGGCCATGAAATCAATTTCGTCAAAGAACCCGAGACAATCTGCGACGTCGAATCTATGGGCTCAGCGGTAAAATATACAGACATAAACAGCAACGTACCACACCAAAGCCACATCGAATCACTATCGGCCAGCATACAAATAATTGCCAATACTAACAGTTCTCCCGCAGGGGGAATGCTGGTTACCAGGAGTATTCCTGAAAGCTAGTATTCTTTGGGGAGTGCCGCTCCCACGTACCCGAGGAAATGGAGGACTTCACGGAATATGACCTTGAACCAATTATGGACTACGATTCGACTGATTAACTTAAATTGAAGCCTTGTGCTGGCGGATATGATGTTTTGGACCTAGTTGCGTCGCACGGTAGCGCCGAGGTGACACTCGAGTGTGAACGGCTCCAATCTAACGATGATACCGTCTCCATCCCGGTAAAACCTTGGCAGACCTCGGAATACGTTCGACGTTCGCACCATTGAGTTGGTTGTGTAGGTTCGATTGAGACGAACTCCCGGTTAGCGCCTGGCCTGGCGTCTGGTCCTGAGCACCTGTCGCCATAAGGGCTGGTGCTAACCCTCGCACGGCCTCCCTGCTTCGCAAAGATAACCATTGGACCAACAAGGCGACTACACACACGAGTGGAGATAGTGGCTCTGAGGGGGACCCATAAGAAATGATAGCAAACAAATTATACACAAAAGAAAATATGTAGGGACAGAAACATTAAATAACGGATGAACGAAAAGTAGGAATTCTGGTACAACCAGAGATTCTTACAGCATTTGGGTGCAGCAAGAAAATCATGCGCACACCAGAGCGACCAAAAAGAGAAGATCAAACGCTCTTGCAACCTGGAAGAGACGAACACACGGTAGAGAAAGGCGAAACGGTTGAGAAACCTATGATTGTTGGCATCACCACCGAAGCAACTGAAGCACGGGACACAAATAAAGAAATTCCTGCACGGCAGACACCGAGCACTTCGATTATCATGGAACGTGCAGAGGAAGAGCGGCTATCCCGTAAACCAGAAAGGGTTATTAAACGCATCACTGCCACATGCAACGCACAAACGAACCTTAGCAAAGAGGTTAAAAACGGAGTTCTGGAGTTGGAAGACCTCCTAACCCAAATAGGTCATTATAGACGCAGGTGGCTAAAGGCAGAGAAAAAGCAACAGGCTAATACATTCGACAGCGCAGTAGCCGTCCCGATTTCTACAGCCACCAAAAGGTACAGGCCAACCTTTTCAAGCCAACCTTTTCACCAATCAAAGAGGATCGGGATAAACGGAGGAAGGACCAGGACAGGACGCCGAACGATCAAATCGCAATTGAGGAGGGTTTTCAGATGGCATTATCCAAAGCTGCCAAAAAGGCAGCTAAAAAAGCGGCCCTGCGGATGTTCTGCGAGAAATCAAGGGAGCGGTAAAACCCGAAGACATACAAACTGCAATAAAAGCTGTACGGCCAACTCGGTCGGGGAATTGTTGAGTTCGGATCAGATGCAAATAATAAAGACGCGTTCCGTGACGCAGTCAAAAGAGTCCTTGGAGAGAAGGCAACTGTACCCTCACTCGAGCCTAAGGCCACACTGGAAATAGGGTGGGTTATTTGTCGGATACGGCGAAGGGCAATTCCCCTCCGGCGTGTCAAGTGCCTTGGATACGGTCATACCGCACAGGCATGTAATGGAACTGACCGAAGATCCTTGTGCTACAGTTGCGGTAAAATAGGGCATAAAAAGAAGGAATGCACAGACGAGTCATACTGTGTTCTTTGCCAGGAGTATAACCCCAAACCAGATGATTTGAAACATATTCCAGGCACAGGGAAGTGTCGGGTCTTCCAAGAAGCCCTAACCAAGGCAAAAGCGCTTCTGCAATGATTCGTATCCTTCAAATCAATCTGCATCGAAGCATCATCGCTCAAGACCTACTCGAACAGTTTGCGAGAAACTCAGTTTGGGTTCGGTGTTCGGGAACTACACTCTTCAGTGTTTACCTAACTCCGAACGAATCGTTATCGTCCTTTCAACTTAGGCTCCAAGCTTTGGAAGACGCTGCTTCAGTATTGAGGGCCATGTGCTCGTCGGAGGTGACTTCAATGCAAGAGGAACCAATTGGGGCATGCCCCAATCAGACGCTCAGGGCAAACAGATCCCCGACATGGTTGTTGCATTGGCACCATACCTGATGTGACATTTGCTTCGGAGTGCCTAGCACAATTAGTTAAAAATTGGAGAGTGCTAGAGGATTACTCGACCAGTGATCACCAGTACATAGCTCTGGAGATCCATCACGGTGCTTCCCGAAGACCACGCGCTTGTTCTTCTGCGCTCCGGTGGAATACTGAGGAAGCGGATATTGAGAAGTTTTTTGAAGTGCTTATCGCACGATCACCGCTGTCGGAAGCAACGCTGGAGAACGGAGAACCTGCGGGATGAGATGTCGTTAACTCAACTATGAGAATCATTACTTCCGCCTGCAGATCTTCAATGTCCCTACGAAGACCCCGGCACAGCAAGCCCCCAGTATACTGGTGGTCACCTGAAATTGCCGAAAAACGAAGAGAGTGTCACAAACTACGAAGTAGGACACAGCGAGCTCGAGCCCGAAAAGAGACCCATGGGGCCTGGGCTAGAAAAAAGTGATGCGGAGGCTCGGTGCCCAAAGGTTGCCTCACTCATACGAGGCAGAAAAGATGGACGAAATCGTGCAGGCTCTCTTCCCCATCCATCCCGCCATCATTGAAGCCGTTCATTATGAAACACCAACGAAAATTCCATTTTTCACGAAGATGGAATTGGAGAAAGCAGTGTTGTCTATGAAGGCCAGAAAGGCTCCAGGACTAGATAGGATTCCAGCTGAGGTGCTACAACTGGTCTTCCACTTTTCCCCTGACCTGCTCCTCAGTGTGTTCAACGCATGCCTGCGCGAAGGGCTGTTCCCAGAGTGCTGGAAGGCGGTGAGACTTGTGCTCATTACGTAGGGAATAGGGGATTCCGAGTCGCCAGGTGCATACCACCCACTGTATATGCTTGACACGGCCGGAAAAGTTTTTGAAAAACTTATTAGGGGAATACTCGCTGACGTGATTCGTACTGCTGGGGGCCTATCTCCACGGCTGTATGGCTTCAGAGCAGGCCGCTCCACCATCGATGCAAATGGAGAAGTATTCAGCGCTGTCCAATGTGCGGAGTCTCACAGTACTTCCATACCACGGGTCGTCCTGCTGGGTACTCTGGATGTCCGAAATGCATTTAACAGCGCTAGATGGGTGGATATTCTGGAAGCGCTAAAAAATCGTTTTCAAGTACCAGTGTACCTGATGCGGATTCTCAGGGACTATTTGAAGGACCGCAGCCTACTCTACGACTCCAAAGAGGGTAGGCAAAGTACAAATCTTACTTCAGGTGTCGCTCAGGGCTCTATCCTTGGCCCGGACCTGTGGAACATCTCCTACGATGGACTGCTGTATCTTGAACTGCCGGATGAGTCACATTTGATCGGCTATGCGGACAATGTCACGGCGCTGGTCGCTGGACGTACAGTAGACCATGCGCAACTCAGACTCAATATGTTAATGCGGAGGGTAATGGACTGGATGACCGCTTACGGATTCAAGCTGGCACTATAAAAAACCGAAGTGGATCCGAAGAATCCCCAGAGTACGGCCTATCAGTATGGGGGACGAGCTGGTTGAATCGATATCAGCAGTAAAGTACCTGGGTGTCCTGATAGACTCGAAGATGAGTTTTTCCCAACAAATCAGGGCAGTAGCTGACAAGGCTGCAGCGCGTGTGACGGCGTAGGAACACGGGGCCAAGCCCGAAGTAATGTGTCGAATGGTTCCAGGCTAGGTTCTCAGGTTGACAGGGGAGGTGTTTAGTGGGTAGTCCAAAAGCATTTTGCGTCTGGGAGTCCCACACTCAGGGCGTAAACAGCCTTCACCTCCCTACCATAAAAAAAAACACTTACAATTCAAAATTAAATTTTTTCACTACTATATGTGAAACTATATATGACTCTATATAAAAAATATATAAAATGACGATATAAGTGATATATAAATGAATATATAAAATGAAATACATAAAAATGTTACGAGTTTCGTATGTTATACATGGGAAAGGCGCACGGTAACTAACGAATATGTGCAGAGAGCATCTTTTGTCGCTTATACCCAACAAAGTTAACTTAAAGTACTCAATACAACAACATAGTCTCTGACGCAAACACCAAATGATGTCCAAGGTAATGACATGGCAACGGAAACAAAGGAAAAGACCAAGACTAGAAATATAGGCACGTATAGAAACTACTACACGCTATTAACCCAACGCATCCTTCTGTAATGTGATATTATGACCCTTTACCTGTTGTTCCCCTTATCTAACTTCAATCTTTCTAATCACCTAACTTCTGCAACGGTAAAGTATAGTGTACCACTAAGGATCCAAAGTAATATCACAAAGAAAGACATCAGCAGCAAATAAAGTACTACGTTGCGAATTAACCGAATTAAAACATAGAAGCTTAGAAATTTAATGACGTACGGTAATTCTTAAATTTTTTGCTTTAAATCATTGTTCCCCCTGAACACTTCTATTGAGCGCGTTGACACCAATTCGTAACCAAAGTCGTGAAAGAGCGCCATGGCGTATCGCCAACGGTTTGCCATGGCGATTTATTAGTGAACTGCCCCGGCCATGTGTTTATAATCCGACGTGGCGATTTGTTTTCGATTTGCCGCAGTACTTCGGACCGCTGCTGAAATTAATCAAAATGGCGATATTAATTCACATCGTCGGCAATCGTTTTGTTTGCTGTAATTTCTGAAATAAAAGTTTTCCAGGTTATTTTCCTGAAAGTTAATATTGCCTGAAAAATCCACTAAATAAAAAAATTTTTTTTAGAAAAATTAAGAAAACTGACTTGAAGATGTTCCAAAACCGATGAAATAAATTTTGCGAAATCAGTTTCTCCGTTTTGTAACTTTGTTTGTAACAACTTAAAAATCAATCGTAAGCAAACTTCGGAAAACAAATTTGGTTCAAAACAAAATTGGTTGCGAAAATTGATTCTTTAAAATTTTTTTTTATCATATTTAGGGCTTTTAAAGTCGGTTTTGCTTTGCTTTATCTGAAGTTCTTATTTATAAAAGAAAAACATTTTGTACCATATATTCGATTTTGGTCAATCCAATCACAAAAAAATTGATGTTTTAATTTAAAACACATTTGTATTTTATTTCAAACCAATGTCAATAAACCGTTTCAAATTCAAATAGAAAAGGAAACTTAAAAACTGATAGGCTTTGAGTCTGATAGTGTTCGGGCGCGACCTTTTCATCGAACGCGCCCTTTATCGAACGAGCCCTTTATCGAACGAGCCCTTTATCGAACGGGCCCTTTTTTCGTATGTTGCTCACTTCGGTCGGGTTTTCTGATTCTATTCGGTCACTTCCGTTTTTATCTGTCGATCTCTCCTCGTGTTTTAAAAAAATAATATTACATTGTCATCCGTGAGGACGTTCGTGTGACTCTTGTCAGTTTTATTAATTCGAAAAATTGGTGGAAGTTCCCACCCGTGCTACGAATCGACATATTCACCGTCGTATCCACCGTTCAATCCCCCCCCCCCATGGGTGTTACCTTGTCGTGGTGGGGGGGCTTGACGAGGTTGCCCGTCATCCAGACGCGTGATTAAGTCACTAAAAGCACCCACCAAAAACAAAAATATATGATGAGTAATAACAAAAATAGTAAATTAGGGGTGGGGATATACACCCCGACGTGTGAGGGAGCCTCGACCTCATGCGGGCTTCTCTCCAGCATTCATGCTGGGGATAAGTCGCCAGGGCATTTTTCAGTGGTGGCACACTTGGCCACTGAAGAATCAAAAATTACAAGTGAAATAATCAACGACGCAAGCATGTTCGCCCGAAGGCCAAAACTCCTGCGAACTCCGCCTCAAAGAGTAGCCAAACCTAATCAAGGCAACGAGAAAACATCGTGCAAGCAAACCTCCATCGAACGCTTTGCAACAGCGAAAAAGGTGCTTGTCCAAAACATCCCTCCTACACAAGGCGATGGAGCGAACGATACCAGAAGCGTAGTGGAGGCTTCGCGCAGTGGAGTCATTGACCCGAAGTGCCATTCTTCAGGGGCCATTAAAAGTCATAAACTGAACAACGTGGGAGGCGAAACCAATGATGCTCAACAAAAACAAGACCCTCCTGCTGACAGTATATCGAGAACTTCGCCTGAGGACGACCTGATAACGAGAATAGCCGCTGACAGAAGTGAAGGAGAGCGTCTAACAAGGAACATAAGCGCTATAATAAAAGTGATGAGAAATTCAATAAATGTCCAAAAAAATGTCAACAAGGGCATCAAAAATGGGATTGACGAATTGGAGGACCTCGTTGATAGGATCCAGCACTATCGCCGCAGGTGGCTACGGGCGGAGAGTGAATTGAAAGAGCTTAAGAAAGTTCCAGAAAATAAAACTCCCTTCATCGAAAATGCTACTCCTCTCGTAAAAGGCAAAAGGGCGGCATGTAGCGCACTTAAACCTGACCGTAGGAAAAGGGTGAAGGGGCCGATAACAGTCGAGACAGGAGACAACAGTCAAGGGGAGGAAAAAAATGATGGCTTTCAATTGGTGCGCTCTAAATCGCAACAGAAGGCTGCGAAGAAGATACACCAAGTGATAACAAAGGATTCCAAACAGGCGCCCGAAAAGCAAGAAGGCACGAAACACAGCGCAATGCCAAAAAAGACCAGGAACAAGCAGTGCAGGGAAGGCTTATTGATCAAACCTGCAGACGGGAGAACTTACGCCGAGGTCCTCAAGGAAATCAGGCAAAATGTGGAACCCGAAAAAAACGGTGTCTGTATACGAACAGTAAGAGCGACCAGAACAGGCGGTCTCCTCGCAGAATTCGGAGCGGAATCCACCGACAAGGGACGGTTCGAGAGCGCTGTCAAGGACCTTCTTGGCTCTAAAGCTGTTATCTCGATTTTGCAGCCAATGGCGCCTTTGGAAATAAGAGACCTTGACTGCATTGCGGATGCCAAGGAAGTATAAGATACAATTAGGTCAATTCTTCCTACGGAAGAGAGCTTTAGGGTAAGGCTAATGCCTACCAACCCTAGAGGACAAAGGGCGGCAATAATAGACATCCCAGAGAAAAACGCTGTGCAACTCCTGACCAAGGAGATAATTAAAATCGGCTGGGTTGTGTGCAGGATACGTCGGAGGGTAGCCCTAACTCGATGCTACAAGTGCTTTAACTTCGGACACATCTCTCTGAACTACAAGGGGCCAGATCGAAGCAAACTGTGCTACAGGTGTGGCACTTCCGGTCATAAGGCGAAAGACTGCCCAAACGAACCCAGTTTTATCTTGTGCAAAGATAAGGGATGGAAGTCTGAAGATCTGACTCACATTCCAGGAAAGGGTAGGTGCCGGGAGTTCAAAGAGGCACTAAGCAAGAAAAGAGCAAAGACATGATCCAAGTCCTTCAAATCAACCTACACCGTAGCTCAACCGCACAAGATCTTCTAGACCAGGTTGCAAAAGAGAAAAAAGTTGACTTGCTGCTGATATCTGAGCCACACCACAACAAAAAGGAAGCTGGATGGTATTGTGATCGATCCGGCACCGCCGCCATCTGGGTACGTGATAGGGCTCTACCTACAGCTCGGACTTGCACCAGTGGAAATGGTTTCGTGCTCATTGGGTGCGCCGATTTGACATTCATAAGCGTCTATTTCACTC
The DNA here is from genome assembly GCA_954870665.1 of Stratiomys singularior. Lineage (NCBI taxonomy): Eukaryota > Metazoa > Arthropoda > Insecta > Diptera > Stratiomyidae > Stratiomys > Stratiomys singularior. The sequence continues at coordinate 6,698,784 of OX940882.1, read as the reverse complement.
CAAATGAGTCAATTTCATGTTTTCAGAGCAGGCTCGATGAACTGGAGGAAGCTGTCTCGAGCACAGAAGGCCGAATCCTTGTTGGCGGTGACTTTAACGCCAAAGCGATAAAATGGGGAATGCCTCTGCCAGACTCGAGAGGAAAAAGAATCCTAGAAATGGCGGCTAGGAGGCAACTTGTCATCATGAACGTTGGGAACACACCAACTTTTCGACGGGAAGGCTGCTTGGGAACTATACCGGATGTGACATTTGCTTCGGAGTCCTTAGTGCCTAGGATACACAGATGGAGGTTAGTGGAGGACTTCTCGGCGAGCGATCATCAGTACATTGCTTTCGCGATTGGCGACTGTGCTACTCGACGCGTAGCAACCCAACCCTCAACTGTAGGTTCAAATGTTTCTAAAATAGATGTCGACGCGTTCGCCGCAGCTCTTATGAGAGGGGAAACTATGACAGTAACGGGAGGAGCCTCAGCTGAAAACATGGTGAACTCCACCATGAGGCTCATCAAGAATGCGTGCGACTGCTCTATGCCCAGGCGACGGCCTCGACACAATAAGCCTGCTGTATACTGGTGGTCGGCAGAAATCGCCGAAAAGCGGAGAGAATGTCACAAACTCCGCCGCGAATCTCAACGTTTAAGAAATCGAGACGAGTCACACTCCCGAACGCTGGCATACAGGTCGGCTAGAAAAGTTCTCCGTAGGTTAATTAACGAAAGCAAGGCTCGCTGCTGGCGCAGCCTCGTTGTGGACATCGACAGAGACCCGTGGGGGCTGGGTTACAAGCTTGCCATGCAGAAACTAGGAGCTGCAAGGAGGCCCTGTGTCCTTGAAACGGAAAATATGGACCAGATTGTTCGAGCGCTTTTCCCTATGCACTCAGTCCGTCCCGATGATGCAGATGTTGAATGTTCACTTTTTAGCACCATCGAGCTGGATGATGCGGTGAAATCTTTAAAATTGAAAAAGGCCCCAGCGCCAGACGGTATACCAGCGAAAGTGATACAGCTTGCACATCAACTTTGCCCTGAAAAGCTGCTCACCACTTTCAATGCCTGTCTGCAGCAGGGCGCGTTTCCAAATTGCTGGAAAGAGGCGAGACTCGTGCTGATCCACAAGGAGAAGGGGAACACGGAGCAACCATCTAAATATCGGCCCCTATGTATGCTGAACGCCGCTGGGAAGGTCCTCGAGAGGCTCATTAGAGAAAGACTTGGAGAAGCCATCCGAACTGCCGGGGATCTGTCTCCTCGGCAGTACGGCTTCAGGGCTGGTCGATCTACAATTGGTGCAATAGCAGAGGTAGTAAGCGCGGTCCAGCAGGCAGAAGCCCACAATCATTACTCGAGACGAATAGTGCTGCTCATAACTCTAGATGTGAGAGATGCCTTCAACTCTGCTAGATGGACAGATATTCTTGGTGCTCTGGAATATTTCAGGGTGCCGAGGTACCTGATGCGGGTATTGAAAGACTACCTCAAAAATCGGAAACTCATCTATGACTCGTTGGGAGGCCGGCGAAGAATTGATTTGACATCAGGAGTTGCGCAAGGTTCCGTTCTGGGCCCGGACCTCTGGAATGTCTCGTACGATGAGCTTTTGAGACTGCAGTTACCGGGGGAGTCGCGCCTGGTTGGCTACGCAGATGACGTAGCAGTACTAGTCGCCAGACATACTGTCGGACAGACGCAGCTCAAACTTGATGCGGTGATACGCCGAGTGAGCGAGTGGATGACAGACCGTGGGCTTAGCCTAGCGCTGGAAAAGACCGAGGTATTCGTCCTTACAAAGAAGCGAATCCCTCGTGTCATGCCGGTTCGTGTAGGGGGAATGATCATCGAGTCAAAAGAATCAATCAGATACCTTGGCTTGATGATTGATTCGAAGATGAGTTTTTCGAGCAGTTTCGAGCGTCAGCAGATAAGGCCTCCGCGCGGGTATCGGCGCTAAACCGCATTATGGCCAACACGCAGGGGCCAACCTCGAGCAAAAGACGTCTACTGATGAGTGTAATGGAGTTTGTGCTCTTGTATGGCTCCGAGGTTTGGATTGATGCTCTTAATAAAGAGACGTACCGAAGGCGTCTGGCACAGGTGCAGAGGCAAGGAGCTTTACGGATAGCCGCTGCATACCGCACTGTCTCTGAACCTGCAGTGCTGGTAATCTCGATGGTGGTTCCAATTAAATTACTTGCAGACGAACGGAAACGTGTATACTCACGTAGGGGGGAGTCGGCGAGAGAAACCGTCAGCCGAGAGGACCGGAGAAGAACCCTTATCTTATGGCAGCAAACATGGGAAAACGAAACGCGAGGCAGATGGACCGCACGGTTGATAAGTGACTTGGGGCCGTGGTTCTACAGAATGTATGGTAAGACTGATTATTATCTGACGCAACTACTCAGTGGTCACGGGTATTTTCAAGGCGTTTTCCTCTTCGTCTAAGGCGGTATAATAACATATTAATAACAGCCCTGAGGGCATCATCGACATTAAATCCATCTCCTCTTTCCATATACCCCTGTCGACACATCGAAAGAAGCCACCACTCCGACAACTGGAGCCGGTAAGTCGCGAGAACTTTATTTATTTATTCTTATCTTTTTTATCTAAATTTTTGTGGTGAAGCGAAGTGTTTTTACGCCCCACGCGTCAGATAGGATATTTATATTGTTGAATTTAAACGTAATATAATGTGATGAAGTTGTTGCTAATTTCAGTCTTTATTTTTAAGATTTCTGGGTCTGCATTAATGATGTAACAGGATGAAACATTAATGGAAGTGCTATTCAAACTTCTTGCATTCTTTAGAACACCTTAAATGTAGTGCTCTAGAAGTTTAAACAGTAGATTTAGTGCCGCAATATAATAATAAATATTTTGCAGCCCACTCTGTCGATTTGGACAAAATATTATTCTTAATTCTACTGTCGACATTACTTTCAACGGTAAAAATCTAAGTTGCAGGGACTGAAATATATATTATTCAGTCCCTACAAGTTATGTATATGAAACGCTATCGTTTGTAATGTCGGCATAACAATTAAGGAATGGTGAATCGGGTGGAGTTTCAGGAGTGTACCTGAAGTCACCTGTCAAATCATTTCAAGCTTCTTTTTGAACTGTTTCTCGCGACATTGTCATCAATACGAAATGGCTTCTCTAGTGTAATTTTATCTGAACTAAATAAGAAACATTTTTAATTTGAACACATTTTAGAGAAAAATAATTGATTATACATAATTATTATCGTCTCGAGCTTTCATAAGTGCCAGATCAGATTATTGTTTTTGTTAAAAGGAATCTATAAGATTCTTACAGACTCCACGTTAACAAAATAGGAATACAAACAGGCGCTAAAGGAAGTCTTTTCTTAAACAAGGAAATTGAATAGTAGGATTAGTTCTATTTACTTAAAGAAAACATGGAAAAAATCATGTATTGCACGTCTTAATAAAAACAGGAAAAGGTAAACTGACAAGCTCCGAAAATCTGCAATTTATCAATAAAATCGGGAGACAGTGAAGCTAGGATAGTTGCAATATGCATAAACGCAAAACTCGCTGAAATTCACAGAAAGCTCAAGCACAGCGCTTTTAGGAGTTCATAAAACCGATTTATTATGATCTACTGGTTTGGCGACCTGTCTTTCCGTGAGTACGCCTTCCTTTCTGTCCACTCGTTTCTGTTATGTTTTCTCAGTAATTGCGGATATTCCAATCATAAAATTTGTAAACGAGTCTAAAGAGATGACTTCTTCTAAGTAAGATATAAATAAGTCGAGTACACAGCCCAACGTTTCTGTCAAAAGGATTTTGTACTCAAACTATGATATGTAGTCCACCAATAGAAAGCAAAGCCAACGTGACGTCACTTTAAACGGCCGCCATTTTGTTGCGGTGGTGCCAACATTGGTGAATGTATGGAATCTCGAAGATATTTCTGTCACACATACTATCTGAAAATTTTAAGAATATCCAATCAAAACTGTAGTGTTCAAAAGCCCATATGGTAGTGAAATCATGTGTAGTTGTCATTGTTATTGTTGAAAATTGGGGAAATCAGCAAGAGAAGCAGCTGTAATGCTAATTAGAAAGAAATTGAGTACCCTAATCAGCATTACAGCTGTTTCTTTTGTTGTCCAATGTTCACTTCATTACATGTACTTACAGTACAGCACCCATACTCCATGTATCCACATTGTGATTTCAAAATTTCAATCTCTTTATTATATTTAAATAATTGTTTATAATTAATATCAGCGGCTTTCACATGTAGCAAGTTCATATATTTAACATGCAATAATCGTTAATATTGGATTTTATAAGAAATTATTTATTTATTTAAATGAAATTAATTTCGGTTCACACAATCTAAAGTGCTAATTCAACTAGACATGAGAACATTTAACCAACTAATTTAATGTAAAATATATTGTAAAATATGTTGTAAAATATTGTAAGAATGCAGACAAAGCGTCAGCATTTAATAAGTATATTATTTGGAATTTATCTGGTGTTCCGACAGTTGGCCAACAAAATGTCAACAACAACCGACAAAATGTTTGCTGGGTATAGTCATTCCACTGTACGATGGTATGCATGATTGCGCGTATGTTACGCAAATCTTGCATCTTTACGTCCCACTATTGTTCTTCTACTTTGCTGCTGAATTTTTTTATATCGAAAGCATTCAGCTGATGGTCCGCATGTTAAAGCTTTTTAAGGTCAATGGATCCCAGCTTCTTTTCCTGCTTTGGCCAGAACTGTCGGCTGTAGTCAGCTATACACTTAATTTGATTCTTATTTAGTGTAACCACACTACTAAATATATAATAAAAGCAATAAAGTCTGAAGTTCAAATTATTAAGACAATAGGAATTATGTTTGCACTACTGGAAGGGCAACTAACGATTCAGAAATTAAAATTTTTACATAAGTTCTGTTAAATCGTTAGATCTTGCCAAAAACGAGAAGGCCTGCGCTCATCAAATGCTTCGTTAAATAAGCAGTTGGTTGCACCTGTCGTATAGCATATCACTCCATCCTGTTGAAACCAAAGGCCTCCTACATAAGCGGTTCCTATTGGCTGTAATTTTATTCCCCGTAGCATTTCTGAACACATATAGTCCACTAAAGGCCCAGATACAATACTGCGTGACGGCGATACGATTTTCGCTCGTCGTCGCGCAACGCATTCAATTCACAATGCACGCGGTGCGAGGAAGAATAATATTCATATGACAAATGTCAAATTGGTGAAGTTCCAATTGAAATTTGTTTAAAATTGATTTTGATATTTTTAAAATTTGAATTTCGAATTTTCCTTCATTTGGTGAATAATAAAACTCAATAAACCTCAACAAGGATGCACGAAATTTTCATTCTAAATTCATTCCGAATAATCTCGTACTTAAAAAGTAATAAGGGCGTTTGAATTTCAAATTTCATTTACGCGCCTTAGAGCATCTGACAAACGTCACGCACCTCGTTGCGAGGAATTGTCGTTTTTCCATTTTTTTTCCAATCATTGTACGTTGTCGTATACAAATGCATGTTGCGATAACTGCTTGACTTTTGCTGCGAGACCGCAGTATCGTATTTCGGCCTTCATTCCATCGGCGCATGAAGTACACCAAACAGTGACTTTCTCCAGATGTATCGGTCTTTGGACACACTCCTGTGGTTGCCCATCACTCTGTATACGGTGGTTTTGTTTATTGACATAGTCATTCAACCGCAATGAGCCTTATCGCTAGAACCTAAGCCATGCCCGGTGTTCGTTGGAGATCAATTCTTGCACGAGGTTGGATTTCGTAAGCCTGTAAACCAAGATGTTTCCGTAAAATCATCCACGAACTCAATTAGGTTTTCATCAATACTACGCTCTATAGCTGCTATTGTTTCTTCATTACGCTCTGCCCGAAATCTTACGCACGTATCATCATGAATACGTTCCATCAGTGAGTGCAAATGTGAAGCGGAAACAATCCGTGGTTAATAGAACTAATTGTTCTAATTGAGGATTTTGTCGGCCATAGGATTGACGGAATGTGCGATGAGTTTCTCAAACAAAACCGTTTAGTTTTAGAAATAAATCTCCACAATTTACAGACGATCATCAGGTGTCATTCTGTTTGGGATCAAATGGTAAACAAAATTTACCATAAATACATGCTTAAAAATTAAACTTAAATTTCTTAAATCTTAATCTTAAAATAAAATTTAAGAGGTATTTACACCCTTTACTTATCTTTTGAGGCTTGGTTAAAGGACTTATATCTTTTTAATGGACATGCACCTACTTAATTTTAGCTCTTATTACTGTTTGTTCAATTCTAGTTTATCATTGAATATAGACCAACAAATTAATAGAGATCTACTTGAGGAGTACATCTCTAAATAGAATGGAGATCTACTCCTCTAGTTCTCCAGTTATCGAGATAAGCTTGCATCGTGACCATCTCCAAGAGTTTCAGCTGCAGGGCAAATGCCCATCACATAGGAAGATGATAAAAACATTGCTGAATACGACTTTATAAATGCTACATTATTCATAAACATCAAGCCAGAATAATATTTATTGACAAAACAGCAAATGACAGAAATAGTGATTGGTTCGACATACAAATTACTGTGGAATTTTATTTCATAAATCGTGCGAAGGCCGAACCATTATAAAAAAGTATAACAAATCAAAAAAAAACATTTGCTAAGTTGCTGACTCTGTACAACGAGAAGCGTTCGTGTGCAATCCCTTGGTACAAATCCCAAGCTTAGCAAAAGAGTGAAATTATCTACTGAAGTCTAAGGAAAAAAGAAGAAACGTAACGGCATGACACGATCTGACCGAAAAAATAAGCAAAATAGATAAGAGTACCCAGGCAATGGCATTTATGGTAATTTAGGACTTATAAGTTTTAAGAATTAAATTTTATTGTTGGAAGAGTAGACTGACTGACTTTTAGTAAAGAATAGCAAAGAATTAAGCAAAGTTTTGAGAGCAAGTGCCATTTGCGGTCAGGTTCCTTGCAAAAACAACATGAATGATGGCCGGGTCTCCAATTTAAAGCTAAGAATAACTCTTATTTTAAAGGTTTCACACAACTTCTACAAATATGTTTAAGTTTTGGTGTTGACGCAGGCCAAAATTAACTCTGGGTAGCTTGGGTCCGCCGGGCCTTGCTTCGTGAGTCTCGAGGACGCGTTTCGGCTGCATACAGCCATCTTCACCTCGTTATGATGTCTTTGTCGCGGTGTCCATCTTTTTATATGTGAAACTTTTTTCGGAGGGGTAGGTCTGGTTAATTAGGTGTTAACGAGGGTCATTTCGTTTGGACCTTTTCAGGATCGTGGGATTATCGTTGTCGTGTTCGTCGCATTTTCTTTTTTTGACAAGGATTGGGTCGAGGACTGAAAATATTGTGTCGGAGTTGGTCATTATTTGTTCGTTGATTATATTTCCGTGGGTTTATTTTGTTTTTGTAGCTCTCAAATTTCTCTAGTACGTCAAGTCTAAGTCCCTTCTTTTGTTTGTGTAGTAGCGTCATTAAGTTTGCCATGGTATCGGGTTCGTGTGTGTGCTTCTGTAGGTGTGTTGTGTAGTTGGAGTCTGCTTTGTTATGTGTAGACGAACGTATGTGCTCCTTATATCTAGTTGTTAGTTTCCGTGTCGTTTTTCCTATGTGTACCATGTCGCAGTCCCTGCATGTTAGTTTGTATATGCCGCTGTTGTTGTATGTTGGTGTGCTGTCGGGCTTCGGTGTTAGTTTGTTTCCGATGTTGCTGTTGGTTTTGAACGCGGTATGTATTTTGTATTTTTTAAAGAAGCTTGCTAGCTGGTATGTCTCCTTGCTTACGTACGTCAATGTGGTCCATTTGTGTGCTTCCTTCGGTTCGTCTGATGGTTGGCGTTTTTTCGTCTTTTGCTGTGTAATCAGTTTGTTTATATCACGTGGATCCCAGGGTGCAGGGATCGAATCCAGTACTGGTGTTACCCTTTTTACTGTTTATAGTTAATACAAACATCCTCATAGTGATAAATATTCGTATGTAAAATCAAATGCATTCTACTATGAGGATGATTGCTTTGACCTAAAGGGTGAAAGGTTAACATCCGTGGGTCGAAGAGCTCTGTTACCGTCAACGGAATTTGGCGAAAGCAGAGCTTACGGTGGAAGAGTTTTTTTTGGGATTGATGGTGGGTGGTCGAGCGTGCTGAGTTGGAGAGAAAGATTGGAAAGAGGTGTGGATGAAAGGTGTCGTGAACTTGGGGTTTTTCCGGACGAAATTTGAAAAAAGTCGTTGGTTTTTTTTTTTGAAGAGCTAGTTTTGCGACCAGGACGAAAAATTTACCGGAAATCTGAGCACGGATTCGATTATTCAAATTTGGATTGTGTGATAAAGAAATTCGGAGTTCGGGAGTTTTGGTGGAAGCGTTGAGATTGAGTGGTTGATTGGACGGAGATTGAGAAAATTTTTGAAAACCAAATGTGTCGACGGGATCCAAATTACCGGAAATCTTATCACGGTTTGGATTATTCGAAATGAATTGTGTGATAAGGAGTTTATGAGTCGACGTTGGTGCAAAGAAGATGTGAGACGACAAACGATGTATTGGGACACAGTTTAACGGAGAGTTGACGTTTTTTTTTTGTTCGGGATAGATAGTTTTAGAAAAGTTCTAATTGTTTAAAATTTGGTCATCAAATTTTACGTGACAGTGGAATTGGCTCCGTGTAATTAGATGATATACCGTGTTGCGAAATAAAAAGAAAAGTAAATAGTGGGGGCTAGGTTGCGAGTATAAGTTTGCCGGAAAATCGGAAGTAGGGTGAGACTCAGCATATTTGCAGTGCTGTGGCCAGTCATTAGTGGAAGAGACTCGCGATAGTTTGCGTGCCGTGCACGAGTTATTCCCGTTTGCACAGTGGCAGCGTTTTATCGATTGGTTGAAATTGTCGACTCTATCATTTTTCTGTACGAATTCACTGCGCTCGGAGGGGACCGAGATTTTATATGACTTTTGACGGAATCAGCGGAACGCCCGTACTCCACCGGAAAGAAGGAAGTTAGCTAACCAGTTATTTGCAACAGAACCAAGCACCGTATTGTAGAATAAAATTAATTGTGGAAAAAAAGTAAACTTTCGAAAAATCAAAATCACTGATGGACGTTTAAGAAAAAAAAAGGAGTGCAAGTTTAGTATATGAGTGTATGTAAACCGTACCCGATCGGGTTTGGTGGTGGTTTTTTTTTATTGGTATAGGATTTGTTTTGAATTTTTCTTTATTTTGTTCTTTCTTCCTTTTTTTTATAGATTTAAATTTAAAAAATCTATTTAAGTTTCCTTTTTTTTCATTATATTTGTTTTTATTCTTTTTCTTTTTTTTTGCTTGTTATTTTAATAAAAATGAAGTAAAGTAAATAATTTTTCATTTCTCCAAGCAATCTCTCCTTCGTCCTTATCCCTTATTACCCCTCCAATTGGTAATGTTGTGTTTTTGAATTAGGTGGCCCAGCACGGGCAGTGATCTTCCCCGAACGACCCCGACCAGCTGAGCCTAGCCGGCCTCAGTATGCCACCTGGGGTAACCTGAGATCACTGCCATATAAATGTCTGCGACCGCGGAAGCGTGATCGCAACAGTACGTTAGATTCTTTTAATTTTTCTACATTTATTTCATTTTCATATATTTCTTCTGGAGTGAGTAAATTTCTTGATATTAATTCTTGTAATCCTTCAATTTTGTTTTGTAAATTCTGTAAATTGTTTATTAATGGAACATATGCAATTTCTTGTTCCCCATTTACCTGTAATATCTATTATTTGGTTTCTATCTCTATCGTGAAAAAAATATTTTATAAATAGATCCTAATGGGTTTATAGTTCCTCTTTTTCTACAAATACTTGGAATCAAAGTTAAGCATTGAGCTTATATATTAGAATTAATAGAAAACCCGTTGAATATTTTTCTATTAGCTAGTATTTTTTATTTTACCACAAATATATATTTCGGGTACTACTTGCAGCCTTCCTCAGTGCGTATCCAACTAAAGAATGTTCCTCAATTTGTTCCTTATTTATAGCGTACATGTAATTATCTACTACTTAACGTAAACGATATTTTTATTACTTATAATTACTCATAAATATTTGAACAGCCAGGTATACCCGTTCCCTTTGTCCGCGTTGAGTAGATTCTCTCCTCTGTTTTTGTAGATCTCGATACTCTCTTCTACATCCAGTTTCCTCACATCCCTTGTGCTGCGTATGATTTTTGCGTCTCCTACGTCGTTCCTGTGGTTTTCCGCTATTATGTGTTCCGCTACTTTCGACTTAATTTCCGCTAGCTTACCTGCTTTGATGTTCTTCTTCGCTCTGTTTGCCTTACTGATGCGTTCTGCCGCCCTTATCTTCACTGATCGTTTTGTCTGCCCGATGTATTTTTTGTTGCAATCCTTGCAGCTGATTTCGTATATTCCACTTTTTTCCATTATATTTATGCTGTCCTTTGTTGTTCCAAGTTTGTTTTTCAACTGATTCTTTCGGCTGCTAAACACAATTTCCGCTGTTTTAATCCTCCTTTTAAGTTTTTTCGTGGCTTCGTTGTATCCCATTGGTATTCTGTGTTTTCTAAGGTTTTCAGGGGCGATCAGTGAAGATAAGGGCGGCAGAACACATCAGTGAGGCAAACAGAGCGAAGAAGAACATCAAAGCAGGTAAGCTAGCGAAAATTAAGTCGAAAGTAGCGGAACACATAATAGCGGAAAACCACAGGAACGACGTAGGAGACGCGAAAATCATACGCAGCACAAGGGATGTGAGGAAACTGGATGTAGAAGAGAGTATCGAGATCTACAAAAACAGAGGAGAGAATCTACTCAACGCGGACAAAGGGAACGGGTATACCTGGCTGTTCAAATATTTATGAGTAATTATAAGTAATAAAAATATCGTTTACGTTAAGTAGTAGATAATTACATGTACGCTATAAATAAGGAACAAATTGAGGAACATTCTTTAGTTGGATACGCACTGAGGAAGGCTGCAAGTAGTAGCCGAAATATATATTTGTGGTAAAATAAAAAATACTAGCTAATAGAAAAATATTCAACGGGTTTTCTATTAATCCTAATAACATTAGCTAGAAAGCTGAAAAAAATTAAAAAAAGTTGACTTATATATTAATTATTTCAGTTTACAAGGTCCTAGTTTGTTCGGGAGAAAAAGGATAGGGACGTGATGAATTTTGAATATAATTTAAAACTTCTTGAATTAGGGATAAATCGACATAGTGTAATATTATTTTATATTTATTGACTAAATTAACTTTTTCCGTTTTTATTTCTGCGAATTCTGTTTCTAAATCAATAGGTTCTACTGTCAGTAGTGCAAATACGGGTATAATTAATGTTATCATCACTATCCAGATTTTATCGGCGTCCATTGTCTGGAATAGAGATGTTTTTCTTAGGTCTCTTTATCAATTGAGGGGCTAATTTATTTTTATCATATTTTATTTTCGTAAATCTAGGGACTATTTTGTTTCTAACAGCCTTGTAGTTCTTTATTTCTATCTGTGATCTATTTTCATTCAAATCTTCTCTCTTCTAGTTTAACTTTGTAATGACTCTTTCTTTCATTTGCATTTGTCTAGAATACGTAGTTTTTCTAGTAAAGTTTCATGTAGTCTTTAGTCATGTAGTCTACATCTGCGTTACCTGTGTGTGTGCTTGGTTTAGTGAAATGTACTTCTAAATTTTTGCTTTCAAAATACTCTTTTAAAATTACTTTGTTAAATTCATTATCGGTTATTATTTTATCGGGTCTCCCTATTACTGCGAATATCATTCTTAAGCCTTGTCGTATATCTTCATTATTGCGCGTGGGTAATATTGTTCCTGATGCGTATTTTGAAAATTTATTTATACCAGTTAATACGTAGCTCTTTTTGACGTGTAAGATATCGACATGTACAATTTGTCGGATATCTGTCGGAGTTTCCGTGATATTAAATTTTGGTTTAATTGGATTTCTACCATTCTTGTTTAAGTTACAGTGTTTGTATACATTAATGAATCTATTAATATATTTCTTTAGATTTGGATAATACCACATTTTTTTTAACCCTTTCCACTCCAAGGCTGTTTTTGTTTTTATTCCACCAGCTCCACGCTAAAATTACGTTTTTTTACTTTTAGTGTTTTTTGTGTATTTTGTAAAAAAAACGAATTTTTCTTATTTAATAAACTTTATTTTATGAGTAATTACATGATACTATATTAAAATCCTAAATTCTAATCTTTATAATTCCTTTTGGTATGGTATTTTTCGAAACAAATCCCAGGATGAAGCGAAGGTTTTGTCTCACATGTTTTTTAAAAATAGCATGTTTTTTTTCTTCCCCCTTTTATTTTTCGGTTGGAACACACAGCACAATCCTTGTACTTCCCCCCAGGTTGTAAATAAATAAAGTGAGGGGTTCTATCGAGACGTTGTTCTGTATCTGCCGCAACCTCAGTTCTGCGACTTGTTTCGGGTGCCCTAAAGTCTCCAATGAGTGACATGAGCAAAATTTGTCTGTACTTCTTATGACTCATTGCTACTTTTCCATTTCTTACACTCCAGTCTTTATACAACACATATGAATTTATAATAGAGACCTCTAGCCCCCAGAAAAATAGTTTTCTCCACCACTTGAGTGTTTTTCTTACAAAGCAGTACGAAGAAGTATATTGATCGGCCACATCAACATCACCCATGTATTCATTATAATTAACTATAACGATAGTTTTTTTTTACTTCCGTTCGTATTGTTTTATTTGGCGTATGACTTCCTATGTTTCCTCTTTTTGCTTTCGCAAGTCTCCTTTGGATAGTTTGTGAATTGGATGTATAAAAAGTGCTTAGCAGTGTCACTACTCTGGTATCACGCCAAGCTAGTGAAAGGGTATTGCCTTTGCGAAAAGTAATTGTTTTTCCTCTCGGTAACTTGGGGTTTTTTATTTCTTGTGGTAGTCCATTTCGGTTAGGCATAATTGTGCCGGTCAAAAAGCATTTATTTTCAAATAATTCCTTAGCCAAAATTAAGTTAGTATAAAATCGATCTGTAAATATGTGATATCCTGCAGCTTCAGGTATAGACGTGAGTAGATTATTGTATAGATGTAATACAATTCTACTGGTAAATGATAATTCTGGCTTTATTAGCCCATCAGTTGTTATTTTTCCATAATATGGAACAAAAGAATAGATGTAGCTTATCTGGGAATCAGCTAACACATAAACGCGTAGTCCCCATTTGGTAGGCTTCTTTGGATTATATGCCAAGAATGAAATTCTACCCTTGAAACCTACAGTCGATTCATCTATTGATAAATATTTGTCAGGTACAAAATGTTGTCTACATTTGGATTCGATATACATAAGGAAATTGTTCACCTTTTGTGTTCTAGTGATGGGCCCCTGATTCTATTTTGGTATTGTTTTTAGATGCAATGCCCAAAATATCTGCATAAATCTTCTTCGCGAAAAAATCCTGCCAAAAAATGGAATATTGGAATGGAAAGCTTGACTCCAATAATCTTGCAATTCTGGAACTTCGATGAGACCCATGTTGATTACAACACCCAAAAATGCTTTCATTTCAATTTCATTCACATCTGTCCATGTTTTCCAAATAGAATATGTAGATATATTTTTTATAGCTAAAATATTAGCAGCATATTTATTTGTTTCGGATACAATTTTCCTTATTAGTTCATCGGTAAAAAATAATTGAAAAAATTGAAGAGGCGTACTACAAAATACTGGAATTTGAGGGCCAGTAACTTTACTGCCTGTTGTAAAATCAATATTTGGATAATGATTATCTTGCTTTGAAAGATCCACCCATGAAGAATGGTCTGAAACCGGAATATCACAAACACTTTCATCACTACTAATTCTACGAACTCTGGGCCTTCTTCGAAAAATATCGTCGGAAGAATCCGAGTCTGTTACGGTGGCAGCCAATGGTCCTAGATCAGATTTTCTTCTCCTCGATGGTCCAGGAACTTCAGGAATATTATCTTCATTTTCACACTCGTCTTCGCATTGAAAGGTTTCAAGTACATTGTCCAACTCTCTCATATAGTCCTCATCGTCACTACTCTCAAATTCGTTTTCAATTAGATCTATATTTTCGGTTATTGACCTTTTAGACACCTTTTGCTCTATTTTTTTATGCATGACAGTATGGAGGGTTATTATACTTATATGCAATTATAATCGACCGATCACTACTTTCAAAACGCGTTACTTGTTGCACCATCAATCCGGGTCCGTGCCCCACAGCGAACTGATTCAGTCACATTCGTATCCGCCAGGAAAATTCACACCATACATGACATTACAGGTCTTTGCATGAAAACAAACACGATGACGCACAGAGATAAGTTGTTTACGACGCGAACATATAACGGTGCGATAACAACTAGTTTTATTATGTAGTATCGATAAAATTTTTACATTTGACAGGTATTACACCATGTCGAGTATCACTCGACATTGGAGCTAGTGGAACAAAATCAGTGTCGAGTGACACTCGACATTGGAGTGGAAAGGGTTAAGCCTTCATAATTTTCATCTACTCCTGCGTGACTTGTTTCTTTTAAATGATATTTTTTTATTATTTCCATTAATTGATCTTCATTACTTGGTTCTTTTAACAATGTAGTTTCGCGAATACAGGGTATTTGGGTAAATCAAAGCTATTAATTAATATTTCTTGGAATTGATTATATTTATTATCTGATATTTATGTATAAATTACGGTTTGTCTGTTATAAAGGAATTTTCTAAGTTTCTCTACTAGTTGGTCATTTATTTCATTTTCATTTATTATTAATCATCTATGATGATGTATTTGTTAATATGATTCTTTAGAGTTGGTAAGCAATATTTGTTGTGAATATTTATTTGTATATATACATATCTTTAATCTGTATATCTGTATATCTTCGCTTGCATCCATCTCAGCTGAAAGTTGTGTTGGTAATAAAGACTGTAAAGATGTTGGTTGTAGTGGTAATTCTTCTAATTTCATACGTTCGCTTGAAGTTACTGTTCTATTTTCTAATAGGGTTAAAATCTTACATTCAACATTTATTATACGCGACAGGTTATCTGCGGGTATTCTCCTAGTTTTAAAATCCATCTTTGTATTCACTGGTTAATATCTTTTCCTTTGTGTTTTTATACAACCATTCTATTGGTCTATGATCCGTATATGAATTAAATTGTCTTCCGTAAATGTATAACTGACCAAATAATAGCTAACAATTCTTTTTGATTGATAAAGTATTGACTACAACCTAGTTTATCCAATATGCTGTCTGATGTGACATTCGCCTCGGAGTCCCTCGCTTCGACGACGTTGAACTGGAGAGTACTCGAGGATTACTCAGCGAGTGACCACCAATACATCGCGTTTGAGATCGGCGATACCACTCCTCGCTCGTCTCAACGATCTTTCACTCCCGGGTGGAATATCGGAAAAATGGACGTGGAGACTTTCGCCAATGTGATTCTAAAAGGCGGAACGACATCGGGATGCCCTTCGGGGAACGGAAGGGCTGGAGTCGAGGGAATGGCGGAGTCAACGATGAACCTTATCACTTCTGCCTGTAGCTCATCTATGCCTCGACGAAGGCCTCGACACGACAGGTCTGCTGTACATTGGTGGTCAAAAGATATCGCAGACAATCGAGGCGAGTGTCACAGACTTCGACGTGCAGCTCAGCGGTCGCGAAACGTAGAGGAAGCATCCGATAGGACAGCAGCATACAGATCAGCGAGGAAAGAACTCCGAAGACTCATCAATGAGAGTAAGGCACGCTGCTGGCGAGAACTTGTGGACGATGTGAACAGGGATCCATGGGGGCTCGGCTACAAGGTAGTGTGGCGCAAGCTCGGTACCTCACGGAAGCCGTATTTACTTCAAGCAGATAAGATGGACGGCATAGTGCAGGCGCTTTTTCCGACTCACCCTGTCCGTGTTGATGCTGCCCATCAACACGATGCTGAGGTCGACTCAGGCGAATGTCCATCGTTCACTAAAAATGAGCTGGGGGAAGCGGTGCTTTCTATGAAAGCTCGAAAGGCACCAGGACCAGATGGCATTCTATCCGAGGTGCTACAAATGGTCTTCCACGTTTGTCCTGACTTGCTGCTCAATGTGTTCAACGCTTGCCTGAGAGAAGGAGTGTTCCCATCTCGCTGGAATGTGGCGAGGCTCACATTGATCAGCAAGGGGAAAGGGGACCCCGGGCTGCCATCTACATACCGGCCGCTTTGTATGCTGGACACAGCCGGGAAAGTGTTCGAAAAGCTCATCAAAAGAAGACTGACAGACGCAATTCGTGCTGCAGGGGACCTATCTCCTCGGCAGTATGGCTTTAGAGCAGGGCGATCTACTTCCGATGCCATCATGGAAGTGGTGAATGCAGTCCGTCGAGCCGAAGCGCACAAAACTGAAAAACGAGTTGTCTTGCTAGTGACGCTTGACGCTTAATATTCTTGACACATTGGAAAAATTTTTCCGATTGCCAGGGTATCTGATGCGAATTTTGAGGGATTATTTAAAGGACCACAGACTGCTCTATGACACACAAGATGGGTGACGCAGTATGGAGATAACGTCTGGTGTAGCGCAAGGCTCCATACTGGGACCAGACTTGTGGAACGCCACATATGACGGACTATTGAGGCTTGAGCTGCCAGATGAGTCGCGCTTAGTCGGCTATGCAGATGATATAGCAGCACTGGTCACCGGACGTACAGTCGAACATGCGCAGCGCAGACTGGGAGTGCTAATGCGTCAAGTGAGGGAATGGATGACCACCCGCGGGTTCAGTTTGGCACTAGAGAAAACCGAGGTGGTCATTCTCACGAAGAAAAGAATTCCCACTGTAATTCCTTTGCGGATCGGAGATGCGACTGTTGAGTCTAAAGTCGCAATAAAATATTTGGGACTATTGATCGATTCCAAAATGAGCTTTTCGGAACAGATCAGGGCAGCGGCGAAAAAGGCCGCGATGGGCGTCTCAGCTTTGAGTCGACTAATGTGCAACATCGGTGGGCCCACACCGAGCAAACGCCGACTTCTCATGAGTGCTGTACAGCCAGTGCTACTGTACGGCTCTGAGGTTTGGGCCGGAGCTCTCAGTAAGGAGCTGTACCGAAAGCGCTTGGCCCAGGTACAGAGACGAGGAGCTTTGCGGGTTGCGTTTGCATACCGCACTGTCTCTGAGTTGGCGGTGTTGGTGATCGCAGGAGTGATACCCATCGCCCTCCTTGCTAGAGAACGACGGAGAATTTATGACCGTAAAGTGGAGGGCCCAAGATATGCTGTCAACCGAGAAGAGAGGCAGCGCACAATACTCGAGTGGCAACAGTCATGGGAAGGCGACTCCAATGGCCGCTGGACTGCCCGCCTTATAGGGGACGTGGGATCGTGGCTAAATCGAAGGCACGGTGAGACTGATTATTACTTTACCCAGCTTCTTAGCGGGCATGGGTATTTTCAGTCTTACTTGCACAAGATTGGTAAATCACGGTCCCCAGACTGCATTTTCTGCCCAGGGGAAAGGGATGACGCATGTCACACCTTCTTCAACTGTAGAAGTCCAGAAGGTGGAACAGGATGCGGCAGGACTTGTGGGAGGTGATGGGAGAGCTTTCTCCAGACAATCTGGTCGGAGAAATGCTGAAAAGTTTCGACAAATGGACCTGCGTGGCACATTACTCTCGGGCAATACTTATTGCCAAAAAATATACGATAGATAACCTTGGGCGCGGGGTCTAGGGAGGTCTCCTTTCCAGCAGTCTTCCTCCATCCTGCCCCCTCCCGCTGGAGGGAGATTTCTCTAGACTGACGGCGCCCTAGCGCGAAGTAAAAAAGAGGCCTAGCCCGAAGTAATGTGTCAAACGGTTCCAGGCTAGGATCTCTTGACAGGGGGGTATTTAGTGGGTAGTCTGGTAGCATGCGCTGCTAGGAGTCCCACACTCCGGGCGTAAATTGCCTTCATCCCCAACCCAAAAAAAAAAAAAATATGCTGTCTATATTGGGTAACGGGAACTTGTCGTCAATAGTTACAGCGTTAAGTCTGCGATAATCTATTGGCATTCTCCATTTTCAATTCCAGAATTATCTAACTTCTTTGCCACCATTACAACTGGTGAGTTGCAGGGGGAGTTATTTTTTCTGATGATATTATCTTTTAGCATTTGCTTGATCTGTTTTTCAATTTCTTGGTCGTGTATTTGAGGATTCCTGTACATTTTTTGAATAGATTGGTTCCTCGGTGGTTGTTCGTATGTCGTGAACAACTGTACTGGTAGCGCTTAGCTTATCTCCTTCTTTATAAAATAATCCTTTATATTTTCTGATTAAACTTCGTAGTTTTATTTCTTCCTCATTATTCAGATGTTTAGTGTCAACAATTATTTTGTCTACTGGTTCCATTATATTTATTTCATCGAACTTGTATATTTCTCCTAATATATAATTGGTTTTGTCTTCTACGAATGCTGTTGTTCCTTTGTTAAAATTTATTTCTGCGCGGAAGGCTTTAATGATATCAGTTCCTATTATTGTCCGGTATCGCTTATCTTCAAAATCCATTACTTTCCATAATATATTCGATTTTCTATTTGTTAGTTCTTTAGGAGTTTTTATTATAGTTTCATCTTCGATTATTTTTCTACCTGCTTTAGTATTTAATTGTAGTTTAATTTTTCTTTTATATTCATTATTTATATATTCTTAATCTATTAAGGATATAGACGATCCTGTGTCTATTAATGCTATTAACGTTTTATTCGGGATAGTTAATTCTATCATAGGTAGTTTATAGTCGTTGAGACAGGCAACTGGAAATTTGCCTCCTCTACGGTTGGGGATTCTTTTATTGCTTCTATATTATCTACATTCATAGGGATTGCTCTTGGAGGTTGAGGTTGTCTATTAAGTTGAGAGTTATATTGAGGATTATATTGTTGAGGAAATTGTTAACGATATTGATTTGAATTGCTACGATAATTAAAATTTGGGTTTGGATATCTGAAATAGTTTTGTTGCTGTGGAATATGAAATTGATTAGAATTATAATTTATAGGTGGTCTAAATTGGTTTGATTGATAAAGATATTGGTTTCTAGGTTTAAATTGAGGGATATTATTATTATGAAAATTTGGTTTTGCTTGAGGACTTTCTTTCTTTATATGATCCTTTACAATTGTGAAATGTCCGATTTCTAAAAGTTAAAAACCATGATGAATCGTATGGTGATAACGTCTCTAAAAATATTCTCAGGAATCGTTCTTCGTTGTTTGTAGGTGAATAATCTAATGGAGGATTTGCATCTAACTTGGACTTCTGCATGATTTTATTCCGGATTGCTTGTAATTGGTAATATAAACCTTCAACATCTCTTGTTTGAATTCTTTCTGCTTTTTCACGCACGCAGAGTACGTTTCTGGTATGCCACAATAAAGGATTAAGGCTGCTTTGATTGCTTCCCAATCTATTCCTTCTACTGTTAGTCTGGTTTGTTCGGCTCGTCCTTGTAGCTTCCCTAGTAACACGCTGAATATGATCATCCTTTGTTCAACCACGTCTGGACTGAGGGTGATTATTCGTTCTACATGTTCTATGTAATTAAATAGTGAGTACGCTCCTTCGGCACTGAATATGGGTGATCGCTCGGCCAAGTTGAGTGATGCTGCAAAATTTAAAGCCATTTTGGATCAAAGTCTAACTGTTACCTAGTCAAATGATTTGTAGTTGCTGCGAGAATGCTTCTGGATTCTTCGTTTTCACTTTTCACTTGTATTTATTATAGTTTGTAAATCTCGATTAGGTTTCGTATCGGTCTCTGTACAAATTAATGAGCTTTACTGGCTTGCTCACCTAATTGCCTTCTATTTGACAAACTTTTAACTTGAATCTATTAAATGATTACTGTTTATTACGGTATGAACTCGTTTTTATTATTGTAATCACTTGGATGAAGTTAATATTCACTTTAGTTATTTAATTCACAATTTGAGTTTGTAATTCTAACACTTGCTCGAATAATTAACTTGTAGATTCTTTCACTTACGGATAGTTATTTTATTAAACTATCCTACCGACTGCGCTATTTACGTTCTTGCCCGAACGGAGGAAAGGAAAAAATATACAGTTTTATAATTGATGAGAAAACACATTTATTGTTTGATACTCTATTGAAAACAATTGACCCGAATCTCAAGTGAGCTGGGCTTATTATACTATTCTTAATTACATTCCGTTATGATGATATATTTATCTTAAACTTGTTTTGTGAACGATATACAGTTGTGTGCGTGACATTAGTGCAGCCGATGACATAACACGTGTTCGGGAAAAAAGGTTACGCGCCACTGTAGTCGTCTCAAGTGAAAAGTCGCAAACAAGTTTACAACTACCAATACGTCGATAGTTCTCGTAAGCGTAAACATAAACACGTTGCGTGCATTGAGTACGACAAGTCCCGGTGCAAGCGAAACACGAGAACAATCCACATGGAAGATTCTGGGATGGTTTGTAATTGTATAAAAGCGACTACGGCGAGCGACGAGGAGTGTCTTGTGAATGAAGTGAACCAGCAAGTGACAGTAACAGAGTCAAGTAATTACAAAGCAAGAAAAAGTGATTACGTTTAGTAAGTGCTTAGGTAATTAATTTAAAGGTGAACTTATTAAAGTGAAATAGTGATTTAGTGAAATAATTGTAAAGTGTAAAGTGATTCTTAGAATAAAACTTTAAGCATTAATTTTAAATTATTCGCGCGTGTTATATTCACTATTACAAATATTTGCGAAGAGCAAACAGGTCGCGCACCTGGCAAAGCGCAACAATATCAAACTTATGACTTTGGAACGGAATGACTTGTCGAAATATTTGTGGATGCAGTTTTGTATCATATCATACTACACCTGTACGCTACCTAATTTGTCCCGGTCTATGTAGTTTGCTGTTGTGCCATAGTGTGGTCGATTAACTGAAATTCTTTTGCCGTTGGGTTTTTGGTCGTAGGATTTTTAATTTCTAGTATACGCATTGGCGAAGATCAATTCCGTAGTTTTTCGCAAGAGTCGCTGCGTTCTTCATTATTAATGTTATATGTGACTTGCCAATTGTTCTAGTCAATTGATGCTCAATCCACTACTTGTTTAAGTCTCTTATGTTGTGCAGGTACTTGTTGCGCTCCAGTCCATTCGCGCGTATATTCATCTTCCATATATTTAGAATTTTTTCTAATAGTTTTGGGTCTATAACTTAATTCGTGCGGTTTTTTTTCAAAATTCGAACGTTTATTTAAGAAAAACATGTACAATAGTGGAAAGAGCTCAAGCTGGTTTCGAACACGCGTCCCTGCCGCTTCTCGTCAGGTGCCAACTCACAGGCCGGGACGCATCGATTGGCAGTACCAGCTGGGTGAATGTCGTCTGGTTATAATTACGTTTTATCATTTTTACTCTCAGCTTGAACTTGTCCTATGTTCCAATTTGCCTTTGGTAAGCTTTATCAACTTTTGGTTTTTTTTTTTTTTGTGGATCAATTTATCCATTTTCACTTAGAACTTATAAGTGATTTATACCCCTGCTAGCTAACTAAGCGAAGACTCTTGGGTGCGGAAGTTCTGATCAATTTGTCGAATACCTCGAAAGTGAATTTACAAAGAAAGGTGGAAAGAGCTCAAGCTGGTTTCGAACACGCGTCCCTGCCGCTTCTCGTCAGGTGCCAACTCACAGGCCGGGACGCATCGATTGGCACTACCAGCTGGGTGAATGTCGTCTGGTTATAATTACGTTTTATCATTTTTACTCTCAGCTTGAACTTGTCCTATGTTCCAATTTGCCTTTGGTAAGCTTTATCAATTTTTGGTGGTACCAAAGGCAAATTGGAACATAGGACATACATATTGGAACATAGTCATTCCTTTTGAATATCATGAATTCGATATCATAAATACCATGAATAGTAAGCTAGCAATATGCTATGACATAATATGGTCATTCAAAGTACATTTTGCTGACAGGTCATAAATTCGTAAATTCACAACTGACCTTTTTGTTCATTAACACGATCCACTTATGAGTCTACGTACATTTCAATACATAAGATCGATTTACATTTGTATCACGCGACATTATTAGACCAAGAGGACTCATGTGTCTTTCCCACGAGCCAATATCGCATGTGTGTGGTCTGGATTAATTTATGACATGATAATCGATACATTTGGTTTGCATTAAGTAAATAATGATGTAAATACTTAGTTTAAAATTAGGGTAAGAAAACTGTATAAATAGATAGTAAGTTTCAAAATAAAGATCAATTCTGATCGCAAGACAAGAGAGTTTTACTTGAGATCTTACATCAGGAGGTGTCGCGAAGTATTTTTCCGCGACCAATTAGATAATCACGGCGTAGTGGATAATGACAACATCATCCTCGCCACTCTATCTGCGGCCCTGCCGCTTGGTTAGGTAATTCTTCTGAAAATTCCTATAAAAATTTCTGAACACCAATATAGTGAATTTAATAAAATAGCGAGTTTTGTCTCCAAGTAAATCAAACATTACATGGCAACCCTGCCAAACGAATACAAACATTGCAATTCAAAGTTTTGCCTATCTGAAGCTATGACCTTTTCCCATCTTACTGGCAATTTGTGGATCCCATCCCAAAAGAACTGCGCCGGCTTGGCAGCCAAGCCAATTTTTGATATCCTGCTCTGATGTGAACCGTATTACAGTGACGGCGTTCTGCATCGATCGGAACAAATGGTAGTCAGAAGGAGCAAGGTCTGGACTATAAGGCGGGTGGGTAAAACTTCCCATCCACTGTTTTCCAAATAGTTCTTAACCGGAAAAGCAACGTGGGGCCGAGCGTTGTCATGATGAAAAATTATTGCCTCGTGTCTGGTCGCATATTCCGGGCGTTTTTCGGCTACTGCTCTCTTCAAACGGATTAATTGTGTTTGATAGCGCGCTCCATTGATGGTTTCACCCGGTTTTAGCAGCTCATAATACAGCACACCCTTCTGATCCCACTAAATACAGAGCATTACCTTCGTGCCAAGGATATTCGGCTTTGCCGTTGATTTGGCTGGTTGGCCGGATTTCACATATGATTTTTTGCGATTGGGGTTGTCGTAATGGATCCATTTTCCATCACCAGTAACTGTCCGGTACACAAATGACTTCCTTTTGTGGCGTTCCAGTAGCATTTCAGACATGCAAAACCGCCTTTCGACGTCTCTCGACTTGAGTTCATTTGGAAACCAATTTCCTTGCTTTTGAATATATTCAGCTGCTTCTAAACGTTTTGAAATGATTGCTTGAGTGACACCCAAAGATTCTGCGAGCTCTTCTTGTGTTTGGAAACAATCTTCATCGAGTAATGCTTCCAGTTCTTCATCTTCAAACTTTTTTGGCTGCCCAGGACGTTCATCGTCTTCCACGCTAAAATCACCACTTTTAAATCGTGAAAACCACTTTTGACAGGTTCACTCAGCTAGAGAATGTTCACCATAAACTTCCACCAAAATACGATGACTTTCGGCAGCATTTTTCTTCATATTAAAGTAATGAAGAAGAACTCCCCGCAAAAACACTTTTTCAGGAACAAAGTTCGACATATTTGAGTGAAACAAAATTATTGTAGTTAACGCTTCAAATGAATGACAAACACTGAAAAGACGTACAATGACAGTAGCTTTCCAACGCAGGCTCGGAATATTGGAATGATGTAATATTAGACAAGTTACGCTATCTCTTAGCAAACCGCACAAATTAAGTCATAGACCCAATAAAACAAATAAATTGCGTGTAATTAGTATCGATTATTTGAAAATGGAATTAGAACTAAAAACTTAAACTTTGAATATTCCCTTTTATAGAGTTGCATTTCTTTTATATCCATCAATAATTATCGGTAATTCACAATCCATTAATCTATAATGGATTGTGTTGACAATTTATTATGATCGCAATACATTTGTGATTTGTGATCATTTTCGCATTTACCAAGCTCATTAATAACAATAATTCACAATTCATTAACATAGAATGGATTGTATTGATAGCTTATTATTATTGCAGTACATCTACAAAAAAATCATTCTCACGTTTACCAATATCACCCACAACAATAGATTACAAATCTCCAACCAAATCAATTAAGATCTGTCACCGACAGATCCATAGAATGAATTTTAAAGCTCAAACTAACGTATTCTAATTGATTGATACATCAATCAGAACACATCAGTATATTTACTTGATAGTTCTATGACAATATGATGTCCTGAAATTCTTACGATTACTTGTTGACGGCTGAACGAAAGTCTCATAGAAAACATTTAGAATATGAAACGAAACAAGCAAATCGAAGACCACAAGAACTTAAAACGCACACGTGGCACATAAGATGCACCAGACCCTACCATTCCCAAAACATAAAAACCCAATTATGTTTAATTAACGCAATCCATCTTAGTTAATATGATGCCATAAATCTACTTCAATGGATCAAATAATTGATGCTTGACCTGGCAACACCACACAATCCTGATCCACAAATCAGGATATAAGAATTAGAATAATAATAGAATAATAATTGAATAATAATAAATAGAATAATAATTTAATAATAAATTAAATAGAATAATAATCAATAATTCCTCTAGGAAAAAAAAATAATATTATGAAGAGTTTCCGGCAATAAACATACGAACGCCAAAAACAATGAAAAATCAAACGTTGATTTATAATAACCTGATTTTGTTGAGTAATTACCTGGACGCGGATAACACAGCATATCTGCAGAAGCATGATGCGCGTGCAGAAGCTATTTAAATTCTAATACTACGGTCAACTCGATGACATTAACCTGGTATTCTTGAAAGCCTGCAAAACAGAAACATGGACGGAAAAATAATTGACGAAAAAGCGATTACCAATTGGACATAAGCTTAGCTTTTTTCGTGATGAACAGTTGTGCCGCCTGGATTGATGTTCTTTGAACTGTTTAATTAATTTTTGTTTTTACTTACTGTCATTTGAAATGAATAATATTTTTAAAAGATTTCATTTCAGATATATTAATTTTCCGAATAATTAATCTCTATTATTCGTATTTTAAGGCTGGATAGCTCTGGTCAATGAATTAGTCTCTGCAAAAACGGTAGCGGAAAAAAATATAAATAAACATCTGTGGTATACAAGCCTTATTTGAATAAAAACAACGATGCAATCAAATATAACGGAAATGGAGGAAAGGCAGCTGTCATCTCATAAAATTAAGTCAAGCATTGATTTAAAAGTCATAAATGAGTCTATATCAAATACAACATCCCTCAAACCAAATCAGGTAATTACATTGAAGTTTAATTCTTAATTATCTTTGAAATTTATTCTTGTCAAGCATTCTCATCCTGATTTATGAGTTACGGTTCAGCTTTTCCATTCTAAATAGCATTTTCTTTTATATCGAGGGGAAACTCAACTTCAAGTTTAAAGGACATTGAGTTAATACAAATAATATTGAATTTGATGGAATGAATAGTTCTCTTGGGATTTCTCTAATCAAACTGATAGATATAATAGATGCTTGGCTCTGGATTTGCTGCAGAGATTTGCACCGTTTCTTGTAGTTTTTTTCGAAGATTTATTTTGATTGTTATCCGTACGTGCAAAGAATTTCTTGTTACAAGTATAGATGCTTAAACTGCTTTATTACCATGGGACAATCTACCTTTGACTGACTTGAGACGGAATCACTCGGTAGTCTACTCTTGTTGCACCCCGATAAAAAAATATTGCTATAAGGGATACTATAATTGAGAACATGACAATTTCAGCCCTTCCCCGTCATGCACGATGTTATAACATGTTTATGGCAGATTTAATAAATAGATTTTCCGAGGTGCTGGAATCACGATCATTTAATTCAATAAGTTTATTTCCTTTTAGGCAAAGAAAAAATGCATTAATTTATGTTAGATCGGAATATTGAAGTGCAAGTACAAGTAAGTTTGCGCTTAATTTTTCAGTGTATGTTCAAATTCTAATCATTGCTTAACGAAAATTTTCGTACGAAAGGTATCCTGCAGTCTAATTGAAATACAAACAAAACGACGAACATCAGGGGAGACAACCAGAAAGCTAACGTAACAATAGATTAGTGTATGTTTGTAAAATACTCATACTCTGGAGGTGCTCAATGAGAGCTCGAAATTATGTCCGTTCGGTTGATTTCTATAGAAACTGCCTTTTAAATTCGATTTACTGTTTTCTTCGAAGTTCCCTTACACATGCGTTGAATTTTTCATACAGTCGTTAATATTACGATGTTCGACTGACTCACCAAAAGCCTGGAAGGGTTGATATTGGGTGCTTTTAAGTAGCTCCGAGTAATGTTGCAGTTTTTCAGCACAAGATCAAATAAGTTTCCCAACTTTTCCAATCAAGTTTATATAGGTAGTTCTTTTAATTTTTTATTTCATTGGTCCCTAGACTCTTTTTCAAATTCATGGGAGCGATGTGGGCTAAAACGTGGAGAAACTAGGGTTGTGATCGAAAATCTTATTTTCTATCGTTAAGCCACCACAAACAATAGCAAACCCCAAGCACATTTGTTTTTTCTTCGATAATAATACGATGAAATATTAGATACATAATATTTTTTAAAACATTTATTCATTTAAATTTACGTGTCTTAACGTTTTTTAACGTTTTGGAAGTTGTTGTGTCGCTCTCCTGTAGAAATCTTCCCCCTTAGCGCCAAAAATGCTTGCTAGTCCTGTATGAAGATCCACTTCAGTGTTCCCTGTTGGTAATTGTCTAGGGACCGAAGTGATAATCCGTTGGAGCAAGATCGGGAGAATATCGTGTGTGGGGTAAATCTTCCCAGCCGGTTTCCGCTATTTTGCGCTGAGTAACTGCCAATGTGTGCATTTTAAGATGCACAACGCACGCAAGATCGGACTATAATGGAGGATGATAATGGATAATGGAGGATGATTATGGATTAATGGAGGACACTTATCATGGCAACAATTCTATCCCACTTATGAACTGCTAACAGTCTGCAGTTAATGTTTTATTTTGGTCCCGAAGCCCCCAAAAAATTACTACTCCTTCCGTGGTTGCAAGCCTACATGTGAAGTGAATGCTGATGGTTCAGTGTTCGAGGCCATTTCACGCTGTTATATGGGACACAGTTTGCAACTCTGGTAACCATCTGTCTTTATAAGTTTGTTGAGTACGTTGAGACATAGCTGAACATGCTACCTTCCCTGTTATTTTGCGAATTATTAATTATCATAATAATATTTTTTCATGGCGTACCCAACCATATCCTAGAGCATGAATTCTTCTTTTTTTAGTGGTTGTGTGAATATAAGACCTTTCTTATGTTTCGACGATGGTTATCTTATCACCTCCTTGTTGGACATCAAATTTATTAACAGCTGTCGCTTCTTTCGGCCGTTCTGATCGTTACTGATCTGCAAACTATCGTTCTCAATTACGAAAGCACTGTAACCACTGTTGACATGCTGGTTCTGTTTGCATTGTTCTCCAGAAATTAGGTTATATTGAGATGAGCCTGTCCAAGATCAAATTAGAATAGTAAGAAATACCCCTGTGGATGGGGGAGGCTAGAATACATCCACAGTAACCCAACTTGTCGTAAGAGGTGACTAATGAGAAAACAGCACCGAACCCGGACTATGATTTGAATCTTGACTTTATTTCACGCATATGAGCTGGCGGCCGTGATATTCTGGACCTAGTCGCTTCTTGCGCGGTACCGCCGGGGTGAAACCCGTGCGCGAACGGCTCCAGGCTAATATCACGCCGTCTCCGTCCCGATAAAACCTTGGCAGGCCTCAGAGTACGTTCGAAGCTCGCACCATTGAGTTGGTTGTGTAGGTTCGCTTGACTCGTACTCCCGATTAGCGCTGGATCTGGACCTGAGCACCTGACTTCATAAGGGCTGGTGCCAACCCTCGCATGGCATTTCTGCTTGCATAGATAAGCATGGAATCATTAAGGTGACTACACATCCGAGCGGATATAGCGGCTCTGAGGGGGGACCCTTAAGAACAAAATGATGAAAAAAAAACAACAACAAAAAACAAAATAATGCAGAGGAGACGAACAAAGGAGCCGATGAACATAATTCTGACAACCACAATGATTATCTTGGCGTGTTTGCCCCTAGCGGAAAAACCTAGCGTTCACCACCACGGTCTCACTCAGACCCAAGCGGAAGAAGCAGTGATGGGCCGGTAGTAAATGTGGCTCCAGAGGTTTACGACCACCTCACTCCTAAGTTTGCTACTGTGGAATCGACCTCAGTAGGAGGAACTAACAGCATAGAACCTATGCTCCCGGAGGAGAAAGTCGGCGAAAAAGACCTGATGGTTAAGGAGGTTATCGCGGAGAACCGTTTCGAGGAAGAACGGTTGACTAAAAAATATTATGTGATCCTTAAACGTATGCAAGGAGCGTGCATAAATCACAAAACAATCAATTACGGATGTAAAAAACGAGTGTTTGAGCTCGAGGACCTCTTGGATCGAGTTTGCCACTACAGGAGACTCTGGAAAAAATTGGAAGAAGAACATCCAGTCCAAATGGTGTACGTTGAAGTCACCCAACCTTTCCTCCCCAGTATCAAGAGGACTGCTGCTAGCCCGCTTGAGAGCGAACAGGAGAAAAGGCGTAAAGAGAACGCTGAGCCAGAAAGAGAAACGCCACAAAGAAAATTCGCCTTCCAACTCGCGATGTCTAAGGCGGCAAAAAAATCCGCAAAACGTGAACATAAGCTTAACCAGCAAACAGTGCCTGCTCAAACAACAACAAATATCGTGGACAAACCAGCAAGAAAAAAGCGAAGAGTCCTTGGAGACGCCATTCTTGTGAAGCCCACTGACGGAAGGAGCTACTCTGACGTTCTACGCGATTACCGCAAGAATGTTAAGCCGGAGGAAACAGGGACGATTATTAAAACTCTACGATCGACGAGGTCCACAGGGCTACTCGTCGAGATTGGAGCGGACTCCTCCGATAAATCGATAAAATAAAGGACGTCCTTGGGGCAAAAGCCACCGTCTCTACCTTGGAGCCAAGGGCTTCATTGGAAGTAAGGGACCTGGACTGCATCGCCAACGCGGCTGAGGTTGAAGAAGCCATTCAAAAGGAGTTCCCTGGAATAACTCTATTAAAAGTTAAGCTTACTCCAGAGAACCGAGGGCAAAAGCTAGCCATACTCGACTGAACGGAGGAAGACGCTACACAACTCCTGGCCAAAGGAAAACTATAAATTGGCTGGGTGGTGTGCAGAATTCGCCGTCGAGCCATCCCAGTTCAATGCTACAGCTGCCTTGGATACGGGCACACCACTTCGAATGACAAGGGCTGATTTGCTCCTCCTGAGCGAACAACCTCGAAACAAGACCTCACCAGCCTGGTTCTCCGATGACTCCCATACTGCTGCCGTTTGGGTTCGGGGCAGCATACGACTCCAGATCCAGGGTCGAGGCCAAGGAGATGGTTTTGTGTGGATTCGGTGCCCGGGTATAACGTTTTTCAGCATATACTTGACGCCGAATGAGTCAATGCCATCTTTTCAAACTAGACTGGACGCGCTGGAGGATGCTGTTCAACAATGACTTCAACGCGAGAGCAGTTGAGTGGGGCATGTCTCAAACCGATTCCAGAGGGTAACGCATTCTTGACATGTCGGCGAGGACCGGGTAGGTGGTATTGAATACCGGTAATGTACCTACCTTCCGGCGCTGGGGCTGCGAAGGAACAATCCCAGATGTGACATTCGCCTCGGAGTTCCTCGCTTCGATGACGTTGAACTGGAAAGTACTCGAGGATTATTCATCGAATGACCACCAATACATCGCGTTCGAGATCGGCGATACCATTTCTCGCTCGTCTCAACGATCTTTCACTTCCAGGTGGAATATCAGAAAAATGGACGTTGAGACTTTCGCCGATGTGATTCTGAATGGCGCAACGCCATTGGGGAGCCCTTCGGGGAGGAACTCCGAAGACTCATCAATGAGAGTAAGGCACGCTGGTGGCGAGAACTTGTAGATGACGTGAACAGGGATCCATGAGGGCTCGGCTACAAGGTAGTGTGGCGCAAGCTCGGTACCTTACGGAAGCCGTGTTTACTTCAAGCAGACAAGATGGACGGCATAGTGCAGGCGCTTTTCCCAACACATCCCGTCCGTATTGATGCTGCCCACGAGGTCGATTCAGTGGAATGTCTATTGTTCACAAAAGATGACCTGGAGGATGCGGTGCTTTCTATGAAAGCTCGAAAGGCACCAGGACCAGACGGCATTCCAATCAAGGTGCTACAAATGGTCTTCCAAGTTTGTCCTGACTTGCAACTTAAAGTGTTTAACGCTTGCCTGAGAGAAGGTGACGAGGCTCGTATTGATCAGCAAGGGGAAAGGGGACCCCGGGCTGCCTTCTACATACCGTCCGCTTTGTATGCTGGACACAGCCGGGAAAGCGTTCGAAAAGCTCATTAAGGGAAGACTCGCTGACGCAATTCGTGCTGCAGGGGACCTTTCTCCTCGGCAGTATGGCTTAAGTGCAGGGCGATCCACTTCTGATGCCATCATGGAAGTGGTGAATGCAGTCCGTCGAGCCGAAGCGCACAAAACTGACTCCAAACGAGTTGTCTTGCTAGTAACGTTTGACGTTTCTTGGCACATTGGAAAATTTCTTCCGATTTCCAGGGTACCTGATGCGGATTTTGAGGGATTACTTGAAGGACAGCAGTCTGCTCTATGACACACAAGATGGGCGGCGCAGTATGGAGACAACGTCTGGTGTAGTGCAAGGCTCCATGCTTGGGCCAGACTTGTGGAACGCCTCATATGACGGGCTATTGAGGCTTGAGCTGCCAGAAGAGTCGCACTTGGTCGGCTATGCAGATGATATAGCAGCACTGGTCGCTGGGCGTACAGTCGAACATGCGCAGCGCAGTATGGGAGTACTAATGCGTCAAGTGAGGGAGGGGATGACCACCCGCGGGTTCAGGTTGGCTCTAGAGAAAACCGAGGTGGTCATTCTCACGAAGAAAAGAATTCCCACGGTAATTCCTTTGCAGATTGGAGGTGCGACTGTTGAGTCTAAGCTTGCAATAAAATATTTGGGACTTTTGATTGATTCCAAAATGAGCTTTTCGGAACAGATCAGGGTAACGGCGAAAAAGGCCGTGATAAGCGTTTCGGCTTTAAGTCGATTCATGTGCAACATCGATGGGCCACCACCAAGCAAACGCCGACTCCTCATGAGTGCTGTACAGTTAGGGCTACTGTACGGCTCTGAGGTTTGGGCCGAAGCTCTCAGTAAGGAGCTGTACCGAAAGCGCTTGGCGCATGCACAGAGACGAGGAGCTTTGTGGGCTGCGTCTGCATACCGCACTGTCTCTGAGTCGATCAGAGGGATCAGGCGAAAGGGACGACGCATGTCACACCTTCTTTATCTGTAAAGGTGGAACAGGATGCGGCCGGACTTGTGGGAGGTAATGCAAGAGCCGGACAATCTAGTCGTAGAAATGCTGGAAACTTTCGACAAATGGACCCATGTGGCACATTACTCTCGGGCAATACTTATTGCCAAAAAATATACGATAGATAACCTTGGGCGCGTGGTCTAGGAGTTCTCCTTTCCAGCAATCCTCCTCCATCCTGTCCCCTCCCGCTGGAGAGAGATTTCTCTATGCTGACGGCGCCCTAGGGCGAAGTAAAAAGAGGCCTAGCCCGAAGTAATGTGTCAAAAAGTTCCAGGCTAGGGTCTCTTGAAAGGGGGGGATGTTTAGTGGGTAGTCTGGTAGCATCCGCTCCTAGGAGTCCCACACTCCGGGCGTAAATTGCCTTCACCCACCAGCCCAAAAAAAAAAAAGTGTATTAAGAAATGCCCGATATGAACATTCACAACTCACAAGCATATGTAAGGATCAATCAAGTTCTGCCTGCTGTCAAAATAGGATCAAGGATGTATGATTTACTATTGAAAGCAAATCCATACGGAAAAACCGGAAAATCTTTTAAGTACACCCGATACTAGTTCAAAATGCAAACCTCATATTTTGGCAGGCAACTTGGATTTATTATTTTCTGGTAGCATTCCAAACTCGGTGAAAAATATTCTGAGGCAATCGCTGATAAATTTGGAGACTTTACCACTATAATGCTGGGAACGATGAAAACTTGAATGTTTGACTAGCAACTCATCTGTAAGTCCTTGCCTTACGCAAACTCTTTTAAATACCTTAAAACAAATCTCAAGAGAAGAAATGATTTTTATTAGTGCAGATTTTATAATTGCAAAAAATTTTCTTTGCTAATTCGATATCTTCATGTCTTATACTTGATTCTTATAATGTATGTGTTTGGTCAATATTTGTCGCGTTCGCTGACTCTTTCCTTCGACGATCGAAGAGTTTCTCAAAATTATTTGAGAACGAATCTAGATAATCTTGGAAGGAAAATTAAACGAAAATTTTCGCAACTTAGGCGGAAAGGTTAACGATTTACAATAAGCCCACCGATTGTCTACAAAGAGTTGTTAATATCATTGAGTCATAAATCTAGCTTCAAAGTTTCAAGAACCGAAACCGAACGGAACCTTACGTTAACAATCAAAGAATCTCAGCCAAAAGTTCAAATCCCCGTTTATAAAGAAACAACAGTTACCAAATAAATGAAATGATGCGACCAAACCTGCAAAACTGATTATCTTGTCAAAGAATGCAAGAGAATAAATCTGAAAATACCAGACGCCGGTGACAACGACTTCAAAGAGTAATGGATGCTCTGTAAAAGAAATATTGCGCTAAACACTTGTTTAGTCTACCACATGGAAGGCAAGAGCCGAATTCAACGACACGGCGAATCGCTGCAATAATGTCAGAATAATCAGAAGTCAGAATATATCAATTTGATAGAAAGACTCCCTTATTTGGGCTATGCCGATTATGATCCACAGTACGTCGAGCCGGCGAAAAGCAAATCTTGTTCAATTGTATACAGTTGATTGAAGCCAAAAACAAATTGTCCTTTAATCTCAGTTTCTCAGATCGCACGTAAAGTAAAAGCTCGACTCGACTGTGGGTGGTTCCATAAGAAGAAAAAAATGTTATATCATCACCTAATCATAAGTGGGAACATATGTTGTAATCCACCTCTCAAGTGTGGCAATTCCGACAGGATTAACCTCGCAAGTGTGACAATGCCGGCAGAGTGAGACACTTGCGAGTGAAAACATGCTATTACCGAACAGGCGGTGTGTGGGCAGATTTGAGGTTCGACGTCGTGGTGCAAGGTCGACTGTTCGACTGTTATGCTAACATTCGCGGTGACCTGGGTTATCTCTTTGCTAGTTCGTGAAACGCTGTTTAGTGTTTAAATATAAAGTCAAGAAGCCGAGAAGTTAAGAAAAAAATAGGAATGAATAGAAAGTGAAGAAGCAGTTAAGAATAAGAATAACAGTTAAAAGAAATAGTTTAAACTACTAATGGAAGTGCTACTTAGTCTTTAAATATAAAGTTAAGAAACCGGGAAGTTAAGAAAAAAATAGGAATGAAAATAAAGTGAAGAAACAGTCAAGAATAAGATTAATAGTTAAAAGAAATAGTTTAAACTATTAGTGGAAGTGCTACCAGTTAATTAGTGGTAACTAAACATCCTATGTGCATTTGCGAGAAATCCGCTCAAAGTACAAAACATGATCCCACTACGGATTCTTTCACGCCCACAGACACACATGTGCAAACGAAAACAATCCACGCAAACAAATCGCATGAATAGCGTATAACATCCTTGAATACATGAAGTTATTGAAATTGTAAGTTCCTGTGAAATGTTTTATTGAATACAAATTTAATTATGTATTTCAACACTGTTATGATCAACAATATTGCTATAATTGATGATCTCAAATCGCTCTCAGGCTAAAAGGCATTTGGCATACATACAGATATCAATTACTCAATAAATTGATTTTAAAGAATGATAGCTTTTTTTAAATAAGTAATAAAAGCCTATAAAACGATATGAAATTCAATTGTGAAATGAGAATATCTAGGAATGAGAAAGTATATGAGAACAACATTATCATTCTGTGTTATAACATTCAACTTTCATCATGAATAAATATTAATCGTATTTAAGAGAAAAATATAAAATAACAAAAAAAAATTTAAAAATGAACTACTAAGAAAAATAACAACTGGCACAAAAGTAAGTTTTTGGTGAATACTTGTAGGAATATTGAAAAAGAAATACTCATTTATGAAAGAATAATGTACAATTCAAAAGGTTGGTTTAAGCTAGTTGAATAAGTATAATTTTTCTGAAGTAGTGTCCACATATGATAGTACTTCGATGTTTCTGCTTCACTGCTCAACTTCCCTTTCATTTGGTTTAATCAACAGCAACAGTTATGTGGAAGTTTTAAAAAACCATTGTATAATTTTGTTGTGATGAATTACTAATACATAAACATTAATTGCTAATAGAATACAAATATTCTTTCTTTCCATCCTTCGTACTATTTTTTTTAAGGGAAGAAGGTGGTGGCGCAATGGTGAGTCTTCAGGTGATATAGGGCTTCAAGTGTTTCGTCGGTTCAGGTTCGCGTTGCCATTGTTTGTGTATTATTAAATGATTCTTTTGCGCGGAGTAAAGGATTTTATCAATATTTTTCCGAAGCAGTTTGTTTTCGGTATCCGGATGCGTGATCAATACCGGTGATTTGAGTAGATTGAATTGTAGTTCACTAGGGTCCGACCCACGTCCACACACCTCACCGCACTGAACTTTCGAGTGACCGAATCGTTGGCCTTTAGGGTACAGTTCAGTTCCCAACCTAATGCCGATGCGAGGCCGACTCGTCCTGCGCCCGTCGTCGTGAGTATTCAGGAACGGCAAATGGCCTAATAATTCATACAACTCATCGTTGTAACGTAGTCGCCTTTCTGAACCTCCTTTCCTGGGCGATTGAGTTCCCGAACGATTTTTGGTTCAAAAACGTCCACTTGACTCGCTCGTCCTGGTGCGTACTTCCCTTTAATACAACAGCATAGGCTTGGCTTGGTGGTTGTTTTGTCTGGGGCACATTCGTACCTCAGAATGGAAAATACGGAGCGAAATGCTTTATTAGGGGCGTTTACCGTTGTATCCCGCACTTTTTTTATTGAAGTTCGCTCCAAGATGCCCAACGTTTTCCACGTTTTCAAAATTGTAGTCTGATCCTGTCATGTTTTTCTGGGCTGGAGTATTCTTCCTCGTTCGAGTAATGACTTTAATTTTTGCTTCATTGAATCCAAAACGAAAACATCACATTATGTTGTGTAAAAGGTCAGCTGATTATTTGTAAAAATTTATGATTTATTGGAGACCTTACCAACGTCTTGTATTTTTCAGCATCGGATTTATACAATACATATTGTATAGTTGTATGGTATTGCTTATGAAAATAAATGCTTTTAGAATGATCGCCCCAGTCTGATTTGAAAATCCAATTAAATGAGTCTTAAATGACCCGCGTTTTAATATCCTAACTATCATTATGGGCAAAAGCTTCAAGCACTATTTGAAGAACTCAGCATAAATGTTGAAGCGTATTGAAAATGCGAGAACGCAACTGAACCCAATGAAAATTTTATTATTTCAAAAAGAAACCAATTATCTCGGCAACTCGGTCAACAACAACAACTGATCATTAAACAGGAGGACATGAATGGAGAGGTTTTTATCCGTCAATAAAAGAATTGCGAAAAAATTGCTTGCAAAATTCCAATACCAAAAGCATACTGAGCTCAAAGGAACAGTTAAAGGTAGGATAAGTTTTGTTTATATCCCCTCTGAGATAGTAATCATGGACCGAAAACTAAGAAATTATGGAGTGTATCATAGTGTAAAATTAACAAAATTCTGCATTCTTTAACACCAAAACCGTGTCGAGAATTAAGACGTGAGGGTTGTTCTATGGGGTTGGTCACTATATGCTATATGCAATCAACCTACGCATGCTGTTTAGTATTGATATTTAGTAAAGATATATGTAGAGGTTTGTTTAGGATAAGGTGTTATTCCTCATTGTGCGGACAATGTATTAGGGTTAAAGGATACATTTATTGTTTCAACATAGGCAATGCATTCAATGTTTAAATGCAATGGTCATTAGGGTTCAAGGATACGTTTGTTGTCTTAGCATAATATTTATATAGGCAATTCATTCAGTGTTTAAGTGCATTGGTAATTAGGGTTAAAAAATGGGTGTGTTTACGCATAGAATAACATTAATTTATTTTGACAAAACTGCAACTAACATAGAATAAATAAACATGTAGAAATTTTATGCATTTATGATTCACACTAAGCCCCACACAAGGAGAATTCTTTAGATTAAGTTAATATATAAGGAGATCATTTGTACAATAGAAGTCAGAGTAAAATCAGACAATGAGCGTTTCACTTCGTAAGTTTTATTTGGCAGATCAGAAGGAAAAGGCTCGTAGTAATTCCTGGATTAGTGTTTCCTAAGCCAGAAGACATACAAAGAGCACGCAGATTCGGCCTACTACTCATTGGAAAACACGTGACACTTGGATAAGAGCTTCCTAAGCCAGTTCACGTTGCGATCTAATAGTAGTCAGATCTACAAATATTTACGCCAGGCTCATTGGATACATAAACTTCGATTCCGGCGTAAACCTATGCAAAGGGACGGAAATTCTGACTTGAGATTTAATGAAGAGACAAGTTGGACTTTCTTACTTACTATTTCTGCAAATGGACTGCTGCCCATTCAATTCAAAACAGTATTCGCCATACGTACATCATTCGCCAGTTGTTAGATACTCATCAAATGTTTACAACACCCTCATCTGCAGTCAGATGACATAGTCTAGAGGTTCCACCGTTAGCTGATAGAACATTTTAGAAGAACTGTAGATGAAAATTAGAAGTATTGGAACGAACCAATACCAATATTTCTAATATTTTCTCTACCAGAAATACATGATACGACTGAGGTGAATCCAGCAAAAGTTCTCGAATAAAAGCGATTGGTAAATTGAATACAGATCCCCTTCAGCTAGTTAGCAATAAAATGAAAATATAATATGACACTGAAGTAAAATCAGAGGTTGTTTTAAAGAAGAAACCAAAGGTTTGCTGCAAAATCCAAAACATAGGTAAACGTAATAGTTGGTAAATTATAATATTATAATAATAGTAGTAAATTAATAATTTAATTCTTTTCGTGTGAAGCGCCGAGGATATAACACTGCCCATACTATTTTTTATTCTTTGTGTATTATTCATTAGTCCCTGAAGCGTTCCCACGGTGTTTCAAAGCCTAAATAGCCTTCTGGGGAATTGAATGTGATCCTTTTAAGTGGAAAATTCAATTTGAATTGAATGAAATTCAAACCAATTTGAAAGTGAAATTTGATGTGAAGTGCAAACATCTTCACAACTTATGAGAGATACTTTTTCCTACTTGCTTTGTGGAAAATTTATCATCTATTTTAATACTGTTTAATGTCCTACAGTCCACAACGATTCGCCACATTATATTCCTTGAAGTATCAGTTTTCCTGGGGACTTCACGAATGGGTGAGGAATATTGGAATCTACTTATGCCTATATTCCCTTGTTTTAACATTTGTGTAATTTGAGTTTCCACTCATAGCTGATGTACAGTTGGGTATCTAAAGGATTTCGTGTTTACTTTTGGGTTATTGATAGTTTTGATCGCGAGTTTTTAGCAGTGAGTGAAGGTCAAATCGCTCCTTCTTTATATAATGCGTTGGTGATGTAATTTAATGCACTTAGAAAAGTTACTCTCGCTTAAGTTTTACATTCGTAGAAGCGTGAAAGAATTGTTTTCTTCACAAATATTTGATAAATATATGCAGTGAGTTGTCACTAAATTTTATTTAATTCTTTAACTTGTATGTATTCAAACTTCATTTTTTTTAAGTAGATTATCATAAATAATATGCCACGAAAGTGATTATTAAATTTAAATTCTTGTAACGTTCGGCCTCGTTCAATGATTTGAGGTCCAGTGCTCGTGCAAATGTTCACGAATTCAGATTGTGGATATTAATTTGATTGTTTGAGTCCTTTGTTAAGGATCACAGGGATTCGAGGCATTAGCATGTTTTAGAAATCTTACTCAATGAAAAGTCTATGAGGGATGCCGTACGAGTCAATACTTATATAAGGTTTACTGCAGTTGTAGTTTTTTCCGAGTCTTCTGTCGGGAAATCTTCGGGATTATTCATATGAATCCAATTAGTCTTCTACTTCCGTGAGTCGAATTTCGTCATTTGACTCGAAAAACAATTCTACGACGATGGTGATTAGATGATTTCGAAAAATTTTCATAATTTTGATTTTGGTGGTAGTCATGACTTTATTTTCGGTAAATCTCATTCTCATAATTTTGCTTTTGGTGTTAGTAATTCGTAATTAAGTATATTATAATCACCACGATGATTTTAACTTTTTTGTGATGATCCCCATTTTTAACCCTTTCCGGTCTTATGTCTGCTCTCAGCTTCCAAATTCTTTTTATCTTTCCAGAATAATATTGTGCAACTTGCTTTTGGTAAATGTTTCTTTGAATTCGGGCATGTTGTTGATTCTGTATGATTTCGATGAATCCCAAAATCGAACCTCTGAATTCAGTAGTTCATAGCTTCTTTGATAGCTGATTCCTTTGGTCGATGAAATTCGGGTAGCTTATAAATTCATGTCAACCCAAATATTGATGAAGTTTAATCCTTCCTGTTATTCTGCTTTTGACTTCTTTGCGGATAATTTTGTACTACGCAGGATCGTATTGTTTCATAGTTTCATAGTTTAGATAGTTTCATCTAGTTCTCTTTTTACTGTTGCTAGTCCCATTTTGATCATGTCTATTCTAATTGCGTTTGTCGTCAAATTATCCTATTGCTTGAATGATTTTCCTCTACATCGCGGTGTGCTATGATTTTAACATATACTCGCTTTGATGAGTTGTTGTCTGAGAGTATTAGTGTTTCTCATTTAAGGTTGCCTGTTGTTGCTTATCTTAGCACTTACATTGCATATATTTCCGAATCGAAAACTGTGATTTGGCTTTTAAGTTTGCAACTCCACTTAAGGCGCTGATGATTTCAGAATTCAGTGCCATTTCCTCCAGCCGTTTTTGAATCATAAGTGTAGATTATGATTTCATTTCCAGCTGAATGGGAAAGTATTTTGTTTTGGGATAGGTAGATAACCTGTTTATGGGCTTTAATCTGATGCTTTCAAGAAATGCCTCTCTGAGGCTCTGAAATCTCTGAAATCTCTCTGAAATGTCTCTCTGTATTTGTCGAGTGGAATGAGGTTGATAATTATCTGCATCACAGCAGTTGGCGTAGTTTTAAAGGTCAAGACAAGCCATTCGCTGGATTTTCCTAGTTCTTTTGAAGTGGTTTTTATTTGCAGCAGTAACCACCACACCAGTACTCGGTAGGTAGACATTGGTCTCACTTCTCTTGAATGTATACATTTACAGCGGTTTTATAATTCCGGGGTTGAGTTAGTAGCCGTCAGTTTTCGGATTTCGGCGCCTTATTAAGAGCATGAGCATCATTTTGTCGCGATTGATATGCAGTCCGTTTAACTTCGCCCACTCGGAGAGAAGTGAGTGCAGTGTGCATCAGGCCTAACATGATTACCGATAATCTTCCACTTTTCAGCAAAATGAGAAGAAATACCTTAACAGGAAAGGCCACACTGTGGTATACTACAGTCGTATACGTCTTATATGTATCTACGGAAAATAAACATCATTGTAGAAGGAGAGGCTACTTGTTTTCTTTCATATATCTACAAGAATCGGGAACAGTTATTTTTTTGGTTATTAATTGTTTTGTATCGACTTTTAAAGGAATATTTCCTTTGGATACAGAGGCTCCGTTACTAAGATATTACTAACTGCAAGTTTTAGTTGTAGTTGTTATCATACAACACACGTTTAAGTTAAAGTTTCGCTTTAAATCGTATGCTTTTGCAAAGTTATAATTATGTAGATTATGCAGAATGCTACGAGTTGTCTTGAAAACGATTAAAAATATTTAGATTTTTTCTAAATTAAAAATGGCCGAAACAAGATAGAAATTATGCGGGAAAACCTTTCAACTTCTACAATATCTGGTAGATGTCTTACGGACTTCTTTCAAGCAGATATAGAAACAGCACGAATAGATTTATAATCGAACTAGTTTTTAACGCATAAGCTTTGAGAGGGGTTAAAATTAAGAGAGGATTCCCTAATCGAAACAATGATCAACTTATTCGTCTTGAATACCATAAGACTAGGACGTAATTATAGCGCAAGTTCATGTAATACCAACACTTCGAAGAAACTTCCGATCTGAAAGATATTCAACAAAAATAGAAATACAAGGTTTCTAAAGTAAATGAATTAGGTATCTCTCCGCAGCTTCTTATTTTTTTCCTATCTCCAAAAAGTTTTGTTTGAAGTGTTAGCACTCATTCTGCTGATGATCAGTGACTGGCTCTTCGCCTGTGCTTACACATTTGAAAACAAATTTTCAGCTTAATATTTTGTTCTTTAATCTATTTAAATTTTCCTTCTTGCAATTGATTTTTCATTTTCGATAATTTTCACAACTCCTCTGTCGAGCGCGTACTGTATCATATCTGTTTTACAACTAGTGGATGTTATTATCACTACTTGTTTTATTAATTTACTTCACTCGTTCATTATTTATATATGACTTCAATACTAATTCTTAATTCTAGTTTTTTCATTAGTTTATTGTATGCAAATTTCCTTTTTACATTTTCTTTAAATAAATGTCTTATAGGGGTGCGAAGATTCTAACATAGCACAGTTTGCGAGTAAGATTACGGCTTTTGGTTTTGCTAGTAAAACATTGAATGTGTTTTGAAATCCATGTCTTACTTCTCTTAATCTTAAATATGTTATTATAAATT
Source organism: Stratiomys singularior (assembly GCA_954870665.1). Taxonomy (NCBI): domain Eukaryota; kingdom Metazoa; phylum Arthropoda; class Insecta; order Diptera; family Stratiomyidae; genus Stratiomys; species Stratiomys singularior. The sequence continues at coordinate 6,657,654 of OX940882.1, read as the reverse complement.
TCAGAAGTCTTTGGTAGATCAATTTTTCCATTTTCACTTACAACATTGTAAGTGATTTATACCCTTGCTAAGCTAACTCAGCGAAGACTCATGGTTGCGGAAGTTCTGATCAAATTTGTCGAATATCTCAAATGTGAATTAATATTGAGAAAGGTGGAAAGAGCTCAAGCTGGTTTCGAACACGCGTCCATGCCGCTTCTCGTCAGGTGCCAACTCACAGGCCGGTACGCATCGATTGACACTACCAGCTTAGGTGGATGTCGACTGGTTATTTTTACTAGTTATGAATATTGCTCTCAGCTTGAAATTGTCCTATTTTCCAAATTGCCTTTGGTCTGGCTTTATCAATTTCAGAAGTTTTTGGTAGATCAATTTTTCCATTTTCACTTTCAACATTGTAAGTGATTTATACCCTTGCTAAGCTAACTCAGCGAAGACTCATAGGTGCGGAAGTTCTGATCAAATTTTATTGTTATTATTACTTATATCACGTACGTATTATTATAATTACGAATATTACGTTACCCTCACAAAAGAATTTTCACTCCTCGTCAACTCCTTTAAGCTCTGTAACTTGGTTCACTACCATCTCGAACCTTTAATGCTGCTTACAGAGGTGATGATTTAGATCACGAATTTTCGAAATTATGTAGCTACAGATTTGTTATAGCTAACATTCATTGTTCCCAGCAGACAAAACGAATCGCTTGTCGAAATTAGTTCGCCTGCGAATCCAACAGCGATCCGAAATCGAATCGCCTGCTAACAAAATGTCACCTCGCTGTCGAAACGCCGCGGCGTATCATTAACGGTTCGCCATGACGTATCATCAACGGTTCGCTAGTAAACTGCCTTGCGATGTGTTTGTAATCCAACGTGGCGATTTGTTTTCGATTTGCCGCAGTACTTCGGATCGTTGTCAAATTCATCAGTGTACAAATGATTCGAAATGGCGATACGAATTCGCATCGTCGGCGATTGTTTTGTTTGCTGGAATTTCTGAAATAAAAGTTTTTCAGGTTATTTTCCTGAAAGTTAATATTGCCTCAAAAACTCATTAAGTAAAAAAACTTTAGAACATATCAGAAAACTGACTTCAGTTCAGAGCACCAGAACTGAACGCCCTAAAAAAGATTAATAGATAATATACCTAATCATTTTATTCCCAGTATTCGTTTTGGTCTATCCAATCACAAAAAATAGATGTCGTAATTTAAAACACATTTGTTGTTTATTTCAAACCAATATCAAAAAGGCTTTTCACATAAAAAAGAAAAGAACAGTTAAAAAACTGATAGGATTTGCGTCTGGTAGGACAATTTATATTGTTGAATTAAAACATAACATAATGAAAAGCGGTTGTTGTTCATCTTAGAAATATTGAATGTTTAAACTAGACATTGATGTTGACGATATAGATAATGGAGCCTTCTTCATCTGCATCAACAGACGCAACTTTAATCGGAGTACAATCGGAATACAATTAAGCTTATGGAACAAATACATGTCTTGCACACCTCAATAAGAACAGGAAAAGGAAAACTGACAAGCTCCAAAAATGCAGTTCATCAATAAAATCGGGATACAGTAAAGCCCAGAGAAGTGCAATATGCATAAACTCAAAACTCACTGAAATTCACAGAAAGCTCAACCACAGCGTTATCAGGAGTTCATAAAACTGATTTGCAATATTCTACTAGTTTAGCGACCTGTCTATCCGTCCGCTCGCCTTCTTGTCTGTCGATGCGTTACTCATGTTTTCTCAGTAAGTACAGATGCTCCAATCATGAAATATTGGAAACGAGTCAAAAGTGATGACTTCTTCTATGTAAGATATAAACAAGTCGAGTACACAGCCCAAAGTTTCTGCCAGAAGGGCTTTTACTCAAACTATGACATTTAGTCCACCAATAGAAAGAAGGGCTTTTTACTCACACTATGACATGTATTCCACCAATAGAAAGGAAAAGAAACGTTATGTTACTTTAAACGGCCACCATTTTCTTGCATGTTGAATGTATGAAATCTCAAAGATATTCATGTCACACAGAATACCTGAATTTTAAGAAGATCCAACCAAAACTATAGTCTTTGGTTCGATGGAAAGTCCATATAGTACTAAAGTGATGTGCAGTTGTCGTTGCAATTGGAGCAAAATAAAACGGCTATAACTTCTGTCAATATGTATATTTAAACCGATATAGGTACCTAGCATAGAATTTTATTTTAGAATACATTTGTATATTGGCACAAAACGGGTAAAAACAAAATAATAACTTCAATTATGGATATGAACTAATTATCTGTGTTATGTCCATGCATGTACGATTATCAGTACATGCGATAAGGTGAATACTAGATATGAACAACAACAGAAGTAGCTGTTATGCTGATTAGCAATTTATTCAGTATCTTAATCAGCATAACAGCTCTTTCTTTTGTTGTCCAATGTACTCTTCATTACATGCACCTACAGTAGAGCACCGACAATCCAGATATCCATATTGTGATTTCAAAATTTCAATCACTTTATTTTATTTAAATCATTTTTAATAATTGATATCAGCGGCTTTCACAAGTGGAAAGTTCATACATACAACATGCAAAAGTCGTTAATATCGGATTTAATAAAAAAATATTTATTTACTTAAATGAACTTCATTTAGATTCTATTAATACGCTGCGTTTCCACCAAAAATCACACTATCACAAATGTTGCTGCAACAAGACACTAAAACACTTAACCAACTAATATTTTGTTGAAAAATATTGTAAAAATAAAATAAAAATGTAATGAGAAAATAATCGGGAATTTCGCGATGCAAATTAATAATTATAAACGAGAGTTATTGAGTCTGAAAACGGATAACCTGGTATGCCAATGAGTTCATTTCAATGTCATGAACTCTTATCTGAGACTGGCAAGAGCAATCTGATCAACAACCCATTAAGTTAAAAGTGGATCACATGAAACAGAAAAGATTTCTTGTTCGCTCTGGCGACGAAAAACGATTTTTCCATAATTTTACGCGCCGCCTTGGCTTTTTATGACTTTTGTTCGTTCTGGCGAAGAAAAGGCGATCCGAATTTAGTTCGCCAAAGTGAACTGTTTGCTGGGCTTATTATTTATTTGTTATCATTGTCTTAGCCAAGATAGAACTCTGTTTAAGAAGTGCGGACGTGCTTTTGTTTAAATTCGAAAAAACAATTAAGCCTAGCAGGACACTTGCGAGAAGGACCAACGAGGAAGTTGCTTGAGCAAGAATTACTGAAGGTACGGCCAGCAGGCGTAAAAAAGAATTTTTTGAGTTGATGCTAACGAATAAATTGAGTAACTGATGAGCTAAACGAAACCACAATATTCTAGAAAGTACGAGTCACATTGATCATATTTTGATGAATTGTAATCAAATATGTCAACACAAATTAAAAGAAGTTGTGGCCATATGTTATTTACTGGCCTTATCTCAAATTATTTATGTCTTTTATCTGGCGTATTTTCTTTCAAAACGTGTTTATAGTTATATATTGATCCATATATACACTTATATAGTAAGTGCCATGCGAGATGGTTAAAATCTCTCTTTATCTTTGTCCCCCCTTACTTGATGTGTAACTCTGACACTCGGACTTTATGTGCTCCTCACATATCATTTGACTTTTGAAAGTGCTCGCTCTTTATATTCTACCACATTATATACTTACAGATTATGTGATGCAACATGTGATTTAGTCGGAGAAGCTCATCGTCGAATGAATTATTAAATCGAGGCAATTGATCAACTCAAGATCTCTGATTAGTTCCGTTTCTTGCTCCACATCGCTAGAGCAAATCCACACTTGTCATCTACTAGGCCACACAACATATTTTCATAAATGGTTGAAGTAACGCATGCGCAACTACTTCGTCTACATAGTTGAACAAGCGCGATACATCCGTTAACAGAAGCCTCAAAAAGTCGCACATGACATATCATAAGTCTGGGTATATCAATGACTTGTTCAATGTTCACTCTTCGATAACCTAATCTTCTCCTCAATGTACATTCAATTGCAGTACTTCAGAAAGTCTCTCAATATCCACATTAGATATTTCGGGGCACTGAAAGATTTCAGTTCGCTGAAAAAATTTAACCATCGCATCAAATTGGTATTCTTCACGTCTTTGCTGCACCAATAGTGAGTTACCCAGCCCTAAAGCCATCGAATTATCTTTCTCCCTTGAAAAAATAGTTTCAGAATAACTTTACACTTTTTTTCAACATGAAGACAAAGGGTGTTCGTTGATGAACGTTTTCAGTGCCTAACTTATAACGTCATCCATATGACCGTATTTAAGGATGCTAGCATTTTAATTAGAACCCGATACCTTCGGCTTTGTAGTGGAGTCGGTGGAATTCGCTTTTATTAATCTTTTAGTAACACGGCAGCGAATTTTCGTCTGTGGGTATAGAGGCATGCAGACTTCATGTTATGGATAGCAGTTCAATACGATTTCAGGTACAATTCCTTTGGCCACCGTCACCTCAGCTCAGTATATACCATAATGAGCATAATGAGCCTATTTACACCAAGACTTACAGGTACCCGGAAGTTCATAAAAAAGAAGTCCATAGCCAGATCCAGGACTTATTTAACCAAGGCATTATCAGGCATAGCTGCTCTCCATATTCATCACCTATTTGGGTGGTTCCAAAAAAAACCTGATGCCTCTGGAAAAGCTAAATGGAGAATTATGGTAGATTACCGCAAGCTCAATGAAATCACAATAGATGACCGATTCCCTATACCTAATATAAATGACATACTGGATAAGCTAGGAAAATAAATGTATTTCACAAAATTGGATTTAGCAAAAGGGTTCCATCAGATTGAAATCAAAGAAAGCGATATACCAAAAACCGCATTCCCTACGGATTTTGGTCATTACGAATTCACAAGAATGCCATTTGGTCTTAAAAATGCACCCGCCACATTTCAAAGGCTTATGAATTTCATTCTACGCGATCTGATCGGATCAAGTTGTTTAGTTTATATGGATGATTTAATAATCTTCAGTACTTCTCCACAAGAACATATTGTTTCTCTAAATAAGGTTTTTTTAAGAAGTTGAATGAAGCAAACTTGCAGGTGCAATTAGACAAATCTAAGTTTTTACGGCATGAAACGGAATTTTTAGGACATATTGTCACTCCAGAAGGAGTTAAACCAAATCCCAATAAAATAGAAGCAATATCAAAAATGAAAATTCCCAAAAATAAGAAACAAATTAAATAATTTTTGGGAATGGTGGGATACTACAGAAAATTTATTCGAGGTTTTTCATGAACAGTTTTGAACATTTGAAAGTTCTAGTTATGAGCAATCCAATACTTAAATATCCAGACTTCACAAAAAAATTTGTTGTCACTGCCGATGCATCTGATTACGCAATGGGAGCAGTATTATCTCAAGATGGACATCCAATTTGTTACGCCAGTAGGACTTTAAATAATCACGAAACAAAATACGCAACTATAGAAAAAGAATTACTTTCTATTTTTTGGGCAGTAAAATATTTCAGACCTTATATTTATGGTCACAAATTTAATATAAAAACTGACCATAAGCCTTTAACGTGGCTCGCCAATTTAAAAGAACCCAATCCTAAGCTTCAAAGATGGAAGATGAAATTGGAGGAGTAGAACTACGATATAGAATTCATCAAAGGAAAGGAAAATGTTGTTGCAGACTACTTTTCACGTCCAGTCGTAAACATGATAGACGGAAATATAGAAAATTCCTCAACGGGGGCTACATGTCATAGTGCTGACGAAGACAACTCTAGCTACATACAGATAAGTGAGAAACCTCTAAATATTTTTAGAACTTAGCTAATTATCAAACAGGGACATCAGAGTTCCACGAAAGTGGAAAAACATTTCAATAGAACAAGAAAAATATTCATCTCTAAAGAACCAACCGAGAAATTTTTTAACTACATCTTGAAAAATCATTTACCACCGAAAGGCTTAGTAGGTGTCTACATCCCAAACGAAACATTGTTCAACGAATTTCAGAATGCTTATTTGAAATGGACTACCGCGCATAACCCAATAAAGCTAATAAAATGTCCCTATCTTCTATTTGACTGTGACGAACAAGGAGATATTCACGAGGAAATAAATAGGGAACATTTAAAAAACAACCACAAAGGAATTGAAGAGGTCTACAAATATTTAAAAACTAAATTTTACTATCCTAATTTGAAAACAGAAATCACAAAACTAATTAATAACTCTAACGTTTGCAATATCGCAAAATACGACAGAAATCCTCCCAAGCCACCCTTCTGCAAAACCGAAATTCCCGAGAAACCAAACGAAATTGTACATATGGATATTTGGTTCCAAAATAAAAATTCAATGTTTTTGACATTCATCGATGAGTTCAGTAAATTTGCACACATTACTCCAATAAAATTTAGAACTTGGCCAGAGCTGAGAAGTGAGGCCTGAGGCCCTAAATTCTTTACGGATAATGAATCAGCCTACCAAAATAATTTGCAGTTTTTTCTACAAAATGAAGGAGTTCGACTTCACTTTTGTACACCAAATATAAAAACTGGAAATAGTGATATCGAAAGATTTCATAATACCTTTAACGAGCATTTGAGAATTATGACTGAAATAAACAAACCGGATAAAACAAAACCCATTTGTATTCACGAAGTGGTTAAATTCTACAACAATTCTATTCATAGCACAACTAATGAACGACCAATAGATTTTAAAAATGGCACTATTTTACCAACGAAATATGAAGATATTAGAAACAGGAGATTGATTAGATTGCGAGTATAACGAAGTATGTAATAAATTCACAGACTAAAACAAAACATGACCAAAAGTTCAAGATAAACAATGAAAGACAACATATTAATAAAAAACTACTCAAACGACATAAAAATTTTCAACCTAATTAAGTAACGCCTCAAGAACAATCTTCATCGTTGTCCTATGTTTCGTTGCAACATAAATTTTCATGAAATCGCAAAAAGTAAATGATTATCTTAACACCTTCATTTTGCCTATTGAAAACAACTCTTTTGTGGTTACTGTTAATGAAATAACGCATAAAAAAAATTTTTTTTCAATAACCTGTGTATTATATCATTATTACTTGTTCATAGTTAGTCTGTGGCTTAGTTGTATATTGATTGTGTGGGTATGAGTGATATGTCGTTGGGTGTTATATGTTAGGGTTCGCTTCTGCTAAGAACGCTCCAAAGCTGTCAAGTAAGTTACTGTCGTTTTTGAGAATTAGGTCTTTAATATTATTGTAAATAAGAAAAAGATTGTGATTTGCCCTGATCCTTTCGTATTTAGTGCAGTGAAACAATTGGTGATCTATTGTGTCAGTTTTGTTGCATTGTGTGCATTGATCGGCGGTGCTTTTTTTTAATTTGAAAGAGACGAAGTTTTTTGTGAGGATTCTGTTGATGGTTTTGATATGCTTGGGAGTGATGTTGCTTTTATGAAACCATGGTTTTCCTTTGTTGTTGAGATGGTGTGCCTCTTTCCATATGCAGGGTGCGTAGTTGGTGGTTTGAGCTCTAATTCTGCCCTTCCACTTATCGTCTATTTCTTCTTTTATTAAGTTTATTATTTCGTCCAGTTTATATTGTGTGTCCATGACACTATGGCTTAAACACCTATTTTGGCTTGTTTTTCGGCTGTTTCTAACGGCATGATGCCCGCGTGTCCCAGGATCCAGATGAAATTGGAGATCTGCTCTGGGTAATTTTCAATGAACTTCCATATATCTTGTGTGGTCTTTCTGTATTCTTGATTATCCTTTAGACTTTTGATAGCATTATTGGAATCAGTGAAGACAAAAATCTTATGGTGGTTCTGTATGTTGTTCCTATTTAGGGACGACAGGATGGCGTGTAGTTCCGCTGCTGTAGTTGTTACGCTCTTGCCGAGGCTAGAATTGTAGGTGATGTTGTTGTTAAGGTTCAGGAATCCTATCCCTGTGCCAAAGAGATTTTTGGCTGCATCGGTCACCAGTATCAGGGCATTTCGTTTTATAAGGTTATCTGTATACTTCTTGAAGGTAAGGTTGGGTTTTGTTTGGTTGTGGGTATGGAGGGAAGAGGACGTTGTTGAGAAAGGTGTGGTGAACTGGTTAGCTGGTCTTATAGTCCGGTGAGTTGGGTTGAGCTTTGTCAGGTGGTGATTAAATTTGTGGAGGATGTAATTGTAGCTGCTTTTGTGGACTGGATCCTGTTCAGTCCATGTTGGTCTGCAAGTGTTGTTGACAATTTGTTTACCTAATTCTTTCGCCGTTAGTAGTGCTGCTCTATCTATAGATTGATGTTCGGATGCTATGTTAAAAGCATAGAGGTTGGGTGTGCTAGGGGGTAAACCTAGGCATTGCTTGAGAATTTTTGCTTTTAGCCTGTCCATGGTATTGAATAAGTATGCTGGTGCATGTGCCATTGTAGTTAGTCCGAATTCTATTTTGGGCCTGACTAATGATTTGAAAAAATTTAGAGCCAAGTTGGGGCTAAAGGGATTTGTGGGTCTGTTCAGATATTTTATGATGTTGCCTATGTTGTTAAAGGTTTGGATGTGTTCTTCCTGTGTTCTAAAGGTTAGATTTTTATTTAGATTGATGCCTACGTATTTTATGCTATTGCTCCATTTGATTTGGGTGTTATTGTGCTTGAGAATTATATCTGTGTTCCTACTATAGTGGAAATTAAGGGCTCGTATTTTGTCCGGGTTGAAGGGTAGCTTGAGGTTGTCACTCATTGTGGAGAAGAGATTTATTTTGAGTTGAAGTAGGTTAATCGTGTGCTTTAAATTAGTTCCCTCAGTTAAAGTGAGGAAGTCATCAGCATATTGTAGAAGAGTTGTGTTGCTGTCAGAGATATTGTGCAGTTTGGAAGTGTATATATTGAAAAGAAGTGGGCTTAAGACGTCCCTTGTGGCAGACCATTGGAGATTGTCATGTGTTGTTGGTTGAGGTGGAGTATTCTTTCTTTATATAGATTTATGATCCATGAGGTGTAGGTTTTTGGGATGTTGAGGTCTGAAAGAAGTTTGTTCAGGATCTGTAGGTCGACTTTCTCATATGCATTTGAAAAATCTGTAACACAGGCAGTTTTGAAGGGGAAAGTTGATTTTTTTTCAAGTTTTTGTAAAAGGATGTTAAAGCATGTTGTCGAGGATTTGTTTTTTGTGTAAGCAAAAGTAAGGGTTGGTAGTGGATTTGTGTTTATTAGGTGTGTTTCGATTCTTTGTTTTATAAGTTTATTTATGATTTTAATGGGAACACTGAGGAGGGATATGGGTCTATAGTTGTTGAGGTCTTCTAGATTTCTATTGGGCTTGGGAACGGGAACGATTCTGATATGCCTTCCAGATGTGGGTATGTCACATCTATTAACTGCATCATTAATAGCCTGTAAAAGATTATTCGGGTGATGTGTGAGTAAGGCTTTAATTAGATTGTAATTAATGTTATCAAGACCAGGGGTTGTGGATTTACGTTTCTCATTTATAACATTATTGAGTTCTTCCTGTTCGAAGTCTGGTGGGTGTTCCTGTGGATTGTGTGGCATCATGTTTAAGGTGTTATCAGGGTGGTGTTTGGATTTAATCATGTTGAGGTAGGTTTGGGTCTGGTCCTCATCAAGGTTGTATCGTGGGGGGGGGGGGTTCTTTATTATTCCTGATACTGTTGATAAATCTCCAGAAATCATTCTTGTTTCCGCTGCCTCTGATTTGTTCTAGTTTGTCTGTCCAGCTTCTCAGCTTGGCCTCTTTGGATCTTTGCCTCCAGTTTGTTTTTGCCTCGTGGAGAATTGCCCAGTTGGCATTTGATTTGAGTCTGTTGTAATTAAGTAGTGCCTAATTTTTAATTTTCCAGAGCCTTGCTAAATCCTTGGACCACCAGTGTTTAGGTGTGTGCTTGTATCTTATCGTGTTTGAGTTTAGGTCTATTAGGTGGCTTAGTTTATCGTATATACTATTGAGGTTTGGTGAAAAGGGGTTTTGTTTATTTTTTGAGCGATGTTCCTACATTTGATTTTCTTGGTGTTTGAAATGGGTGTACTGGGCAAGCAGATTTTAATTGTTATATGATTACTGTTGCTGATGTGCTCTTTGTCTTCCATCCAGAGGATACTATTCCTATTCATGTTACTAAGAGTTATATCCGGCGTTGACTGTAAAATTTTGCCGTTTTTGTTTGTTGTTTTATAAGTGTATATGCCAGTGTTCAATGTTTTAAGGTTGTGCTCCGTCATCCAACCTTTCAGAATTCTGCCTTTGGCATTGTTAAGATGATCTCCCCATGCCTTGTTTCTTGCGTTTAGATCTCCTCCAATGAGTATGTCTTTAGTGTAGTCTAAGATGTTGGAAAGTTTGTCTAATTCTTCTTCGAAAAATTGGGTATTAATGGCGGGGGGAGCATATAGGGATGCTAAAATTATGTTGTGTTTAAGGTTTAGGGTCTGGATTGCTACATTTTCTATACGACTGTTCGTGTGGATCTGTCTAAGCTTAATGTCCTTTCTGATTAATATTGCAACTCCTCCTCCTATGTTGTTGTCTCTGGTTTTGAAGGTTATATTGTTGAAATTACTCAGTATTTCTTGTAGGAGTGCAAAGGCTATGTTATTCTTGTATAAGTAGTATTCTAGATTGTCCTTGTGTTTGTTGATACTTTGGATGTTTAGTTGTAAAATGTTCATGTGTTAGATGATAATGCTGTTGTTACTCTTTCTTGTGTTACTGTTCTCATTACCAGAGTTGGTGAGGTATTTCTTTAGTGTTTTTGCCCATGCTTGAACACTAGTTATGAGTAAGTCCTCGTTTTCCTTGTTGTCTCCGGTATTTCTGTTGATTTCATCTACCATCTTTCCTAGGAGTTTTTCCAATTCAGTGGTCTTGTGTGGGTTATATGTAATGGGTTTACTTGGTATGGTGAGAGTTTCAGTAGAGGGGAAACTATTTTTAACGATGTTTCTTGATGTGTTGGGTTTATTGTTCATGCCAGCGATTTGAGAAAAGGAGCTTTTGAATAGTACCTTTTGCGTGTCCTGTTGGGGGTTTCTGGTGTTGTGTCTTTCCGCATTCGTTAGGCTGGGAAAGTTGGCTTCGTTAAGGTCCACTACATCTAAACCCGCAAGTTTGTTTCTGTTGATAATAACTCTTGCTTCTCTGTTTGTGATGTTCAGGATAGAGCTAACATCTACCTCTTGTTTATATGCGACCCATTTGGGGCATCTTCGATGTGTTGCTTCGTGCTCCTCACTCTTACATAATACACACATGGTTTTTGTGCATTTATTGTCGCAGTCGTCCGCACCATATTTAAGGCAGGTTTTCTTCTTGTTTTTGCAAAACTGCGCCGAGTGACCTAGGAGGCCGCAGTTTGTGCATTGTCTTGGTCTAAATTTAACATAGCTAACTTTGCTTATTATGTATTCAAATTTCAAAGAGTCCGGGAGGTCAGTTCCTGCAAAGGTTAGCTTGAGTGTTGTGGTTGGTATGAATTTGTTAGGGTCGTTACTATCTCTGGTATTCAACTTCTGTGCTTTTAGTATCTTTATGTTTTCTAATAGAATTCCCATTCTATTACAAGGTTTAGCTGAGTTGACTATCTCTTCTGTGTTAATTTCGTGCGGGATGTCTCTGATGACGCCATATCTATAAACAAAATTGCCAGGGATAAAGGCCCTGATGTTGAATTCTTTCAACTTGGTGTTGTCGACTGCATTGTTTGCTTCTGTAGCAGTTCAAAAGATTACCCTGAGTCTATTGAACCCAGCTTGCTTAACATTTTTGATGCCTTGGATGTTTAAGCTTTTGTTGTCTACGAACATCTTCATTGGGGTTAGTCTAACCCTGTCACCATTTGTATCAACACTATCGATGAGCATTGCAAAGGATTTACCTTTCGCATCGGGTTGATATTTATTGACTTTCTTGTTGGCTAGCGGGGCTTGAGATGGTGTGGCACGTGGTATGTCTTCAGAGGGGTTTGAGTACAAGGATGTGTTATTTGGTACAAAGCTTTTCAACTCTCCCTTGGTTTTTGTATTACCGTTGTTTTCAACTGATCTTCTTTTTTTGAGAGTTTTGGTGTTTGGGTCCCCTGGGTCTGGGGGTCTATCCTCAGAGTTTTCTTCCATGTCACAATTCACAGAATGAAATATTAAGGTGCTAGATGTATGCTATATTATGTTCACCAATTGTTCACTTCACTTAAGAAAGTAAAAGGGTACTCACTGTTCTTTTCCTTTGTAAAAGTATTCCAGTATGTCAGCCAAAGTCCAAAGATCGTAATTACGCCAGGAACCAAGGTATGGCGTTCGTAGGATTCTGAGAAAAACAATAGATGCTCGGGGAAAACCCTTCACTTCACTGATCTGAATACGTCCTTCCACTATCACGTTCCACATAGGAATGCATACAAATACATGTTACGAAAAGTGCTTGACATTTGCTGCGATACTGTCGTCCCGCTCTCGTATCGCAGTCTCGCGCGATTGTATTTCAGCCTTGAATTTAACTTTGGTACGGGAATTAGTGTAAATGCGTTGCAAAGAACAGTTTCCAGCTTTATTTGTATGCAATGATAAATTAATTACGTTATGCATGGGAAAATATGCGAAAAGTGTGATGGGATTAAATTTTTGCTTGAAAGTTCAAGCTAAACTTTCAAGTAATGTAATTTTCATTCATGATTATCATGTGGAAATATATCTGAATCAAATATATTGACGTGGGAATATTTGATTTCTCTTAAATAAGTAAAAATTTGATGGACCTGCCACTGATTGGACCGATCCGATACATCACTTCCACATTTTACATCGATTATTAAAATAGCTCATGAATCACTTGCCAAAGTTTCAGTTAAAGAGATAATCCTTAGATTACGTGATATCTTCATTTAGTATAGAGTTTTGTCAAAGCACTTTTATTTAGAGTTAAAAATTAGATTCGAATATATATAATTCAAAATTATGGTGATATAATGATATAGCTATATGTAAATAATATAATTAGTATCAGAATGTATATGAATTGTTAATATGGGGAGAAGAAAAGAAGAAAACTTTTGATTTGTTTGACCTACAGGTACAATCAATATAAAACTATTGACTTCATTCTGCCTTGGGATGTCAATGGATGATCCTTTGATTGTACGTTTTAATTTGACGCAATGATGTTCCTTGTTAAGGATCGTGAGGAGTAGATTCTGACTCACACACTTATACATTACCGTTTTTAGTTTTTACGTATATTGCGGAAAATATTTAACATGTAGCACGAAAAGCTACACAACTGCGCCAATTATGAGCGGTGGTTCCTTCAAAACGATACACTAACACAACTCTCCATTACCCAACCTTTGCTTAAACATTTGTATACCAAAAAAATTTTATATTTAATTTCTTCTTAATTTTAAGCGCTTGAAAAAATGAGCTGATTTGAATAATCAATTGTTTTTAATTTATAAAGTTACTTGCCATAACTGCCGCAATCCGAGATTATTGTCCCGTTACTCACAACAGCTCTTCCCGGCTTGTAGATGCTAACATTTCAACCTTGGATGAGACCAACTTTGGATCCTTCTCATTCATGGATTGAGTATGATGTGAAACACCCTGAAGAAGATGAATTAGCCAGAAAGGCTACAAGATTAATACCCACAACTGGGCATTCACTATAAAATAGAGTCACTTGACGCTTATTGCTTCGCAAACATCAAGTATTTCCGTCGCCTCTCGCAATATTCAATACCTGGGTAAGTCGTTTCGTGTAATTGGAAGTGGAGGTTGTTGACTACTTTATTTCCAAGGTAGCAACTTTCCATGATATCAACGTGCACTGATGTGTTTCTATTCAAAATGTCCAATAGTTTCTTTTTGAGGCTACACATCACGCCAAATACCTACTATGTGGCCTTTCCGGGACTCCCTTTGCCACCGATTCTCCTCGGATTCAATGATAAATATGTACTCACCCCCAATAAAAAAAGAGAACTCACACTACACCCATATAGCAAGCAGTACCAGCTGATTTTCTCTTACCAGTAACCCCACTTTAAACCGAGAATAAAAAACAGCTTCAAACCCACAAGAGTGGATGATTTTCATTTTTTTTCTGAGTTGTCAAACTGCTTAAAGTCGATTCATACATTATTTGACCAGAGGTGCGATACTTAAGTTTGTACCTTTAAACCGAAATAAAAAAATTTAAATCACTGTATAAGTTTGCAAGGATACCACTCCTCTGATTATACATGATTTATATTTTAATTGACAACACAGGATAAGTTTTATTACTATTTATTTTAGTTCACTTCGTTTGAAGTTACGTACACGATTCTATCTTGACTCCCTCACAAAACATATCTAAAGGTCTTTTATACTTTTATTTCGATGCACAATTCCATTTGATCAGCACTTTTACATCTTACTTATTCATTTCTGTCGATAATCTTAGTATGTGTTTAAATTAACAGATCAGCATAATTTTATCTTAAGAGCACAATTTCTGTTGATAATATTTAATTCTTTCCAAGTCTTTGTTTACATTTGTGTCTTTTATGGTTTTTGTTCTTGTAGTCGAGGTTGGTTCTAACATAACACGATTCATGACGACATGACGGATGATTTGAGTTTTTCTTTTCCCGTTTTCCGAAAAAAGTAATCGCTCTTGTAGGGTGGTCATCAATATTGAGTCTTACCGGATTGGAGGAAACTTGCTTGGGTGCTCTGCAAAGATGTTACTGAAGACGGAAGCAGTTGTGTTCTTATTGTTTCTTAACAACATAGCATTGGTCATGGAACAAAGGCTCAAAATTTGCAATGAAGAGTTTACCCTAACCGGTTTTCATTCATTTCTCTTTGCTTGTTTCAAGTTTCGTTGTCAAATTTGTGACCAACTTTCAGAACTTTGTGTGTATCTCTTTGGGTGTCCCTCTATTCTATATTCAACTTATTTGTTAGTGCTATTTATTGCCTCGCCCTAATATTGGTTGATAATTGAATATAAAAGCTCCAAATGATTTCACAAAAGTTTCGAGCACCAGCACGACTCACAGCCCAAATTTTCTTGGGGTTCGAACAAAACCACACTATAAAAATTTTCCAGAAATTTTCGCCACGATCGTCTAGGTTTAATAGAGGTTGAAAACGTTTGCAGAACTACTGTCCTTGAAGAATCTTATACTAATTTTATCGTATCTCCGTTAACACGTTTGATTTGACCCTTCATACAAAAGAACAACAATAGCTAAGGAACCTTTTAAGAACCAAAATTGCGTTCCTTCCGCATGGAGATAACTAAATGTAACTTACCGCAACAAGCCGATCGTCGCCATCCGAGCTGCGACGCGAATCGCCGTGGCCCTCGAGCGGCGCTTTCCGACCGCAAAGTGTTAAATCCCCAAGACACATACCAATTATCCAATTTTTAAATTTAGCCTTAAATAGATAATCGCAATGTGAGTGCTTAGCGTTAAAATCTGAAACCCACAGTTTAATGATATTGCAAAAAGTATAGTAGCTAGACAGCTTATTGTCTACCAAAGAACGAACAATAAAGTTTAGTAACTTCCGTAACAACCAATAGTATTGTAGCACCCTGGAATATGTACCCTTCCCATGTTTAGACTACATGCAAAGAAATATGTTACCTCAAACATCATTTCAATTTTCCTCTGGTCCATTCCGGTCGTCTTTTGATTAATGCGCGGTGTAAATTCATCATTTGTTGAAGAGAACTTTGTGTATAAACGGTTTGGTCAGACGTCAAGAGTTCATAGCAAACAATACTACTCTTGTTCCACCAGACACAGAGCATAGTTTTCCTGTCGAAGTGATTTGGTCTTGGTGTTGAAACATTGACCTCGCCAAGTCACAATTTTTTGCGCTTACGTCACAATTTAATGCAAAAATTATTTCCTTTGCTGGCGCCAAAGCAGCAACAAGTGACTTGTTGATTTCCATTTAACGTTCATTCAAATCATGGGACCCATTTACATTTTATTGATCTTACTCGTTGCTCGTAAATGTCTGCTGATAATTTCCTATGATACATGTTGTTCTGTACGAAGAATGGTTTTCAGCTTCCTAAAATATCAGAGAGTAGGATTGCACTACTTCTAATATTAAAGTTCACAAAAAAAAAACCAATATATGATCTAAATTTCCTTGAAATATTGGAAAGTAGGATTTTCTCTACTTCTAATACTGGAGTTAATTAAATGAAAACAAGAGAGCAGGATTCTCTACTTCTTGAATTCAAGAGCTGCTAGATAAACACTTTCGCTTACTTAACAACTCTGCCATATATTTCGCATAACAAGCGCTTATATACTAATTACAGTTAATAAATACATATTTCATAATCAAAGTGCAATGAATATAGGTCAATATACATATTTCATAATCAAAGTGCAATGAATATAGGTCAATATACATAATTCATAAACAAGGTGCAATGAATATAGGTCAAGATACATATTTCATAAACAAGGTGCAATGTTGAATCTTTATGAATTTGAATTTTTATTATTATTTTTTTTTTTACTTTATTATTTTGTTTTCCAAAAAATGATGATGTTAGACATACTGCCGCTTGTTGAAGTATTATACTTCAAAAGAATATTGTTGATCGTGAGATAATCTTCGTGGGGCTGGAACTGGTTTCTGGATGAGTCTAGAATTTTTTGCAGGTCTGAGAGGCGTGTACAGATACCAACTAGCTATAATGAGGATGACTCCCAGGGCAATGTAGCTTGCTGATATTGTGTGTATACCAAGGGATCCTAGTTGCTGCAATTCAGATTGTTTGGTTGATAGTTCATCCATCGTTTGGGTTAACTTGTCGATGTCCACAGTAGATCGGGGTATCCAAGGATGGTTAAACGATCGTGATGACTCGGTGAATTTGGTTAAATCTGTAATAGATATATTAATAGCCGGGTGAAACGAAACATTTAGCGAGGTTTGTTGAGTGTTAAATGCTCGGAGACTCAGCTCGTCATCCTTCAATGTACAGCCCGGTTGCATTTTAAGGATTCCTGTGCGCGGTAGGTGTTGCTGGAAAACTTGGTTGTTGCACACAAACGAAAAGTCGTATGGCTTGTCTAGCGAAAAAAGCCATTGATTTGGTGAATTCAATTGCTGCCAAAGTTTCCGTCGATGGTCCTGACTGAAGATACAACTAGGTACAAGTCTATTTTTTGAAATCAGTTCTATAATGCAGTCAACGTTTGTATCACTTTTGTGCACTATGGGTCGATGTTCGCTGCATATGAAAGAGTTGATTTCTGGAGTTTGGCATTGTATGAGTTCGGTCACCATCATAGGGTAGAATTGTTCCTTGAAAACGTTCACCATTATTAGGTCGGGTGCAGATGCTAACGATAGGAAAGTGTTGTTGATCATGGTTGGTAACGGCAATGATCGAAGAATATGAAACCTTGTTGGTAGCAATAGTGGGAGCCTTAAGGCAAATATTAGATAATCCCCTTCTTTAGCATACTGTAATTTGACTATTTGGTAGATGCGTGACACCCTGATTGGATTCCCAAAAGCCGGCAGTTCCAGATCTTGAGGTAAGTTATCCTTAATGTATGCGATCTGCGATTTGATTTGTTGAGGTGATATGACATTAGGATTTACAGACTCATGGTGGGCGTCGATAATTACTTCTATCAATGAGTGTTGCATTTCTTGGCATTCATTTATTAATGACATAACTAGCACTGACAGGGTGTTAAATGCTTCAATTGCTTTCTGTTGTTTAACTTTCGAATTGAAGTCCTTCATGTTTTCGTATACATAATCAAATGCCTTTTGAATCTCTTTCGTCTGGTTTGCTCTTTCCAATTCACACTTTGAGATAACATTGATCGTCGCATCTAAAATCGATGTATGTTTCTTGACCAGTTCGTTAAGATGATTTTCGTTGGCTTTGACTTTAGAGATAGTCTCACTCATTGTAGCGGCATATTCGTTGTCCAAAACCCCAAAAAGTTTGTTTGCTAAGGATCCGACTATATCAAAGGCGGATCTTTTTCGCCTTAATTTAGTAGGTTCTTGTAAAATGATGTTGTCCTGATTTAACAGCTGCAGTAGATGCCGATATTGCAATACAATTGCTTCATGATACGTGTTGTTTGTGATCGCGTCTTTTAACCTATCTAATTGCTTTATGCCAGCTTCTATAGTTTTGAATGTTTCCCAATATCCGTTCAAATCATAAAAGACTATGAGCTTCCAAGTGCTTGGCGATATTCGCCCATTCCCGATGTTCTCTAAATAAATGCCAATATTATTTTCAACCTCAATTATTTCGATTGGTGGCTTGTCTGCGGATGTCATATGGGGCGCGATTAGCGGTAAAACTAGTAATGTAAGTAGACATGTTTTAAGTGAGTTCAGCCTCGTGGGAGAGCCCTTACGCTTTCTGGAATTCTGCTCCACGGCAGTGGTTGTCTCTATTGGTTTGGCGGCTGCTTCTAAAGTCTCATCCGGATCGATTGGTAGTGGAGCTAATTGATGAATGGATCGTCGTATGATTCCAGTACTTGTCTGAACATCAGCAACACGTACGCGTCCGTCGGGGCCTTGGATGGTTTCGACTATTCGTCCTAATTTCCATTTGAACGGCGGCAAATTGTCTTCCTTAATGGTAACTAGAGTCCCAATTTTGATGTTATTTTGTCTAGTAGTCCATTTTGTGCGTTTCTGCAGTTCCCCCAAATAATCAATGTACCACCGCTTCCAGAACTCATTCTTAAGTTGATTTGTCAACTGCCATCTGGATGCTAATGACATTTTCGTTGTATCGCTGGCTGCATTCGTAGCGCCTACAAGTGGCTCCCCAATCAGAAAATGTGCTGGTGTCAATGGAGCCAAATCGTTCGGGTCAGCCGATAGTGGTGTAAGGGGCCTAGAGTTGAGAATCGCTTCGACTTCTGAGGCTACAGTACATAATTCTTCGTAGGTTAATGATGCAGAGGTTATGGTTCGTTGTAACAAGTACTTGGTTGACTTGACTGCGGCCTCCCAGAGCCCACCAAAATGTGGCGATCTGGGAGGGATGAAGTGAAACTGAGTGTTGGTGTCTGAGCAAGTGTTGACTATTTTCTCAATGCTCTGTTGTTGAGTCAAAATGGCTTCTAGCTCCTTCAGCTGATTATTGGCACCAACGAAGTTTCGTCCATTGTCACAGTAGATGTTCTCACATTTGCCTCTTCTGGATTCAAATCTTTTAAGAGCTCCCAAGAAGCCGTCAGTGGTCAAATCAGAAACCACTTCTAAATGTATTGCTTTTGTTGCAAAGCAACAGAAAACAGCCAGGTATGTCTTTTGAGGCCTTTTGCCTCTAATTTTAAAATGAGTATACACTGGCCCGCAAAAGTCTATGCCACAGTTTAAAAATGGCCGTGTCAGTTTAACTCGATCTTTTGGTAGATTGCCCATTTGTTGACTTAACAACCTTGGTCGAAATTTAGTGCATAATACGCAGTTTGTGACTATGGTTCTGGATATATTCCTTCCATTCAGAATCCAATACCTTTGCCTTGCTATGGCATGAAGTGCTTGTGGTCCGGCATGTAAATTTTCTCGATGAATATGAGTTAAGAGCAATCGTGTGAGAAAATGGTCTCCCGGTAAAACGATGGGATGCTTGGTGTCGTAGTTTACTTCTGCCGCCTGTAACCTTCCCCCAACTCTGATTATGCCATCGGGAGCTAGAAATGGTGTTAAAGTTCGAAGTTTACTTGACTTAGCAACTTCTTCATCCTTCTTCAGTAAAGTAATCTCCTCATGAAAGCTGCAGCGTTGCACTTCCGTGATGAGTGTTAAAAGTGCATCATTTAATTCGCGAGGCGACAGAAAGTTCGCCTCTATATTGATAGTTCTGTTCTTAAATAGCATTGCTGCTCGCTTGATATATGCCATTGTGCGTATCAATTTTCGGAGGGAATTTCCGTGTTCAATCATATATAATGGATGTACGTCAGCTTCAACCGTAGCTGTTATAGCACACTTGATAACTTTAGTTTCATCGTCCGCAATGTTGTTTGTATAAGGTTCGATTGGCCAACTGCTTTTTGGAAGTTTAAGAAAACATGGACCATTGAACCATATTTGTAACTGCTTCAGTTCTTCAGGAAAAAGTCCTGAAAAGTGAAACAAGATCAGCAGGGTTGTCCTTTGTAGGCACATATCTCCAGTTGTTTATCGATGTCAAATCTTGAATGGCAGCAACTCTGTTAGCGACAAATGTTTTTCGAATAGATGGATCCCCTCGAATCCAGCTGATAGCGATGAGCGAGTCGGACCAATAGAAGACTGCGTCCGCCTTTATATTGGTTGTAAGTTTTACTTGTCTGACTAATTGGGCTGCTAATTGTGCGGCACACAATTCTAATCTTGGAATGGTTGTGGGTTTGATTGGTGCTACTCTGGACTTGGCGCAAAGCAATTTAACTGTCACATGACCTCTTGTGTCTTTTGATCTTATATAGACCGAGGTACCGTATGCCTTCTCACTAGCGTCAGCAAAAGCGTGAATTTGTGTGTCTATGGTCTCATTCTCACTGAACATGTACCGTGGGATGCTGATTTTGTTCAAGCCTGGCAGCTCTTGTCTATATTTATGCCATATCGATTGAAGTTCATCAGGTATTTCTTCATCCCAATCCACTTGTGATCTCCATAATTCTTGCATGAGCAGCTTCCCCTTTACAATAACTGGGCTTACTAGTCCTAAAGGGTCAAAAATCTGCGAAATATCAGCTAGAATATTTCTCTTGGTAATTGTTTGATGCTCCTTCAAATCCGTGGTTATGGTAAACATGTCAGTGATTGGCTGCCAAATTACGCCTAGTGTTTTTATGGTATCACTGTCCATCTTAGTGAAGTCCAATTCAATATCGAGGTCCTTGTTTGAAATGCCTTCAATCAATTTTGGGTTATTGGCGCACCACTTATGGAAATGGAATCCTGCCGAGGCCAGTAACGCCTGCAGCTCGTTGCGTATCTTCCATGCTTCTTCCAAAATATCGCTGCCTGTTAGGACATCGTCAACATAAAAGTCCTGGATTGCAGCAGCTCCCAATGGGTACTGGCTGTCTCCTTCCTCGGCCAATTTTTTCAAGCACCTGACTGCCAGATATGGTGCAGACTTGGTGCCATAGGTAACAGTGGACAGTTTATAATATTTCAATTCGTCATTGGTATTCTTTCGCCACATGATTAATTGGAGATTTTGGTCCTCATCTGCCACTAAAATTTGACGGTACATCTTTGTTATGTCTGCCGTAAATACGTAGCGCTTTAAGCGGAATCTTGTAATAATAGCACTAATATCCTCCTGAACCTTTGGTCCTTTAAGCAGCAAATCATTAAGCGACAAATTGTTCTTTGTTTTCGCCGATGCATCAAAGACCACTCGTAGTTTTGTGGTGCTGCTGTCGGGCTTGAGCACATAATGATGCGGCATAAAATAATGCGGACCGTTGAAGTCTAATGCTGGAACTTCCTTCATGTGACGCAGTTCTAAATATTCTTCTAGAAATTGGTCGTACTGCCCTTTTAGAACTGGTTGTTTGGATAATTTTCTTTCCATTGAGAGTAGCCGCTTGTATGCCAATGATTTTGATTCGCCCAGTAAAGAAAAGTCACCCAGCAATGGTAAGTTGACTATAAAACGGCCACTAGAGTCACGAATGGTTGTTGCTTCGAAATATTCCTCGCATTTTTTGTCAGTCGATGATAGTATGACTGGACCGGAGCAATCTTCCAGCTCCCAGAATTTTTCTAGTTGCCGTTCCAAATTTATGTTCGAGGTTGTTATGTATTTTCAAAGGGAAATTGATAAAATAATATATATATATATAATTAATAATAAAATAATAATTGGGCAACCGATAGGTCACACCTGCAGCGAAAGAAAGGAACAAGATTATAGGGTTAGCTGAAAATACAAAGGCCGCATAATGGCGGCCGAAGAAAGTTAATTTTCCACCGACTAGTTCACCGCGTGGGCGTGGGGGTTAGGACTTCATTTAGGCCCTGATCCTTCCATGCAACTCACACACACACACACACACACACAGGGAAAGAGCTTAGTTCCTCATATTATATAAAATAAAAATTATAAAAAAAATCAAACAACCTGTGAATTGTGCTGCGCTCACTGGTGCTGCGCTGACTGTGAACACCTCCTCCTTTACTGATTGAGTGTCTTCTATGGTTGAATGGCCTCTACTGGTTGGCGATTAGTGCTCCTTGGCAGAATGTCCTCTGTGGTTGAGTGTCATCCACTGGCAGATTGGCTTCTACTGGTTGGCGATTAGTGCTCCTTGGCAGAATGTCCTCTGTGGTTGAGTGTCATCCACTGGCAGATTGGCCTCTACTGGTTGGTGGTCCTCGGCAGAATGGCTCTACTGGCTTGACCTCTACTGGCTTCAACTGGTTGAGACTGGTTGAGACTGGTTGAGTGTCCTATACTGGCTGCTGCAACTGGTATTATCAGCTATCGGCTGAATGTCTTCACTTGTTAGGTATCTTCTATCGGCTGTCGTCTATCGGCTGAATCTCCCCTTCCTCACAATTTCCACTCCTTTTATATCGATACGAACACAACAACCCAGTGAATCGTATCGATCTTAAAAATAACTTCCAAGAATTTTTTTTTTTGGGGTTTTTTTTTTGTTTACTTTTTTTTTTGGGGTTTTTTTTTTTTTTTTTTTGGTACTTGGATTTTTTTTTCTGGGACTTTTTTTTTTGTTTTTTTTTTAATAACGAATTATTATTGCTAAATCTAACTTTACATATTTTTATTTTAATTTCTGAATTTATTTATTTACATATATATATTTTTGTTTGTTTGTGCAATGTCGCCTACACATGGAAATACGTAACACGTGGGGACGACCTACCCCTTGAGAAGGGTCTCACTCCAAAAGCCGGGCTGCTATCCATGTAGGATTAAGGGACTATGGCCTAATGTCCTGGCAATGGTAGACTCCTAATGGTTTCCCATCTGGGGACTCCAGTTCATACGCGACCTGTCCAACTAAACGAACTATTCTGGCCGGTATGAATTTCGGTGCGAGCTTAGCTGCAAATTTTTCTACTGCACTACTGAGTACGTGATTTCGTACAAAAATCATTTGTCCGGGGGTAAAAGAACGGGTCCTTGCCCGCAAATTATAATGCCTTTGTCCTTTAGCGTAAGCTTCGCCTAATTTCTCTCTAACTCGTTCACGTATCACCCTCAATCTCTCGTGAGGGGTCATGAGCTCGACTTCTCCATCTTCAAAAGAAGACAACTTCCGGAGGAGCTCGTAGTCGGAGCCATGGCTCACTGACTGAAATCCGAACATCAGATAGTGAGGCGAACAACCGGTCGACTCGTGTACAGTGTTGCGGAATGCAGAGCTTGATTCTCGCAAATACTTATCCCATATAGAGTGGTCATCACCTATAAAGGAACGAATGGCAGCTAAAATGGACTGGTTGACCCGTTCGGAAGCATTCGATTGAGGCGAGTATTTTGGAGAGAAAACGTGCTGAATACCATATTCTTGAAGGAATTGCATGAAATGCTTAGAAGTAAACTGCACACCATTATCCGAATGAAGTAGTTCGGGCACACCAAATGTACAGAATATATCTAGAAGGAATTGAGTAGCGTTTTCGGTAGTGGCCTTGGGCATGGCTTTCATCCATACAAATTTTGTATAATGGTCGAGCACAACAAACAATTGGGTGTTTCCGCTCTTCGAACGTGGATAAGGTCCTAGGAAATCAATAAATAAGCGCTGCATCGGCCTATCAGATATGCGCTCTTGACCCATATGTGGTCTAAGGACCTTATTGTACGGCTTAATTTGCTTACAAGTACTACATTGGGAGATGTAAGAAGCGACGTCCTTACGAAGGGTTGGCCAATAATAATATCGCTGTAGTACTTCGGTGGTCTTACGTATGCCACAATGAGATGATTCCGGTCTATCGTGAGCTTGGGAAATCAGCCTAGATTGCTGACTCACGGGTACCCATAATTTGGTTCGAGGAATGTCTATATCCGGATCGTTAACTCTTCCTTACTTAATGTAGATACGACCATCTCTTATCCATAGGTTGGGGAACCGTGTAGGTTCTTTCGAAATTGAAAGTATTCGTTCTATATAATCAGATTCTGTGAAAGCAGAGTCTGGCAACAGTGAATCGATATGATGATGCTCGGGAAGGAAGGGAAGATACAGACACGAAAGTTCACTAAGACTCTCGTGAACTCGGGAAAGGGCATCGGGAACGGTATTAGCGGAACCCTTAACATGTTCAATATTGAAGTTGAAACCTTGCAACTTCAGACTCCAGCGAGCTAATCTGCCGGAAAGGTCTTGTTGGCTCATGAGCCACTTCAAACTAGCGTGATCAGTGATGATGGTGAAGGGAAGTCCTTCAATGTAGGCACGGAATTTTTTTACGCTCTGTACGGCGGCGAGACACTCCAGCTCAGTGATAGTGTAATTTTGCTGCGCCGACGTCAATTTGGCAGACATGAAGGCAATGGGATGCTCTTCTCCCTTCTCGTCCTTTTGAAAGAGGACGCTACCAATTCCAGTGGTGCTTGCGTCGCACTGAATGAAGAAGGGTTTTGAAAAGTTAGGGTTAACTAGTACGGGCGCGGACACAAGAGCTTGTTTTAGTTGGTCAAAAGCAGTTTGAGCGGCGGCAGTCCATTTAAAGGACGATTTGTTTTTCAGCAGATCAGTTAGAGGGGCGGTAATGGAGGCAAACCTATGTATGAATCGGCGGTACCATCCGGCCATTCCCATGAGACGACGAATATCTTTAATAGAGTGAGGAGTTGGGTAATCTACAATGCTGGAGACTTTAGAGGGATCTGTCTTTAGGATACCATCGCTAACGATGTATCCAAGGTACCTTATTTCACGGTGGACGAATTTGCTCTTCCCAACATTTATTGTGAGCCCAGCTGATGAGAGTAACTTAGCTACTGTAGACAACAGATCCAAATGTTCCATGAAGGAAGAGCTGGTCACGAGCAAATCATCAAGGTAAACAAATATTTTGTCTTGAAGCTCATGCGGAATAACCTTGTGCATTAGACGGCACATGGTTTGGGGAGCGTTGCACAATCCGAAAGGCATGACCTTAAAATGGTATAAAGGGCGACCCGGCACCGTGAAAGCTGTCTTTTCCTGCGATTCAGGATCAAGAGGTATCTGCCAAAAGGCGTCCTTTAAATCGAGACTTGTAATAAACTTAGTGGATCTCAATCGAGATAATAATCAATCGATTAACGGCAAAGGATATGCGTCTTTAACGGTAACATCGTTAACACGTCGCGCATCCAGACACAAACGTACTTTTCCAGGTTTACGAACCAACGTTACTGGAGAGCTCCAGGAACTGTGACTCTCGCCTATCACACCCAATGCGAGCATACGATCAAGTTCCTTGTACAGCAGATCCTGTACGACCGGTGAAACAGCATAATGCCGTTGCTTGATTGGCTTAGCAGTCCCAGTGTCAATGTTGTGTGTAACGAGTGACGTTTTTCCCAGACCAAGCTTATTGAAGGAAGGAAATTCGGCAACTACTTGTTGCAATAATAGCTTTTGCTCTGGTGTCAATTGGTGAAGGGTGTCAGCCTCTTCGGTTTGAAGAAAATTAGGGGCTTCTTGGAACGCACTGACATTTTTGAACGACGCTGGTGCTATCTGAAACGCATTCCAGAAGTCAATGCCAAGGTATAATTTACCGGTGAGGGAAGGGACGACTAAGAACTGCAAAAGTTTAGTCTCGGCATCATATGTGACGGGAACATTTACGTATCCTGCTGCTGGAACTCGCTGTCCAGACGCTGTTTGGACACTGGTTTTCAGGGAGTGAATTTTGAGATTTAAGTCTCGAAGTAACTCAATGGACCGGTGTCCTAAGACACTGACGCTAGCTCCACTGTCCATAAGACCGGTGAGCTGATATCCTAATATGATGATGTCACAATAGGGACGCGGATCTTTAAGATCGCGATCGGGTACTACCGAACTAATCGCTAGTTTACGAAGGGCGCGTTTCGCGCGAAAGTATTTGATAGCGCGAAGTCTTCTTCTATATCTTCGTGTAATGGTGAACAGGGGAAAATGGTTGACGGGAGTGGGTTTGTTCAATCGAGTGGTCTGAGCTATAGAAGTCTTGTCATAATGTGATGATGGACTATTCGAACTCAGCGATTGCGACGCCATTCGGGATCTACATTGGTGGATGCGTCCACAGTATTGACTCGAATTTGAGTTGTTGCTTAAGGGTTGAATTTTCGAAAATTTGGAGCGGGCCGACCCCTCATATGCGGGCCGCTCCTGGAATAGTTTCCCTGAGGTTTACGCTTTTGGCACTGAGTTTTTCGTACTCCCGGAGTACCGCAACCAAAACAAAACAATCTCTGGATCGGAAGTTGGCATTGGCTGAAGAAATGACCTATATCCTGACAGTTCCAACACAAACGGTATTCGGGATCACCAGCAGGGTCCAGAGATTTGATTACTTCTTCGGGCACTTCTGTTGGGAGATTTTGGTAGCGTGTGTGTGACAAGGCATGGACTTGGCGAACAGGACCGAAAGGTCGTTCTACCTTGCTCAAGTTCCAAACAGATTCTATTGAAGTGCAGCACTGTACCAGCTCATAGACTGATATAAATTGCCGACCTGCGAGATGGTCTCTCAACCGACGATGCATATTAAGATACAACAAGTGCTGCATATCCAAATCAGACATGCCTTTCTGTAACTGCAGCGACAACGTCTCTAAGGCATCGAAGAATTCAATGAAGGGTTCACCCTGCGCCTGATGACGTGCATCCATTTGACGCCGAATATCTATGTCTGCTCGAGCACGGGAAAATCGATTGAGGAAAGAATGGGTGAGAGAATCCCAATCTAAGGAATGTGGGTGCATTTCGTGATATTTCCAGTACCACTCGAGAGCAGGCCCTTTCAGGAAAATGTGGAAGCACTCTGCTAATTGGTTAAGCGGCACCTCTTGAGAGTCTCCCATAGCTTGTAATCTATACAGGAAAGAGTCAGCTCTCAGGCTAGATTGGCTGCCATCATACCCAATACCCCATTTGGATATTGGTATAGACATTTGGCTTATTGGACGTGAGCGTGCGGGAGAGCGCGTACCAAGATCACGTATATTGTCTCGGGGAATCTGTGCTGTAGTGGTAGTATGGACTGGACGGGAGGCTGGACTAACATTCAGTGATTGCTTCATGGGGCCTAGAACATTTGATTCCAGAACTTGCTCCAGCCGCTGGATTTCTTCAATCAGGTGCTCTATCTTAGGTTCCGAAATGAATGGATTATGACTCGTGGTCACGGGTGTCAGAGTTTCATATAATTCTGCCGTGAAAATGTGGGGTTTCTCAGACTCAGGAGACAAATTACGAAAGGGGTTTGAATCATTCAGTTTTGTATTTTGATCAAACGGACAATCATTTGTCTGCACACTCGAGGGTAGTCCAGTGTCCGCAAAAAGTCTTCCTGTCCTCACCGGGACATTGGTAATGGAGAAGCCCTGGGGCGTAGAGTGTCCTGACGGCAAAAATTTTTCCGATGGTGGAGACGACATAATTTGACTACTTTATACTTTTCAATTGTCCTTATTTAGTTCTTAATTCCTTACTTATATTATATGTATGTTTTTATTCATTAATGTGTGTATGTGTGTGCTTGAAGACATGCGTTTCCGGATCAGGACGCGAAGAAGGTTAGAAAGTTAAAGATGAAATGGAAGTATGTGAGCAATTCCAAGGGTTGCTGATGCTCATCCGGCCCCTGATTCAAACTCATAGAGCGATAAATATCAGTCGGCATAGAGTCAACAACACCGGAAGGTAAACGTGTTTAAAGAAAATAGCAAAGGAAAACAATTAGTGGTGTTTCGAGGTACGTGTGCATCCGCCTGTTCTTCATTCAAACCAAAAACATATGGCGAAATTTACAAGAGATCAATAGATGCAAACGCTCCTTAAAAGTAGTTGTGCGTAATGTCAGCCAAGTCAACTTCAGGAGAGGCATTCCTAAATATTGATTCCTGAATCCTAATTCCATAATCTTAAAAAGAGAAACCAACCACCTCCTTCGTCGACCCGTAACGCTCCGTCTCAAAACTCATCGAGTCAAAATCTACGGAAGCGACAGTTAACATCACTCACGGAAACAGGAAAGAAGAAAGATAAGAAAAGAATACTTTTGGGGCGCCAGCTGCAGATGCAAGCAATCGGCGCGATATGTACTGAAGCGATGGTGCAGTGTGCCAGCGGAAGAGCAAAGATTTTATCTACGAACTTAAAAAAAAACGAAATCCTCCGCTGCCACACATTGCCATCACCTTGACCGAACAAAGCCCCACGTTGGGCGCCATGTTATGTATTTTCAAAGGGAAATTGATAAAATAATATATATATATATAATTAATAATAAAATAATAATTGGGCAACCGATAGGTCGCACCTGCAGCGAAAGAAAGGAACAAGATTATAGGGTTAGCTGAAAATACAAAGGCCGCATAATGGCGGCCGAAGAAAGTTAATTTTCCACCGACTAGTTCACCGCGTGGGCGTGGGGGTTAGGACTTCATTTAGGCCATGATCCTTCCATGCAACTCACACACACACACACACACACACAGGGAAAGAGCTTAGTTCCTCATATTATATAAAATAAAAATTATAAAAAAAATCAAACAACCTGTGAATTGTGCTGCGCTCACTGGTGCTGCGCTGACTGTGAACACCTCCTCCTTTACTGGTTGTGTATCTTCAACTGATTGAGTGTCTTCTATGGTTGAATGGCCTCTACTGGTTGGCGATTAGTGCTCCTTGGCAGAATGTCCTCTGTGGTTGAGTGTCATCCACTGGCAGATTGGCTTCTACTGGTTGGCGATTAGTGCTCCTTGGCAGAATGTCCTCTGTGGTTGAGTGTCATCCACTGGCAGATTGGCCTCTACTGGTTGGTGGTCCTCGGCAGAATGGCTCTACTGGCTTGACCTCTACTGGCTTCAACTGGTTGAGACTGGTTGAGACTGGTTGAGTGTCCTATACTGGCTGCTGCAACCTGTATTATCAGCTATCGGCTGAATGTCTTCACTTGTTAGGTATCTTCTATCGGCTGTCGTCTATCGGCTGAATCTCCCCTTCCTCACAATTTCCACTCCTTTTATATCGATACGAACACAACAACCCAGTGAATCGTATCGATCTTAAAAATAACTTCCAAGAATTTTTTTTTGTTTACTTTTTTTTTGGGGGGTTTTTTTTTTTTTTTTTTGGTATTTGGAATTTTTTTTTTTCTGGGACTTTTTTTTTAAATCTAACTTTACATATTTTTATTTTAATTTCTGAATTTATTTATTTACATATATATATTTTTGTTTGTTTGTGCAATGTCGCCTACACATGGAAATACGTAACAAGATCCCGCAAAATGGTGTGCAATTTGAAGCTTTTCCTAGAATCACCCAGCCTAACGTGGTATTTTGTAGTATTGGTAGTTTCTCTAGTAACCGAATTTGGCCGTTTCTCATTATTTCGCCGTATACTTCCGCCCCCAAAAGGATGTCAATCTTGCCTGGTTTATTAAACGATGGGTCGGCAAGTTTGATATTTTCAGGAATGTTCCAGCCATCGGTATCAATGTAATATTGAGGTTGATTATTTGTGATTTCCTTGATCGTGAAGACCTCTAATGGCGTAGCAAAATCTCTACATGTTGATTTCATAGTAATGTTTATTCTATCACATGCTTTCACTTGTGTGTTGCCGATGCCCGCAATGTTAATCTTTGGGTAACTTGTGCCGAATCCTAATTTCTTCCGCAACTTATCCGTAATGAAATTCAATTGCGAGCCTGAGTCAAGTAAAACTCGTGCTTTGATGGGCTTTCCTTCACAGCTAATTTCTTCTGCTAGCGCAGTTCCCAAGAACACGTATCCATTTGTTTCACTAAATTGGGCAGCCAGATTTGTGTTTTGTGCATCCGTCGATGTGGCTGTGAGCCCTGGATTATGTGAGAGCGTGTTATGTCGTTTTCCACATTTCTGACAACCTCTCGACATGCACTTTTTGTTCCCGTGGCCTATCTTCAAACAATTTGTGCACAAGTTCAGCTGTTTGGACTTTTCTAGCCGCTTTGCAGGGGATAATTTTAAAAATGAATCGCAGTGATAAATTGCATGCGCCTTTTGGCAGAGTTTGCATTGTAGCTCCATATTGTTTCCCACCAACCCTGCTTGTTTAACTGGTTTATTTTGCTGTTTCAATGGGCTTGTTCTCTCAATGAGTGTTTCTAAGGTCTGAAACCTCATCTCTATGAATTTTAACAACTCGTCTAATGACGGTAGGTCTCTTGGCGATTTTAATGTTTGCTCATAGAGCGTATAGGAAGTTTTGTCCAGTTTTTTCAAAATTGTATGTACTATTATAGGGTCCCAATGTTCTTTTGCGGAAATTCCCATAGTATGTAATGTGAACATACACTCTTTTGTGGTATCATGTAATGATTTGAGCGCTGATGCTGACTCAATATTGATAGCTGGTTGTGCCATTAATTTATCCAGCAAAGCATTAACCAACAACCGCTTGTTGGCATATCGATTCTGCAACATATCCCACGCCACGATGTAGTTGCTGTTTGAGATTGGCAAATGCATAATGAGCTTGGCTGCCTCCCCCGTTAAGTTCATCTTTAAATACCAGAACTTCTGGCAGTTGCCAATAGGCTGATCATGAACCATTTGCCTGAACAAGTCTTCGAATTGTGGCCATTTTATGTATTCTCCATCAAACTTTGGCAATTCTATTTTTGGAAGCTTTAATTGCGACTCGTTTGTGAGCTGTGTAGGGTTGTTGGTGTTATTTGCAAGATAACTATTCAAATCTATTAGGAGCTTTTCGCTTTGATTTTGCAACTCGAAAAATTGATTTGAATCGTATCCTGATGATTCAATATCTTCAGCAATTTCCCAAATTAAATAATGGCTTTGTTCGATATCATTCCATGCTTTTAGCAATTTTTCCTTTTTTAATTTTACATACTCCATCGATTGGCCACTAACAGCAGTTGTACTGCTTATTAAGTGGTTGAGTGCCATCACCATAGCCTTATGCTTCTTCAATAGCCGAGATAGCTCAGTATTGTCTATTTTCATAGACACCTCGATGGGGCTTTGATCGTTAGTATTTGAGAAAGTTTGACGTTCTTCGAAAGATTGCGTTTTAACATGCTTAATCAACGACTGAATTTCTACTCTGAATTTTTCTTGAGCTATTTTGACCGTTCTATGATAATCTTTAGCGAAATAGGGATGCTCGAGCGACACACCAGCGATTTCTCGTATCTGATCGTCGTTACTTTCGAATCTTTCCCAAAGGCCTTCAATTAACGTCAATTTTTCTTCTAAATATGTGATCGTTTTTTTATCAGGCGATTGCTCGTGATACGTTTTTATAATTTTCTCGATCTCTCTACCGAGACGAGATTGCTCGATTGCTAAAGACTCCATTGTCAAGAAGGTAGTCTATTCTTTTTTAAAAAACGGGGTCACCAAAATTTTATGTTCTGTACGAAGAATGGTTTTCAGCTTCCTAAAATATCAGAGAGTAGGATTGCACTACTTCTAATATTAAAGTTCACAAAAAAAAACCAATATATGATCTAAATTTCCTTGAAATATTAGAAAGTAGGATTTTCTCTACTTCTAATACTGGAGTTAATTAAATGAAAACAAGAGAGCAGGGTTCTCTACTTCTTGAATTCAAGAGCTGCTAGATAAACACTTTCGCTTACTTAACAACTCTGCCATATATTTCGCATAACAAGCGCTTATATACTAATTACAGTTAATAAATACATATTTCATAATCAAAGTGCAATGAATATAGGTCAATATACATATTTCATAATCAAAGTGCAATGAATATAGGTCAATATACATAATTCATAAACAAGGTGCAATGAATATAGGTCAAGATACATATTTCATAAACAAGGTGCAATGTTGAATCTTTATGAATTTGAATTTTCATTATTATTTTTTTTTTACTTTATTATTTTGTTTTCCAAAAAATGATGATGTTAGACACATGTATTGCTGTTGATAATTCCCGTTGAGTTTGATTTGGGTCACCATCCAGTAACTCCTGCGATTCCTCCTCATCGCATATTTGTGGTCTACCAGAACGTTCATTGCCTTTCACATTGAGATTACCACTTTTGACTTATCGCAAAATGTCTCACATATCGTAGTTGATGGAGCGTGTCTACCATGTATTTTAGCAGCAAACGATGACTTTCAGAACAGAACAGACTGTTTCTTTTGGTTTAGCAAGAAAATCAATACACGCCGCAAATGCTCTTTGTTAGACACAAAATTAGACATGATTGATCAAAACAATAAAACAAACACGCGACCTCGCGACCACGCGAGACTCAACTTGTGTGAGTTTGTAGCTAAACATCAGTTGATCGAAATACCGTATTTATCAAACCAATACGCTGCGTAACTTTCGCTGGTGCCATCTCTTACCGTAAAACCGGAAAAATCTTAAGCATACACCTCGTATGAATGGCGACACAAACAAAGGAGAAGTCTCGGTATCTGTGTTAACTGATCGAATCGTGAGGTGAACGGTCCACCTTGGAAAATTGGATGTGATCATTTGACGAACGCAAAGAACAAATCAAGGAAAACGACAAATCCGAAAATTATGATAAATTTCAGAAGTTTTTGGTAGATCAATTTTTCCATTTTCACTTACAACTTATAAGTGATTTATACCCTTGCTAAGCTAACTCAGCGAAGACTCATGGGTGCGGAAGTTCTGATCAAATGTTTCGAGTACCTCGATACTGAATTTGATATTTATAAAGAATTGTGGTCTCAAGCGAAAAGTCGTAAACAAGTTTACAACTACCAATCCATCGATAGTTCTCGAATGCGTAAACATAAACACGTTGCGTGCATTGAGTACAACAAATCCCAGTGCAAGCGACTTAGCGCGTAAACACGAGAACAATCCGCATGGCAGATTCTGGGATGGTTGGTAGTTGTATAAAAGCGACTACGGCGAGCAACGAGAGGAGTATTGTGAATGAAGTGAACAACGAGTGACAGTGCGCGTAGAAAGTGCGGTCAAGTAATTTAAAAAGAAAGTAAAAGTTTAATACGTGTTGGATAAGTTTAATGATTATGTTTAATAAGTGCGTAAGTAATTAATTTAAAGGTGGACTTATTAAAGTGATATTGTGATTTAAGTGAAATAATTGTAAAGTGTAGAGTGAAATTCAGAAGAAAACTTTAAGCATTAATTTTAAATTATTCGTGAGTGTTCTTTGTATTCATTATTGCAAATATTTGCGAAGAGCAAACAGGTCGCGCACCTGCCAAAGCGCAACACTGGTGTCAGAAATGGGAATATTTGTGCCAAAGTGAAGTGAACAAAACAAACTCAAATAATTAAAAAAAAAAAAGAACACGAGCATAGTTAGCACTTTTGAACTTTTGCATTAAAGAAAATTCGCAAGGAAAATGCCGCGTAAAATCAACGCTCTCGATCTTTCGGAACTAAAGGAGGAATTGGAAAAGCGGAAAATGTCCACCGCAGGACGCAAGGCTAGATTAATCACCCGATTAAACGAGGCGCTGGTAGCGGAACGAATGGATCCACAGTCGTTTGAGTTTCCCGATTCTGAAAGTTGCACTGGAGGCGAGGAGGAGGAACAAATTCTGACTGCGAAAGGGATGATACGGATGCTGATGGTATTGCGAAAGCAATCAACCGAGTTGAACGAGAAGCTCGATCGACAGTCAACCGACTTAAACGAGAAGCTCGACCGGCTGTCAACAGCGTTCAATCAGCAGAATTGAACAAACAATCAGCTGAACTAAGAGCAGATTTAGGTGAACTAAGCCGAAGGCTTAGCCATCAAATTGAAGGCTTCCAAGAAAGGATGGACAAAGGGGAAGAAACGATGGGCAAAGTGGAGACGGTTCGGGAGGAGATTGAAAGAATAAAAGAAGACTTAGAACAAGCGAAAGTAACGATAGCGAGTAGCCCGGCCCCGATAGTGAGTAACCCGAGCCAGATAACGAGTACAGCCAGTATCTCAACAAGGAATGTAAAGGCACCAACTTTCGATGGACAAATGGCTTGGAGCATTTACAAAACCCAGTTTGAAGCTGCCGCTCAAACGAATCACTGGAATGACCAGTAGCGAGCAACATCCTGGCTTACGCCGCATACGACCAATATATTCAGGATGATGTGGCAGCAGAAGCATTTATTAGCGCGTTGCAGGAACGGGAAATGCAACAAACTGTCCGCATAGTCGAAAAACGTTCAGTAAAAGACGCACTGGCATATTGTTTAAACTTCGAAGCTGCCAAAAGAACCACTCGTAACACAGCCAGGATTCGGCAGGTTATAAAGGAAGAATGCAGATATGAACGTGTTGGCATGAACAGGAGGTCGAAGTGTATGTTTCACCTACATGTGGGATTTGTGGTGAACAAGGGCATCTGCCGTGGGACTGCAAACAGCGAAAAACGTCAAGCTATTGCCCAGGCTGTGCCACTGGATGGAGACGCCGACCAGAGCCAGAGCTTGAAAATAAGGCCTCTCTTACTATAAGGTCAGGGAAAAGAACTGAAGCCAACTTCGTGGGACAAGGTTTGGCTACAAGGATGGAAACACTACAGAAAAATGAGCACGGACCCGTCCATCAGAAAGAAGGAGTACATGGAAACGCCGACGGTTTATCCCGTCGCCCATGTCCAGAGGCTTGTAAACACTGCCGACGGTCTGAGGGAAAAGAACAAGGTAGCGTGTAATCACAAGGGAAGTTGACGAGGGTTGGACGCAGCACGAACTGCGGCATGCTCAGCTAGCAGATGATGATATTGGACCATTGTTGGTATGGAAGGAGACAACTGGACGTCCCGCGTGGAAGGACATATCAGCCCGTGGCACGGTGTTGAAAATCTATTGGGCTCAATGGAACTCCCTTGAGGTCGAAGATGGAGTTCTGAAACGGAAATGGGAAACGGCAGACGGCACTTCACATAGGATGCAAACTGTTCTTCCTAAGAGTCGGGTTAAAGGGTTAAGTGTTACATATCCTTCATGTAAATTTCGCACATATGTTTCCGCTACATATTACACCTCTCATTAAATAGACTTTTCAATGTTATAAAACCATCACATTTTTCCGATCGTATTTAGCGCGGCAAACATCCTTAGATCTTTTCAATGTCATAAAACCATCACATTTTTCCTTTCGTATTTAGCGCGGCAAACATCCTTAGATCTTTTTACCGTCATAAAACCTATCCTAATCCTTTAACACATGTGCGAAATAATTAACTAATAGATAGGATATTGAGGCGACTGCATAGGTATATAAGAAGTTAGTTCTCAAGTCTACATTAGTCTTAAGAAAGATTCCAAACGGAACATGTAAATAATTAATCGTGGAAAAAAAAAATAAAGTTGAAGATAAACTTGTGTTGCGTTTTTTTTTTGTGTCCGAGGAAATCATTAATGGCGCAGTCGGTAGGATACGCGGAGTAAAAAGATTACTCGATTTTTTTTAAAAAATCAGTCGCGTATAGTATCACGTCTGTCTAAAGATATTCCTCAAGAGGAGGAAAATTCACGATTAACGCAGACGCGAAAATAAAAGTGATCTCGAAAAAAAAAAAACCAAAAATCGTTCACGATAGTGCTAACAGACAAGGAACCCGTGCTCTTCGAAAAAAAAGAAAAATTCTTGAAAGTGAATAAAAAGTTTTAAGGAAAACTCGACCTGCTGAAAAAAAAAAAAAAAACCAAAAATCGTTCACGATAGTGCTAACAGACAAGGAACCCGTGCTCTTCGAAAAAAAAGAAAAATTCTTGAAAGTGAATAAAAAGTTTTAAGGAAAACTCGACCTGCTGAAAAAAAAAAACCAAAAATCGTTCACGATAGTGCTAACAGACAAGGAACCCGTGCTCTTCGAAAAAAAAGAAAAATTCTTGAAAGCGAATAAAAAGTTTTAAGGAAAACTCGACCTGCTGAAAAAAAAAAAAATAAACAACTAGCAGATTACAAGGAATCACGCTGAAAGGAGTCTTATAGTCGGTCCACAGGAGCTCCAGCACAAAACCAAGTAAATTTTACACTGTGAATTTTACATATTCAAAAATAAAATTTTTATATTCTTAAAATCCGATGTATATATATATTGTATAGACCATTATCTAAAAATCTTGTATTTTTTTTTTTATACCAAAAACTGCCCCAAAATCTCAGTTTATAATCATTTTTGTAAGAGTGGTTTGGAATCTGGTGTAAAGAAAAAAATGACGAACAACGAAGCCCCTGCAATACAAATCAACCCCCTTAAATATCTAAACAGTCTCCCCGAATATGATGGTAAACACGAGAACTTACAAACATTCATAAATTTAGTAGACAGAGTGAAACCCATTCTAGAAGCTTACAATGAAGTTTCTCAACTTCTTTTCAGTGACATCATTAAAAGTAAGCTTAAAGGGAGAGCAAAGGAAACAATCGACATTAACTGTCACGCTGTCCTTTGGTCGGAAATTAAACAAATCCTCCAAAATAACTTTGGAGATCGTCTGAGTATGGACGAACTCTTCGACAACCTTAGAGGCGCAATCTTTAAAACTAATACACTCGAATTTTATAATGATATTAGAAGCAAACTTAGGCGACTTAATAATAAAACCCGTATAGTCTTAGGAACAAGCACTGCAACCAACGAGTGTGCTAGAAATAATATGAAAACAGCACTCAACGTCTTCAAAAACAAATTACCCGAACCCATGAAGACAATATTATTTTGCAGAAATCCCGAAACCCTTGAATCTGCCATGGACATTCTCTTTACGGCTGGATACGCATACTATGGTTCAAATGGACAAATTTACAAAAACCAGACTACAGACGGAAACAATGACAAAAACCAAATCAATAACAATAATAATAATAAACCAAATATTCCAAATAACAGTTCCCGTAATAATAATAACAATAACAGGCCTAATAATAATAATCAAAATGATAATAGACAAAACAGGAATAATAATAATAACAACAACAACAACTATCATAGGTTTAATAATAATGCTAGTAACTACAATAATAACAACAACGCTAACAATAATAACAATTATCACAATAGATTCAACAACAATAACAACCGATTTAATAATAATAATCAACAAAGCGAACAACAAAGACGACCTCATGAACACAACTACAGAGTTCATCAAAGCGAAACCCAATATCCATATAATCCTAACGCATCAGGAAATCCTCGGTATTTCGAACGGCAAGAACCCATGGACATAAATATTACTGAAATGGCACAAAATTTTCTTCCACAAGCCTCGGACGAAAATTACCTTATATAGTTGTGAAGACAAAGACAAAACCCTTAAAATTTATCATAGATACCGGAGCTACACACTCTATTATAAACCCCGGTCTCTGTCATCCTAAGTGGAAAATAAATACACCAGATACAAACTTAAAAACCCTCCAACATGTTATTAATATTCACGAAAAAGTCAAAATTCCGCTCTTTGAAGAATTGGGAGACAAGGCTCAAGAAATTGAACTATTCGTCTGTCAATTCCACGAATTTTATGACGGAATCTTAGGCAATAATGTACTAAAACAACTCGATGTAATTATAGATTATAAGAATCAAATATTACGCGCCGGAGAAAAAACTATCCCCATCTTCTTCGAAATCAAAGAAGATGAGCAATATTGTCTCTTTAATAGGGCCGGACTCTACGAAGTATCCGTGCCTGTAGACCAACAACACGGTCTAATACACCTCCCTGGAAAGACTTCCAAAGATGGAAAAGTCCAACTTGAGGAAGGTATTTACGACGCAGTAAATTCTAAAGTATTAGGTTTAGTAAAGATACTAAACGAACATCCCACAAAAGTTAAATTTACCCCACAAGAAACCACACCTGTAACCTTCGAAAACTTTAATGTAATTGATAACGAGGTTAAGGGATCTTTCTCCATTTCTGAACAGATTAGAATTGATCATCTGAATAATGAAGAAAAAGGTAAATTACTGCCATTAGTAAAGAAATTTTCAGACATCTTTTATAACGAAGAGTCTGATTTATCCTTCACTAATTTAATTAAACATGAAATTCGCACCTCAAATAATATCCCAATATACGCAAAAACATACAGGTATCCGTATATTCACAAGGAGGAAGTACGGAAGCAAATCAAAGAAATGTTAGAGAAACGTATCATACGACCTAGCAAATCACCCTATTCAGCACCAGTTTGGATCGTTCCAAAAAAAATGGATGCAAGTGGGAAACCTAAATGGAGACTTGTAATAGATTATCGAAAACTCAACGAAGTTACGATCGATGACAAGTACCCCATTCCCAATATCGAAGAAATCTTGGAAAAACTGGGAAGAAGCCAGTATTTTACCACGCTAGATTTGGCAAAAGGTTTCTATCAAATAGAAATCGAAGAAAAGGATATACATAAAACCGCCTTTAGTGTCGAGGGTGGGCACTATGAATTTCTACGAATGCCTTTCGGGTTGAAGACAGCCCCTGCCACATTCCAACGTCTTATGAATTGCATACTTGCAGATTACATAAACAATATATGTCTCGTATATTTAGACGACGTAATAATATTCTCTACTTCTTTGCAAGAACATGTTGATTCACTCAACAAAATATTTACTAGATTTAGAGAAACTAATTTAAAGGTACAATTAGATAAATCTGAATTTTTCAAACACGAAACCAACTTCCTAGGCCATGTAGTCACCAGAGAAGGAATTAAACCCAACCCGCAAAAAGTTGAATGCGTTCAAAATTTTCCTATACCTAAAACCCCGAA
Source organism: Stratiomys singularior (assembly GCA_954870665.1). NCBI lineage: Eukaryota > Metazoa > Arthropoda > Insecta > Diptera > Stratiomyidae > Stratiomys > Stratiomys singularior. The sequence goes on along the minus strand of OX940882.1, from coordinate 6,618,617 downwards.
ACAGATCAAACAATTCCTTGGTCTGGCTGGGTATTATCGTAAATTCATAAAAGATTATTCCCGTATTATAAAACCCATGACAAAATGCCTCAAAAAGGATGCTAAGTTAGACATACAAAATCCAGAATATATCCATGCTTTCGAAACGATCAAGAATCTTTTAACAAACGAACCCATTTTAGTATATCCAGACTTCAATAAAATCTTCACACTTACAACTGATGCTAGTAACTATGCTCTTGGTGCCGTCCTATCTCAAGAAGGACGACCAATTAGTTACGCTAGCTGCACACTAAATGACCACGAAATTAACTATAGCACCATTGAGAAAGAACTTCTCGCTATTCTTTGGGCCACAAAATACTACCGCCCATATCTTTTTGGACGTAAGTTTATAATTGAAACTGACCATCGACCTCTCACTTGGCTCTTTTCTATAAAAGAGCCCAACTCTAAACTCGTAAGATGGAGACTTAAACTTTCAGAGTTTGATTACACCATCAAATACAAGGAAGGAGCAAAGAACGTAAATGCCGACACTCTGTCCAGGATACCTAAACCAGAAATAAACTTAGTCGAAAATCAAACTATAATCCCAACGAGCTCTTCTTGTATCAACGTTTTCAAAAACCAAATAATCATAAATAAATCAGACTCAGGCTCCCTTAGAATTAAAAAGAAAAAAATCTTCAACAAAAACAGGACTACTATCAACGCCAAACAGCTGGATGAGCAAGACGCTATCACATTGCTAAAGAACCATTTTAATCCCAATGGATTAAACGCTATTCTAATTGAAAACGAAGATTTCTTCCAAAACATATATTCCACATTTAGCAACAATTTTATTACCGATGGAAAATTCAAAATCATTAGATGTAACGTCCTCTTAGAAGACGTAACAGACGAAGAAAACCTAGCCAAAATTATAGAAGAAGAACACCTTAGAAATAATCATAGAGGAATCGAAGAAGTGACTAAAGAACTCAAACTAAAATACTACTGTCCGAAACTGAAGGATAGAGTCACAAATTTCATAAATAACTGTGAAATATGCAATTGCGAAAAGTACGTCCGAAATCCACCTAAGCCCCTATTCAAACTAACAGAAACTCCACAAAAACCTGGAGAAGTAATTCATGTAGATGTGTTTTACACATTAGAAAAATTTCTATTCTTAACAATAATTGATAAATTCTCCAAGCATGCATGTGCTATTAAAATTATTGGAAGAACTTGGACCGAATTTAAGAGAGCTCTTGCCTATTATTTCAGTCAGTTTGGTACAATAAAAGAAATAATAGTTGACAATGAGTTAGGGTTTAAAGCAATCCCTTTGAGAGAATTTCTATCAAATGAAAAGGTTGAAGTTCATTATACCTCTAGTAGCAACCATACTTCCAATGCTGATATAGAAAGACTCCACAATACCATCAACGAACACATTCGCCTTCTCAAACACGACCCTATTAATAACCAGAGTACAGTAGAAGAAAAAATTCTGAAAATAATTACCTTTTACAACAACACCATACACTCCTCTACAAACAGGAAACCCATTGACTTCATCAACGGTAATATCCACCAAGATGAATATCCCGCAATCCACGAGATAATCCACCAAAGAAAACAAAAAATAATTGATAAGCTCAATCGAAACCGAGAAAATGTGGAAATAGATACCGGTCCAAATTTTATTAAGGAAACCAGAGGAGGTAAAAATCACACTAAATTTAGGAAAATTAACTCTGAAAAAATAGACGAAGACCACATTGTAGACACAAATAACCAAAACAAATACTTTCGCACTCACATAAAGACAAAAAAGAAATACCAAAATATAGAACACCCAACCATAAAAGCAAAACCTAATAAGAAACATAATAAAAACCGACCCTCGACTTCTAAATCTACCACCAATAACTAAAACCCTTATGCATGTCATTCTCCCAGGAAAATGTTGTTACTACCTATAGTATCCTTCTGGAATGTACCACAAACCCATCGAATATCACAATAACGTGCTACACATTATTCAAACCAATTCCAACCACTCAGAATAGGTCCTTGTTATTGAATTACGATCTCTACGATCTCATTTTTAAGTAAACCCTAATGAAAAAAAAAAAAAAAAAAAAAAAATATATATATAATAATTTAGAAGAAGTAAAAGATGTATGCATAAAAAAAAAAAAAAAAAAAAAAAAAAAAAATATACCATAGAGCCTAATAATATAAATTACACTACAAAAACGTTTGAAAAAAAAAAAAAAAAAAAAAAAAAAAAAAAAAAAAAAAATCATAAATCATATTACGGATTTTAATCTTTAAATTACAGTTACTTTTTCAAAGTATACAATGAAATAGTTTTTCAAAATTAATTTTTATATCAAAATCGTAGATTTGTATTTGAAGCAAATTGATAATACAAATACTATTGATAACTTTGTATTTAGAACAAAACTGACAATATTATAAGTCTGGGGTCAGATTTCATGATTGTAATTGCAATAATTTTTGTAACAGTCGCACACCTAAACCGTAATTAGCTATTTTCGTCGGAGCCTCAATCTAACGGTGGGGGTGTTACATATCCTTCATGTAAATTTCGCACATATGTTTCCGCTACATATTACACCTCTCATTAAATAGACTTTTCAATGTTATAAAACCATCACATTTTTCCGATCGTATTTAGCGCGGCAAACATCCTTAGATCTTTTCAATGTCATAAAACCATCACATTTTTCCTTTCGTATTTAGCGCGGCAAACATCCTTAGATCTTTTTACCGTCATAAAACCTATCCTAATCCTTTAACACATGTGCGAAATAATTAACTAATAGATAGGATATTGAGGCGACTGCATAGGTATATAAGAAGTTAGTTCTCAAGTCTACATTAGTCTTAAGAAAGATTCCAAACGGAACATGTAAATAATTAATCGTGGAAAAAAAAAATAAAGTTGAAGATAAACTTGTGTTGCGTTTTTTTTTTGTGTCCGAGGAAATCATTAATGTTAAGCAGGTCGGGTTAAACACTGAAGGAGATGCATACAGGCACATCTGGAGGTAACCTTAGGGTGAACAAAACCCTGGCAAGAGGTGCGAGTTCTACTGGCTCCACCCTCGAGAGGATGTTCTTGAATGGTGTCGTAAATGCACAATATGTGCTTCCATTAAAGGCCCAAATCGAAGAACGAGAGGGCGAATGCAGACCTATAATGTGGGGGTACCATTCGAAAGAATAGCTGTGGCCATCGCAAGACCCTCTCCCGAGTCCGATTGGAGAAATCGGTATTTACTCGTTGTAGTTGATTACTTCAGCAAGTGGCCAGAAGTCTACCCGATTCCTAACCAGGAAGCAACTACTGTAGCGGAGCAAATCGTTTCTCAGTGGGTTAGTAGATATGACGTACCCCATGAACTGCATTCAGACCACGGAAGAAACTTTGATTCACAAGTTTTCGCCGAAATGTGTAAACTGCTGGGTATACGGAAAACACGGACAACGCCACTTCACCCCCAGTCCGATAGAATGGTCAAACGGTTCAATAACACGCTTAATAAACATTTGGCCAAGATGATTGTTGAAGTTCAGAGCGATTACGATCGACGCATTCCATTATTTTTGATGGCATAACGAACTGCGGAACATGCATCGACAGGAGAAGCCCCCGCGAAAGTCATCTTTGGTAAAATGATTTGGCTACCAGCTGACGTAAAGTTTGGGGCACCCCCTAAGAAGCCCCAACCCATTTCGGGGAATACAAGTAACTTAAGGCAATGGCTGAATCAGATACACAAAATAGTGCGGAAGCAAAAAGAGTCAACGACTGATCGCATGAAAACCAGCTTTGACTTAATGGCAAACTCATCTTGATTCCAGCCGGACGAATTGGTGTGGCTATATAACCCCCGGCGTCGGAAAGGCAGATCTCCGAAGCTACAGCCGAATTGGGAAGGACCCTATTGAATCATCAAACGGATCAACGATGTAGTATACCGGATACAGGAACACCAGAAACCTAAGGCAAAAATGAAAATTGTGCATCTGGACCACCTTGCCCCAAATAGCAGCACGAAGATGCGGAAATAGCTAATGTGACACTTTTTCGGGGCAAAAAAGATATAAGGCGGGGATAGTGTGACGTTCGGGAAAAAAAGTTAAGCGCCACTGTAGTCGTCTCACGCGAAAAGTCTTAAACAAGTTTACAACTACCAATACATCGATAGTTCTCGAATGCGTAAACATAAACACGTTGCGTGCATTGAGTACAACAAATCCCGGTGAAAGCGACTCAGCGCGTAAACACGAGAACAATCCCTATGGCAGATTCTGGGATGGTTGGTAGTTGTATAAAAGCGACTACGGCGAGCAACGAGAGGAGTATTGTGAATGAAGTGAACAACGAGTGACAGTGCGCGTAAACAGTGCGGTCAAGTAATTTAAAATGAAAGTAAAAGTTTAATACGTGTTGGATAAGTTTAATGATTATGTTTAATAAGTGCGTAAGTAATTAATTTAAAGGTGGACTTATTAAAGTGATATTGTGATTTAAGTGAAATAATTGTAAAGTGTAATTTAGTGTTATTTAGTAAAGTGAAATTTAGAATAAAACTTTAAGCATTAATTTTAAATTATTCGTGAGTGTTGTTTTTATTCATTATTGCAAATATTTGCGAAGAGCAAACAGGTCGCGCACCTGCCAAAGCGCAACAGTATTTTCAGGTGGAGGGTGGATGTAGCGCAGCTATTCACTCCATGTGGACTTAAAAAAGTAATAGAAACAGCAAAAATAATCATACAACACGTATGGAACACGAAAATTCAATGGAGTCCACCAGGAGTGAAGACTGAAATTGGAAGCTTTCGAAATTCATTGAATGTGTTTGAAGAGCGTTTGCTTCCGCAACACAGCCTGACTAATTCACAGACACAGACAAATAACAAAATAAGAAGACGTTTAGAAGACGATATTTTGGACATTTTGGGCTTCTTCAGGAGCTACTTCCCAAATAATTAGTAAGAATTGCTTGTGATTTGAACTGAACAAAAATTTCGTTTGATTGGTATATTTTGTTAATTAATCTGTAATTTCTTATAGTCTGACTCGTTTTTTTGTTTGCCATAAAAGAACTGTTTTATTAAAAAAAAATTTAAAAAAAAACAAAACTACTAATCTCGCGAGATCTCCAAATTGGCCAGATCTCGCAGTATTTTTATTTATAAACTCGCGGGATCTCGCTTGAGCTCCAATTTCGCGAGATTTGCATTCCCTTCACGGATGCATGACATTTGCAAGTAAAATAATTTTCTTGTTGCCTATGTGTGGAAAGTACATTGTGAATTCAACCGATTTATATGATATCAAAACAGGAACACTTTTAGTCATATATGTCTTTTTAAATGTAATGGTTTGTTAAAAAATCACACTAGGTAAATGTAATGAGTTTTCTAATGAGAGATAAGTTATCATTTTACAGTGCACAACGAAGGAAATAATTCAATCAATAAATTTCAAAAATATTACGAATGAGCTGATCATTTTAAATTTTTTGCAATGAAAGGATAAAAAAATCTCTGTAGCTTAAACGTGATGAGTTATTTTTTCCTTGAAATAAACTTTTTAAAGCCCCACAAAAGCAGCGGCTCATGTTATATTTGTTGCAGAGCAGTATATGAGCGGGAAAATCGTGGCAGAGTTACGGAGAGAGTCTTGCCAGCGAATGTCTGCTGAGAAAAAGGAAGAAATCAGGATGAATACAGCTGAACAAGAGCATGAAAAAATGAGATAACTAACCGCTCCGAGGACAAAAGGGAATCGGATTGCAAGCAGGGAAAGGAGGTGACATGAATGAGAAAAAAATAAAAATTTTAATTGAAAGCTCCAATAATAATGAAGTATGTGGCTCTGTTGAAGCTCTGCGGAAAGCTATCCAAAGAGTTGACATAGCGTTTTCTACAAGGTCGGATCAACAATATGTGGTTAGAAAACTACGAAGGAATTTGGTTTATGAGAATATAAATGATTAATCAGTAGAGAAGACCAATATCACTCCCTGTTCAAACGTTACAGTTAGTAAAGAACCACTTTGAAAGTGATTAAATTATCTGACTATTAACAGGAATGGTGAAGGAGAGAATCTTCAAAATTTATTAACATAAGTGAGTATGTTTTGGCAATAAGCTCTAGAACAGAAAGCAATTTTGACAAAGGTTGACTTGTTTCTTGTTATCAATATTCTGACGAATAACCAAAAGAAAGTACTGGAACAACATTATCTGGACTTAGAGGTGAGATGATAGCATTGCTTATTTTCTACAATGTCATCACTTTGCCGCCTAGCATAATAAAAATCTAGTTAGAGACCATCAAATTTTTAAAGAGTAATATAATAGAAAGAAATTCTTCAAAACAATATGCAAAATAGTTTTTTGCATATTCTTACAAATAAAAATTACGACGTATTGCAATGTCTGTTTTTCCTTTTGAATCCGAGAATATGCTTCAAAGACTAGATCGGAAGTGAGTGAAGTTAAGAAAACCAGCTACGGAAATTCTGCATTCCACAAAGCAACAAGTTTAAGCTTAAAGATATTTATTTTTAAATGAAAAAATGATTTTATATCGAACGTTATTGCAATCCGTTTCAAAAAAGTCGTCATACTGTGAAAATTAATCTCAAAAAGTTATTAACATGGATAGTAAAACCGAAATACAACCAACGTTTATAATGGATACAAATAACGTTTATAATGGAAGGCAACAAATAATTAATTAACTATAGTGTAACCTGATTAACAAAGAAGAATATTGGAAACTTATAGGAAATGAAACAAAATTTTAGTAATGTCTGAATTTCCTGACGCAACCCCATTGAAGATAAGAAAATGCGACGAAAACTGGATTTCAAATGGTGAAATTCTCATAAAACGATTCTACTGCGCTTATGAAACACCAGACAGATGCTAGGGAATAAGCTTTATAGTAGTACTTTATTATATACAACGGTATATCTCGAAGAATATTTTTTCCTAATCAAATTAGTGAATTTATATATTTTGGCCAATGTCGGTAAAGAGAAAGTCCCGAAAAAGACTAATATTGTGCAACTTAAAAGAGTTTTGAAGCCAATTTGAATCTGATCATGCAAGTTATAAAGTTAGATTCTCAAAGCAAGCGGCACTACGGCCTAGATTTGCGGACTAAAAACTGCATTTTAGCAGGAGCATTGGGGCCATATTCTGTCGGTATATTGCATAGAAACGTTAAATTAATGTTTGAAGAATTCAAAAAGAATTTTCTAACAAAACAATGCAATATAAGGTTACATAAACGTAAGGACTCTGAGAATATGCTCTCCTCTTCAAATGAATGTTTGTTCATGCACAAGCAACTATTCACCCTTCCAGTGTATATTACTTCGGTTCTGAAATGTTAGTTAGAAAATTCGTTCCCAAAATTTCAGTAATATATTGGAATGCATAAGCATTCAGTCAATTTAAAACAGAAGTAACATTATCTTTTATTTTTCTGACGTAGCAGCATCCCAGTTTAAATGTCGATTTAATCTTAATAATTTAAATAGATATTTTGATGATTTTAGTTGCTAAAGCGGACTTGCAAAGTTCATCTAATAACCAAACAACTGCACTTAAGTGAGTATGAAAATGTGGAAAGGTTGCTGCCGAATAGAATTTTCAATGTTTTAAAGTTCCTTCAACACAGAGGATTAACTTTGTTTCATCCTTTAACGAAAATACCATACAGACCAAAAACTTCTTTTCCCCAGTAGATTCAATAAATCAACCTGCATTTTAAATACTTCGAAAGATTATACATATACCAATTTAATTCATGGTACTGTAAATGAATAATGTTACATTAGAGTTTTCGAAACTACTCCAAAAAGTAAAGTTGCTCCGTACAATATTTTTTAATTTCCAACCTGTGTCAGTATTAATTTCTTTAATATTTCTTTAGCGGTTATAGTATTCCATACCTTTAAATATTTCTTAGGATTGCACTTTCGTGGGTTCCTCTTTGAAATTTCGAACACTCATAGCATACAGTATATAAAAAGTAAAGAAAATCGAAGAAGTCAATTTTGAAATATTCAAGGATTAAGGACAGTGCAATGGTGTTTTTCCATTTTTGGCCAGTGCGTTTCTTGCACTACTTTTTTAGATTTTCAATGCCTTACACTTTCTAACATGCCAAATGTGAAGGTGCACGATACGAAGAAAATCATATACGATTTTTTGAATGCAATTCAAATTCCAGTTAAAACAAACTAAATTTTTTAAAAGTGTTTCGTTTTCGTTAGGTAGCTCAACAAGTTCGAAAAAGTGAGTCGAAAAATTATTTGAAAATCATCATTATCGCCGTGCCATTCTTGGGTAAGCTGTTAGCTTAACTTACTAATATGGTAGATGTAGTATTTGAAAATCACCTAGTAACGAACGCATAACTCATTGATGAATATGGTGGGAACTTATAATTTTCAAATCCAGCTGATGTGCTAAGATCATTATTGTTACGCTTATCCAAGTGCGCGGCTTTTAGCTTAGTAATCTCTTAATTTGTTGGAAGTGAAACACAAATTTTGTTAAAATTGTCTTATAATCTTGAAGAACACACTTTAATAAATTCCGCTAACACTTCATTGAATTCAACTACCACTTCACTAATGACTGTCAATTAATTACTTTATATCCTTTGCACGGTTATTCACCTAAACTGATCACTTCCACTCGCGTACAATTCTACTTGACTTTGACACTATTAAATTATTGCACTTTTGTTCAAGCGCACTGTCACTTTTTCATCGATGCTACTCCTCGTCTCCGCCTGCTGTAGTCGCTTATATAAATTAATTAAGTTTTCACGGATTTTTCATAAGAAAATTATAAACTTTATTTTTCGTCCGCTGATTACAGAGGTTCGAGTCGAACTAACACTAGTTTAAAACTCTAACTTATGCTAGAAACTGCCACTGGTACGTAGACAAAGAACCGGCACATTCCTGATGCTCGAATATGAGACAGGTGTCTAGACGTGGTGTCATCGTGATTGCTTGTCTCATGGCCAGGTGAGGTGTTTGTTGACTGGCATGTGGCTGGATCGCGTTACATTTGTAGACTCGTAGATTGTTACCTTAACTTATACTTCCAACCACCAAATCCAGAATCTTGTCATATTTTCTCTGTAGATCATTCTCAAATTCACGCACTAGTTATGTCCCCATAACGATCATTCACCCTAAATATTTATTCCTAATTTTTCTGAATTTAACCAAGACGGCTTCATGTGATTTCTTATATTGAGATTCCACGGGTATTTCGATGGATTATTGGGAACAAGCGCTATTAGTAACCTTTGTGCTAAAGTCGATATCGCCAATCAAACACTCAGAATACAATCCTTCCACTTTATTTTATACCGTGTTACATGTCTAAAAAATATGAAATATCCCCTGAATCCAAACAGTCGTTCTATTACCTGTCGATATAAAAAACGGAGACATATGCGTTTTTTTTTTTTGACTAATTCGACCCTTTTCCTAGAATCCCCACTCAAGAATTTTCCACGCAGAGAATTTTCCTAATAATTATCTAATTATGTGTCGAGACCCAAACTCTTCAAACTTCCCATCTTAACGACGAAGAAAGGAGAGAATAAAATTTGCCGAGACTTCAGAGAAATCTTCTTCAAAGAAAGTCAAGATTTAAGCTTTACGAATTAAATAAAACATCAGATCAAGACCACTGATAATATATCTATACATAAAGATAATTCGTACATAAAGAAGAAAGCCGCAGACAGATAGCCGACATGTTCAACCATGGAGTAATACGTTCTAATTAATCCCCTTGGAATGTTCCCGTGTGGATTGTTCCAAAGAAGATAGATGCCAGCGGACAGCGAAAATGGAGGCTAGTCATTGACTACAGAAATCTTAACGAGAAGACAAGACAACAAGAAGACCCATTACCCAATATAAACGATATCCTAGACAAACTTGGTAAATCAATGTACTTCTCAACCTTAGATTTAGCCAATGGATTTCACCAAATTTAAACGGATCTGCGTAACATACTGAAAACGGCGTTTACTGTAAAAGGTGGTCACCATGAGCACTTGCGAATGCCTTTTGGACTTAAGATCATTCCATCAACCTTCCAAAGACTCAGGGATAACGCACTTAAGGACCTACAAGGAACAATCTGCCTAGTCTATTTAATATTATAATCATCGATTCCTCCTCTTTACAAGAATATATAGAAAATTTAAAGAATGCATCTAAAGTGCAGCCGGACAGATCGGAATTTATGTGAAAAGAAATAACCTTCCAAGGTCACATAATAACAGCCGAAGGAATACAACCTAGTTCGTATAAGGTCCAGGCAATCAAAGCATTTCCTCTACCAAAAACTGTTAAGAAATAAAATCTTTTCCTGGCTTCATCGGTTACTACCGAAAATTAATAAGGAGCTTCGCTAATTTTCCCAACCAATGACTGAGTGTCTCAAGAAGGGATATACTATTGAATTTAATGATTGCTATATTAAATCCTTCATCCTTCATTTTGTGCCCATCGAATGGGCACAAAATACTTTCACCCCTACTTGGTCGGAAGACGATTCAAAATCGTCACAGATCACAAACCTCTAACTTGAATGCTTAGATTAAAAGATCCTAATTCCAGACTTGTTCGCTGGAGATTTAAATGTGTGGAATTTGACTACGATGTAACAAATGACAATAAGAACAGGAACACAGTCCAATAGACCTAAACCCTTCCACAAAGACCACAAGAGGCTTAGCGGTACATGCAGCCGATGAAGAAATGAACGTAAGTATACCCATTTCTGAACGACGCTAGAATGAATTTTCACTTGAAATTATCTTTGAAAGATCAACAAAAAAAAACCCAAACATCCCTTGAAATGCCTTTTAAGAATCATCAGAGACGCATTATCAGAATGCATTCATCAGAATAATTATTCAAGAGCAAATTTAATCGAGATATTCAAAAGGCCTGTACGCCTAATCGTCTAACAGCTGTTTTTACTGAGAACGATATATTTAAAGTTAAACAAGAAGTGTATGCCAAACACTTATCCCAATCTGGCATTTTTAAATTAATTAGGTGCACAGAGTTATTAAAAGAAATCAAGGAGCCAGATGAAACTGTAGCACACCTTAAAAGAGACTTTTATTTCCTTTCCTGAAAACTAAAACCAACCAAATTATTAATAACTATGAAGTATGTCAAACAATACAATATTGCTGCACTTTGTGCGCGACCTGTTTGCTATTCGCAAATATTGGCAATAGTGAAAATAAAACACTCGCGAATAATTTAAAATTAATGTTTTTTTTTTTTAATTTAAATTACTTCACCGCACTTTTCTTGCGCGCACTGCCGCGTTTTCATTCACAATACTTGTCTCGTCGCTCGCCGTAGTCGCTTATATACAACTACCAACCATCCCAGAATCTTCCATGCGGATTGTTTTCGTGTCTACGCGCTGAGTCGTTTGCACCGGGATTTGTTGTACTGAGTGCACGCAACTTGTTTATGTTTACGCATTCGAGAACAATCGATGTGTTGGTAGTTGTAAACATGTTTACGACTTTCCGCTTGAGACGACAGTATGCGTAACGTGAACACGCACACTATCCCCGCCTTATATCTTTTTCGCCCCGAAAAAGTGTTATGCCGCCTGTACACTCTCGTCGAGGCACAGCGAGGCATGACGAGTGTGAGAGTGTAGATGGTTCCCTCGCTTTGTCTCGTTATGTCTCGCCTCGCCTCGACAGCTTTCCATTCCGAGTCGGTAAATTGTGCGAGAGCCCTTGCGCGAGTGATGGCGAGACACTCGCGCGAGAGTGTACAGGCGCCATTATATTAGCTATCTCCGCGTCTTCTTGCTGATAATATGGGGCAAGGCGGTCCAGATGCACAATTTTCATTTTTGCCCTAGGTTTCTGGTGTTCCTGTATGCGGTATACCACATCGTTGATCCATTTGTGGGGTTCTATAGCCAAGTCGTCTGGCTGGAATCCAGATGAGTTTGCCATTAAGTCGCATCTGGTTTTCCTGCGATCATTCGTTGACTCTATTTGTTGCCGCACTATTCGGTGTATCTCATTCAGCCGTTATCTTAAGTCACTTGTATACCCCGAAATAGGTTGAGGCTTCTCAGGGGTGTCCTAAACTTTACATCAGCTGGTAGCCGAATAATTTTTCCAAAGATGACTTTCGCGGGGGCTTCTCCTGTCGATGCATGTTCCGCAGTTCAGTATGCCATTAAAAATAATGGAATACGTCGATCCCAGTCTCTGCGATTTTCATCCACCATCTTGGCCAAATGTTTATTAAACGTGTCATTGAAACGTTCGACCCTTCCATCGGACTGAGAGTGAAGTGGCGTTGTCCGTGTACCCAGCAGTCCACACATTTTGGCAAAAACTTGTGACTCGAAGTTTCTGCCTTGGTCTGAATGTAGTTCATGGGGTACGCCATATCTACTAACCCACTGAGAAACGATTTGTTCCGCTACAGTAGTTGCTTCCTGGTTAGGAATCGGGTAGACTTCTGGCCACTTACTGAAATAATCAGCTACGACGAGTAGATACCGATTTCCCCATTCGGACTCGGGAAAGGGTCCTGCGATGTCCACAGCTACTCTTTCGAATGGTACCCCCACATTATAGGTCTGCATTCGCCCTCTCGTTCTTCGACTTGAGCCTTTGACGGAAGCACATATTGTGCATTTTCGACACCAGTCAAGAACATCCTCTCAAGCGAGGAGCCAATAGAACCTTTCTTGCAGCTTTGCCAGGGTCTTGTTCACCCCAAGGTGACCTCCCGATACGCCTGTATGCATCTCCTTCAGTATTCCTTTGACACGACTCTTAGGAAGAACAATTTGTATCCTATGTGAAGTGCCGTCTGCCGTTTCCCATTTCCGTTTCAGAACTCCATCTTCGACCTCAAGGGAGTTCCATTGAGCCCAATAACTTTTCAACACCATGCCGCGGGCTGATATGTCCTTCCACTCGGGGCCTCCAGTTGTCTCCTTCTACACCAACAACGGTCCAATATCATCATCTGCTAGCTGAGCCTCCCGCAGTTCGTGCTGCGTCGAACACTCGTCGACTTCTGTTGTGATTACACGCAGATCCACGCCTTGTTCTTTTTCCTCAGACCATCGGCAGGGTTTACAAGCCACTCGACATGGGCAATGGGATAAAGCGTCGGCATTCCCATGCATTTCTCCCTTTCGATGAACAATTTCGTAATCATAAGACTTTAGCTTTTCGATCTAACAACTTGCCCTTCTGGGCTTATGAAATGGAGCAGCCATCTCAGGGAAGCATGAGCCGTTCGAAGAACGAATTTTTGTCCGTAAAGGTTCTTGTAGAACTGCTTTGTTACTTCAATTATAGCCAGTAGGTCTTTCCTGTTTATGCAGTAGATCCTTTCAATCTTTGACAGAACTCGACTGCAGTATGAGATTACTCGCCCCTTACCGTCGACCTGTTGTGACAATACGGCCCCAATCCCGTAGTTGCTCGCATCGGTGTCTACCACGAACATTTTTCCTGGTTTAGGGTACGCTAGAACTTGTGATTCACAGAGTTATTCTTCAATGTCTCGAAGGCTTTGTCACACTGTTCATTCAAAATAAAAGGGCGATTCTTTTCCGTGAGCTTATGGAGACATTTCGTTATTTTTGCAAAGTCTGTAACGAATCGGCGATAATAGGTCGCCAATCCAAGTAAACTTCGAAGTTGCCGTTTGTTATTAGGTTTCGGCCAGCTTCTCACAGCTTCTATTTTCTCAGGATCCGTTTTCACACCTTTTGAAGATACAACACGTCCTAAGTACTTTACTTTAGCTTCTAAAAGTGCACTTCTGTGGACTCAGCTTTAATTTGGCCCGTCGTAGCCTTGAGAACACCTCTTCCCAGTTGCGCACATGTTCGTCAAACGTCCTCCCTATGACAATGATGTCATCCAGATATACCAAGCACGTTTTCCAGCTTAACCTGCCGAGTACACATTCCATGAGGCGTTCGAATGTCGCTGGAGCATTGCAAAGCCCAACTGGCATCACTATAAATTGCCACAATCCAGTACTCACCGAGAATGCAGTTTTCTCTCTGTCTTTCTTATCGATTTCAACCTGCCAGTATCCACTCTTTAAGTCGAGAGTAGAAAACCACTTCAAATCTGCCATTGTATCCATAATGTCGTCGACGCGCGGAAGTGGGTAGCTGTCTTTTTTTTGTAATATCGTTGAGCTGCCTGTAATCGACACAAAACCTAGTACTTCCATCCTTTAACTTTACCAGGACTGCAGGTGAGGCCCACGGGCTGATTGAAGGTTCGATGACTCCTTGTTTTTCCATGTCGGAGATCATTGCGCTTACTTCTCCCTGCTTGGCTAATGGAAGTCGTCTTGGTGCTTGTCGAATCGGCTTAGCGTCTTGCGTGTCTATAACGTGAGTCACCATACTCGTACGTCCTTAATCGTCATGACCAGTTGAGAAAATATCGCGAAATTCGTTCACCGATTCCGAGGCTTTCTTGAACTGCTCTGGTGATAACTTTGTTGGTTCCAATAAGGTCGACATTAAGTTACGGGATTCCCCGGTATTTTGTTTCCCAGCTGGATATTGCCTATCTCCTAAATCCAAAGATGTTACAGTAGAGACAAGCTGACAGCTCCCGATAATGTCTCCAGCTCTGATGTGTGTAACTGAGTCCGAGGTGTTAAGGACTCTAACCAGCACGCATCCACTCTTATTTGTTGTTACTAGTGTCCGTCTCAAAATTAGATTACGCAGTGCCGGTGTTTTTGTTGGCTCAATTAGGTAGGATATATGGTCTCCAGGATCACCTTTAACTTTGGCCCATACAATGCTTTCGGAGGATTTCGGTACGTCAGTGTCGGCTTTTACGACCACTTTCGGTGTTGCGATGTTGTCGTAATAACCCTCCATTAAGATCTCAACATTCCGCCATCTCAAGACCCGTCTGCCCAAATCCAACGTGAACCCGTGTGGTCTTCGGAAATCCATTCCCAGGATGCAGTCGTCCATTATATCAGCAACAAGAAACTCATGTTGAAACAGTATATCCCCTACTTGCACTTGGAGTTTGATCTCGCCGTATACGGGTGCTGCCTCTGCCATTGCTGTTTGTAGCAAAAGGGGTTTGCCTATGGAGAGAACACGCCCACTCACCAAATCTGGTCGCAATAGTGACCTTGTTGCACCAGTATCAATTGTGGGGGTGCACGATTCACCGTCGACTTGTCCATGAACACATAAGTCTGCCTCTCCCCGATGTAGCCTAGACACTATGATGGTGGTGCTGGGGACTTCGATCCTCCTAGCCAACCTCTGCCCCGCGAAGTTGGCTCTTACGTGTTTCCCGACCCCTTGGATTGAGGGGCCTTATTGCCAGGCTCTGTTTTTGGCGTTAATCTCCTTCTAGCGGCACATGCCGGGCAGCAGCTTAATTTCCTTTGCTGCTTGCAGTTTCGTTGGAGATGCCCTCGTTCACCACAATTCCAGCATATAGGCGCACCATTCACCTGCGCTTCTTCGCTAATGTCAACACGCTCGCATCTACATTCTCCGTGGTAACCTGCCGGGTCCTGGCTGTGTTACGAGTGGTTGTTTTGGCAGCTTCGAAGTTTAAACAATATGCCAGTGCGTCCTTCACTGAACGTTTTTCGGCTAGGCGGACAGCTTGTTGTATTTCCCTGCCCTGTAACGCGCTAACGAAAGCCTCCGTTGCTACATCGTCCCGATTATCTGGGCCGTATGCAAGGTAAGCCAAAAGTGCAAGCCTTTCAGTATCCTGCGCCAACTGCTGTAGGGCTTCACCTGGTTTCTGCAACCGGTTGCGCAGCTGTGACCTGTAGATCTGCTTCAGGTGATTATCTCCATACGTCATGTCGAGTGCGTTCATGATAGCGATGGAGCTTGGCTGCAACTCGACAGGGACAGTTTGAAGTATTTCCGCAGCTGGATCTCTCAGGGCAAGAGTTAAGGCTGTTGCTCGCTCCTGGTCATTCCAGTGATTCGTTTGATTGGCAGCTTCAAACTGGGTTTTGTAAATGCTCCAAGCCATTTGTCCATCGAAAGTTGGTGCTTTAACATTCCTTGTTGAGATACTGGCTGTACTCGTTATCGGGCTCGGGTTACTCGCTATTGGGCTAAGGTTACTCATTATTGGGCTCGGGTTACTCACTATCGGGGCCGGGCTACTCGCTATCGTTACTTTCGCTTGTTTTAAGTCTTCTTTTATTCTTTCGATCTCTTCCCGAACCGTCTCCACTTTGCTTATCCTTTCTTCCACTTTACCCATCCTTTCTTGGAAACCTTCTATTTGATGGTTTAGCTTTCGGCTTAGTACACCTAAATCTGCTCTTAATTCAGCTGATTGCTGGTTGAACGCTGTTGACTGCCGGTCGAGCTTCTCGTTTAAGTCGGTTGACTGCCGGTCAAGCTTCTTGTTCAACTCAGTTGATTGCTTTTGCATTACCATCAGCATCCGCATCAGCCCTTTCGCAGTCAGAATTTGCTCCTCCTCCTCGCCTCCAGTGTAACTTTCAGCATCGGGAAACTCAAATATCTCTGGATCCATTCTTTCCGCTACCAGCGCTTCGTTTAACTGGGTGATTAGTCTAGCCTTGCTTCCTTCGGTGGAAATTTTCCGCTTTTCCAATTCCTCCTTTAGTCCCGGTAAAGTAAGTGCGGTGAATTTACGCGGCATTTTCCTTACGATTTTTCTTCAATACAAAAGTTCAAAAGTGTTCACTATAGTTCGCGTTCTATATTTTTTCTAAAGTGTTTGAGTTTGTTCTCTTCACTATTGCACGAATAATCCCACTTCTGACACCAGTGTTGCGCTGTGACTCTGAAAAATTTTGACGATAATGGTATTTACAGGTGTACAGTGAATCTGTCTTGAGTATTGCACATTACAGTATTTTTATATTTCACTATAAAATTTCAATCCCCTGAAATTCCAAATAAACCCCTTAACATCTTACATATAGATGTATGTACAATAAATAAACGATATATACTTTCAATCATCGACAAATTTTGCAAATTTGCCACAGCTTACTGTCTCATCGTTGGAAATAGTTTGTCAATAATAAAATCACTAAAACATGTTATAGACCTTCACGGTCTCCCCAAAATATAGTCACAGATCAAGGGACTGAATCCACATCTACCCTATTTAAAGATTTTTGCAAACAGTACAATATTCATCACCATTTAACTTCATACCAGCAAACGAGTAGCAATGCTCCCGTAGAAAGACTCAACTCCACAATTACAGAGACATATCTAATAATATCCGATAAAAGCAATGAAAAGAAGCAAGAAGCAAGAAGCAAGAAAATAAAAGCAAAAAAAGACGTTCTGAATGAAATAATAATCATATATAATAATGCGATACATTCGGCAACCAAATATACAGCCTTTGAACTAATACTATAGAGCGTTCAAATAAACATGAATATTTAGAAAAACGAAAGGAATTCCACTCCAAGTTATATCCTGAATTGAAAGCACTACTTGAAAAGAATTTAAATAATCGGATAGCAAAACTCAACAAAAAAAAGCGAAAACATAAGTCAAACCGAAGATTTAGTAAATATAAACTAAAACATAATAATCTTGCAACAACATTCACAGACAAAAATCAAAAGTTACACAAATCTAATTTAAACATGAAACGTAAATTACAGACAAGTCATAACAACGTACGGACAGAATATGAACGTCCAGGACCTAACGAACAGAAACGGATTATTGCCCATAAGGCTTGGAGACGCTAAACGTACAACATCCTACAACGAATTGGTACGCATCGTCCAATTTGACAAATACGCTGGCAATATTCAGAAAATACGAAATACACTGGATATACTTGGAGAGATTGACGAAAATAACATCTCCCAGGAAAAAACAAAAGCAAAATTAAAAGAAACATGTAACAAACTAATATTTTTCATGCTTATAACCAGAAATAGAAGAGGACTCACAAATGGATTAGGCACCATAATAATAACATAAAATTGACAATGATTAATAAAATTAACAAAATACTTAACAAAGAAAATGTAATAAATAAGCAAACAATTAAGCAAAAAAAAACCTTAACCAAATAATCAAACGGTTTGAAAATATCACAAATCATATTAACTGTCAGCAAAAGGTTATTACCAGCTACCATAAACACATTCAAGAAGCGGTACAAAACAAAATTAAATAACATAATTCCAACTTGAAATACAGTCAGTTCTTAAATCAAATTAATTACAATATTGACCTGCCTACCGATCATTTGACCGGAATATCGGAAACTATCATCTTAGCCAAACTAAATTTAATTTCAAAAATGAAATTGTGAGTTGTTCGAATAATGTCACGCGCCACTGTAGTCGTCTTAAGAGATTATTCGTAAACAAGTATCAATAACCAATACGTCGATAATTCTCGAAGAGAAATTAGGCATAAAGTAAACACATTGCGTGCATTGAGTACGACAACACTTGTGCAAACGACTTGTGCAACGCGTAACCTCGAGAATAATCCACGTGGATGATTCGGGATCGGATGGTACATGTATAAAAGCGATTACAGCGAGCGGCGAAGGGAGTCTTGCGGATGAAGCGAAGTTGCATAAGCGAAAAGCGACAGTGCGCGAATTATTGTCAGGTATTAAAACACCCTTTTTATTCGTAATATAATTACTTTTATTTCCTAAAAACGATCTTTATAAACTGCGGGCTATCTATCTAACTACTCAACTCTTATACTTTTGGCTCTTTATATAGTCTTGCGATCAGAAGAACTGCTGTTAATTATTAATTGGTTCGAACGAAATCAACTTAAAATTGTTTATTCAATATAAAATCCATCAAGTGTCGCCAGTAATCAATCGTCAAAAGAGAAACGAGATCAATTCGAAATTATTCAATTATTATTAAAAGGTTCAATGCTTTCTGCTAATGGATAAATCAATCCTAGGCAAATTAGTTTACTCTACAAATCACAACTCCCATCATTTATATCAAGTGAGGAACACCAATAATGCATTAGTTGAGAATGAATCAATCTCAAGTAGATTGATTCATTCTTTCGATCATGTCTCTCACCATTGGTGTCAAGCGGTGTACATTACTGGAAGTTTTTGTATGTTTATTTAATAGTCCATCATCACATTTACTAATTGGCGTGATATCAGGCCTTGATATAACTCGTCCCTCCCTAAGTGGGATCGCGTCCTCGCGATTCGTATGAATATCGATTTTCACCTGTCCTTCTGTTCGCAAAGACCTTACATATTTGATTAAAATGTAAATTACAATGAAAATAATACAGAAGGTAAGTATACTAATACATACAGTCCACCAAGAAAAATGTTTTTGCTTAAACTTTAACAATTCAATATGTTTCAAATTTTCAACGCTTCTGAAATACAAATGATCCAATGTGATGTTAGACAAATCTGAATAAGTGATATTTTTAATTATATTTGGTAAAATTACATTGTTTTTGAAAGTTTCAATTTTGTTTTGGAAGGAATATTCGTTGATTTTAATTTTGCAATTGTTAAATTTAATGATATTATGCCCTTTTATATTGATGTCTTGATCGCTGCAATCATGTTTTATGGGAGTTGGTTTTAGATTTTTTGTTACTATTATATTATCAGCGATTTTTTCCACTATGTGGAGATTATTTACAGTCATTGTACAATTGTGAGGAGTTTGAATCAAATTACTAATACAATCATCTGTAATTGGAATGAGGTTTTTTACAATATTATCTTCGGTAATGGTAAATACACTATTTTGGTGTGTAATAACGGTCATAAATTTGATTGATAGTTCTAGATTGTTTTTATTTGGAAGAGGTACGATTCTTGTTTTATAATACAAATCATTTGAGAAGTTTGGTATTTGCAAAACGATCAATATTATTTTATTCTTTTGAGCTACAGCTATATTATATTCATACATTTTTTTCTCTATTAGTATATCTTTGCTCAACACCTATAGTCTAGATGACAAGATGATTTCTCGAATGTCTAAAATTGAATTTAGTATAAGTTGTAAATTTTCTTTTATTTCTTGATTGTATTTGAATTCTAAAAATTTTCGTTCTTAAAGGTTTGACGTTTCGATTAATTTGTTTATTATATTTGTTGTAATTTGTTGGTTACGATTTGTAGTGAAAGTTAAATTTTTAAGATCTTCATTGATATTTTTGTTTATAATTATTTGCTTGTTAAGGTTGTTGGTGGCCATAATCATATTTCGGTCAACTACTTGAAAGTGTGATTCAATGTCTTGTCGGTCGTCGTCGTCCATTGTTCCACCTATCCAGTCCAAAAATTTACCATATTTATTAATTAAGCCTCTTTTAACTCTATTTACATCATGAGGTTCTAGTTCGTAAAGCTTCTCTTTGATGTTTTTCAGTAAGGAATAATGTTGTTGGTGATTTTTATAAAATTGGGTCGGTATGTTGTTTTCGATGTATTGAACCATTTTGTCATATTCTTCCAAATCGACGACATGTATAACCTTTGTGAAATTTGCAATCATATTGACTTCCTCCATACGTATTAGAGCATATCCATTGCCGTGAGGTATTTCATTTATTTCTATGTTTTGTCCTGTGGCTATAGTGAAACATAAGGCAAGCAAGAAGATTGCTCCTGAAACGATATTTTATACGGTTGAAAACGTTTATGTCGTTTTAAAAGCTTTTTATTAATTTTTTCTTTTCGTTTGTTTATTTTGAATTTTGGTTGGAGTTTCGTTTTGCGTTGCGCATTTATTATAAATTGAGGGTTATATTCGCAATCTTTTTTGTTTTGGTTATGGTATTCCAATCGTTTATTTTGGACATTTAGAATTCGTTGTTTAATCTTTTCATATTTTTCGGGCAAAATTGCGCCATTTTTAAAATCTATTGGTCTTTCATTAGTTGTGCTATGTATTGAATTATTGTAAAATTTAACAGCTTCATTAACGCACACAGGTTTTGTTTTGTCGTGTTTATTTACTTCGGTCATTATTCTAACATGTTCATTCAATATATTGTGGAACCTTTCGATATCGCTATTTCCTGTCTTTATATTTGGAGTGCAAAAATGGAGTTCAATTCCTTCATTCTTGGTAGGCAGATTCATTATCTGTAACCAAAATTTTCGGTTTATCATGAACAGAAAAGAATTCGTTTCAGGCTCTTCTTAATTCCAGCCAGGTTCTAAATTTCACTGGAGTGATGTGGGCGAATTTCGTAAATTTATCTATAAAGGTAATATACATTGAATTCTTGTTTTGGAACCAAATGTCCATGTGAACTATTTCATTTGGCTTATCTGGGATATTGCTTTTATAGAAGGGTGGATCGGGAGGGTTTCTATCGTATTTAGCAACATTACAGATTCGACAATTGTTTATCAATTTCGTTGTTTCGTTTTTAAGGTTTGGGTAATAGAATTTTGATTTAATATTTTTATAAACCTCTTCTATTCCTCTATGGTTGTTTTTAAGGTGTTCTCTACTTATTTCTTCTTGTATGTCACCTTGTTCATCACAATCGAAAAGAAGATAGGGGCTTTTAATTAATTTAACTGGGTTATGAGGTGTAACCCATTTTAGGTAGGTATCTTGAAATTCTTTAAATAACGCTTCATTTGGTATATAGATACCTACTAGTCCCTTTGAAGGTAAATGGTTTCTTAAAA
This sequence comes from Stratiomys singularior, assembly GCA_954870665.1. Classification (NCBI taxonomy): domain Eukaryota; kingdom Metazoa; phylum Arthropoda; class Insecta; order Diptera; family Stratiomyidae; genus Stratiomys; species Stratiomys singularior. The sequence continues at coordinate 6,596,806 of OX940882.1, read as the reverse complement.
TATAATAAAAAAATTTTTGGTCGGGTTTTTGGGAAATAAATATTTTCCTAGATCTGTTGAAATGCTTTTCTACTTTTGTAGAATTCTGATTACCCTGTTTTATTACGATTTGTGTTCTAAAAATGTTAAGTGGTTTTTCACTGATTTGTATGTAATTAGAGTTATCCTCTTCCGCACTGTGGCATGTTGCTCTATTTGAGGTGTCTTCATTATCATCCTCAGCCATGTTAATGACATGACGTGAAAAGTAATCCGCAACGTAATTTTCTTTTCCTTTAATGTATTCTATTTCATAGTTGTATTCCTCCAACTTAATTTTCCATCTTTGAAGCTTTTGGTTACGTTCTTTTAGGTTTGCGATCCAAGTTAGTGGTTTGTGGTCAGTTTTTATGATAAATTTCTGCCCGTAAATGTAAGGTCTGAAATATTTCAATGCCTAATCAATGGAAAGCAATTCTTTTTAGATAGTAGAATATTTGGTTTCATGATTATTCAAGGTTCGACTAGCGTAGCGTCACCAATTGCATAATTAGATGCATCGGTTGTGACAGTAAATTTTTTTGAAAAATCGGGATATTTTAAGATTGGGTCACTCATCACAAGGACCTTTAGCTGTTCGAAACTTTCATTATAATCCTTATCATCGATATTTATTTGGGCGTCTTTTTTTAATCTTTGCGTTAGGGGTTTTGCGATTTTCGAAAACTTTTTAATAAATTTTCCGTAGTAACCTACCATTCCCAGGAATTGCTTTATTTGTTTTTTAGTTTTAGGTATTTTCATTTTCGAAATAGCCTCTACTTTATTTGGATTAGGTTTAACTCCATCTGGTGTCACGACATGTCCTATAAATTCAATTTCATGCCTCAAAAATTCTGATTTATCCAGTTGAATCTGTAAATTAGCTGCATTGAGTTTTTTGAAAACTTTTTCTAAGGAAATCAAATGTTCTTGTAAAGAAGTACTGAAGATTATAATATCATCCATATACATAAAGTAAATCGAACCAACCAGATCTCCCAAAACGACGTTCATGAGTCTTTGAAAAGTGGCGGGTGCATTTTTAGGACCGAATGGTATTCTTGTAAAATCATAGTGACCAAAGTTTGTCGAGAATGCCGTCTTTGGAATATCATGTTCTTTAACCTCAATCTGATGGAATCCCTTCGCGAAATCCAAAGCAGAAAAATACATAGATGTTCCTAATTTGTCTAATATATCATCTATATTAGGTATAGGAAATCTATCGTCGATTGTAGTATCGTTAAGCTTGCGGTAGTCTACCACGATTCTCCATTTTGTTTTGCCAGAAGCATTGGCCTTTTTTGGGACAATCCAAATGGGGGATGAATACGGAGATGAACTAGGTCTAATTATTCCCTGATCCAACAAATCTTGAATCTGTTTTTGAACTTCACCTCTATGGGCTTCTGGATATCTATATGTTTTCGTATAAATAGGGCCGTTGTGTCTTGTTTTGATTTCATGTTTTATTACATGAGTAAAATTAAGTGTCTGTCCTTCTTGATAAAAAGAATGTCGGTATTTCCTTATCAAAGGCAATAAAAGGCTTTTTTCCTCTTCATTCAAATGCTTAGTTCTAATTTCGTGGATGACGTCTCCCGAAGATTTTCTTTCATCGGAAAACGCAATTATTTCATTATATGGAACATTTGAGTCTGTTCCCGAATCAGAATCATTCGTAGGTAAATCTTGATTCTTTTCCACCGTTACGTTATAAGATTCTAAAGAGTTTCAGTGAAATTATCAATCGGTTTTTCGTTTTCTTCATATTCATTGAAGAAAATTGGAAGCACCTTTTTGTTAAATTGGATGGTCTTGTTATGAAGATCTATCCTAATGTGGAACTTCGGTAATATATTATTACCAAGTAATCCATCATATTTTTTACTATATTCGATTTCTATGAAATCAAATTTATTTTCCGAATTCGAATTGAATTCTTCAAAGCGTTTAATTGAAACCAAGTAGTTATATGTATACATAGAGTTTAAGGTATATAATTTATTTTCTGGAATATAATTTCTTAATTTGGGATCATAGAGACTCGGGCGAATGGCAGTTATAGTCGCTCCTGTGTCTATTAGGAACCTTAATGGTAAACCATAAGAATTTATTCTGATAAAGGGAAGGTTTGGTTTGTTTCCGAGGCTTGTTGCCGAAAATTTAAATTTGTATGAATTTGGTTATCAATTTCCATAGGTTCTGGTCTGCCATACCGATTCATTCTTGATTGTAAAGAACCATTTCGTTGATAAACAGAATTAGGTTGAAATTTATTTGGGTAATGTTGGTGTATCTTATGTCTTTGGTCGATTCTGTTATTCGAATTAAAGTTATTTTGTTGTGATCTCTGGAAGGTACTGAATGACTTATTTAAGGGGAAATTATTGCGGTTAGGAACGAAACTTTTAGATGTGCGAATTTTGTAGTGGAGGTAATTTCCTTCTGTTAATATGATCAATGCCTGCTCTAAAGAAGCAGGATTTCTGCTAAATAGGACACTTCTGACTGGCTCTATCATCTTGTTCATTAGAACGTGCAAAGCGATTCGTTTGTTTCCTTCAATTTCATTAAATCTATACTCAAGTTCTGATTTTATATTTAAGCGTTGAAGTTTTTCCATAATTTCGTTATAAAAATCTAACACATTTGATTTAAAATCTATCAATCGAAGATCATCAAGCAAAACCAAACTAATTTTCTTATCTCAAAAGTTTGAAATTAAAACCTCTCTAAGTTGACTCCAGTCCTGTACATCATTATAAATATTAACAATTTGTTGTGCCTTACCTATAAGCTTAGTTTGTAGTATATTAAAAATAGTCAGATGCGACAATTGATCGTAACCGGACAACGCAGATACAAGTATTTCAACGTTGTCAATCCATAACTTTAGGGTTTCACTAGAGCCATCCAATGTTGGTAATCTGCAGCCGAACTTCAGCGGATCCATGCCCAGAGTTCTCAAAGCAGGAGTTGAAGCCCTTGATGATGTTCTTCCATTGTCTTGAGCCTCACCCAATGTTTCCGTTAGTCTTGATGAATTAGCTATATTTTGTCTTGCCATGGTAGATAAGCCTCAATCAGAGTTCGCAAAGGAATACGTGCAAAGTACCACAAATTCTTCTAGTGGCCCGATCTTGTCATTCCTGATTTGTCTGAACTGTATCTATGGTATCCCCGGTTTACAGTCTCAGAAGACTTGACAACGGCAAAATGTTTGATTGAAAATAAAATTTTCTACTTACCAGTATCAATTGTGAGGGTGCACGATTCATCGTCGACTTGTCCATGAACACATATGTCTGCCTCTCCCTGATGTAGCCTAGACACTATGATGGTGGTGCTGGGGACTTCGATCCTCCTAGCCAACCTCTGCCCCGCGAAGTTGGCTCTTACGTGTTTCCCGACCCCTTGGATTGAGGGGCCTTATTGCCAGGCTCTGTTTTTGGCGTTAATCTCCTTCTAGCGGCACATGCCGGGCAATAGCTTAATTTCCTTTGCTGCTTGCAGTTTCGTTGGAGATGTCCTCGTTCACCACAATTCCAGCATATAGGGGCACCATTCACCTGCGCTTCTTCGCTAATGTCAACACGCTCGCATCTACATTCTCCGTGGTAACCTGCCGGGTCCTGGCTGTGTTACGAGTGGTTGTTTTGGCAGCTTCGAAGTTTAAACAATATGCCAGTGCGTCCTTCACTGAACGTTTTTCGGCTAGGCGGACAGCTTGTTGCATTTCCCTGCCCTGTAACGCGCTAACGAAAGCCTCCGTTGCTACATCGTCCCGATTATCTGGGCCGTATGCAAGGTAAGCCAAAAGTGCAAGCCTTTCAGTATCCTGCGCCAACTGCTGTAGGGCTTCACCTGGTTTCTGCAACCGGTTGCGCAGCTGTGACCTGTAGATCTGCTTCAGGTGATTATCTCCATACGTCATGTCGAGTGCGTTCATGATAGCGATGGAGCTTGGCTACAACTCGATAGGGACAGTTTGAAGTATTTCCGCAGCTGGATCTCTCAGGGCAAGAGTTAAGGCTGTTGCTCGCTCCTGGTCATTCCAGTGATTCGTTTGATTGGCAGCTTCAAACTGGGTTTTGTAAATGCTCCAAGCCATTTGTCCATCGAAAGTTGGTGCTTTAACATTCCTTGTTGAGATACTGGCTGTACTCGTTATCGGGCTCGGGTTACTCGCTATTGGGCTAAGGTTACTCATTATTGGGCTCGGGTTACTCACTATCGGGGCCGGGCTACTCGCTATCGTTACTTTCGCTTGTTTTAAGTCTTCTTTTATTCTTTCGATCTCTTCCCGAACCGTCTCCACTTTGCTTATCCTTTCTTCCACTTTACCCATCCTTTCTTGGAAACCTTCTATTTGATGGTTTAGCTTTCGGCTTAGTACACCTAAATCTGCTCTTAATTCAGCTGATTGCTGGTTGAACGCTGTTGACTGCCGGTCGAGCTTCTCGTTTAAGTCGGTTGACTGCCGGTCAAGCTTCTTGTTCAACTCAGTTGATTGCTTTTGCATTACCATCAGCATCCGCATTAGCCCTTTCGCAGTCAGAATTTGCTCCTCCTCCTCGCCTCCAGTGTAACTTTCAGCATCGGGAAACTCAAATGTCTCTGGATCCATTCTTTCCGCTACCAGCGCTTCGTTTAACTGGGTGATTAGTCTAGCCTTGCTTCCTTCGGTGGAAATTTTCCGCTTTTCCAATTCCTCCTTTAGTCCCGGTAAAGTAAGTGCGGTGAATTTACGCGGCATTTTCCTTACGATTTTTCTTCAATACAAAAGTTCAAAAGTGTTCACTATAGTTCGCGTTCTATATTTTTTCTAAAGTGTTTGAGTTTGTTCTCTTCACTATTGCACGAATAATCCCACTTCTGACACCAGTGTTGCGCTGTGACTCTGAAAAATTTTGACGATAATGGTATTTACAGGTGTACAGTGAATCTGTCTTGAGTATTGCACATTACAGTATTTTTATATTTCACTATAAAATTTCAATCCCCTGAAATTCCAAATAAACCCCTTAACATCTTACATATAGATGTATGTACAATAAATAAACGATATATACTTTCAATCATCGACAAATTTTGCAAATTTGCCACAGCTTACTGTCTCATCGTTGGAAATAGTTTGTCAATAATAAAATCACTAAAACATGTTATAGACCTTTACGGTCTCCCCAAAATATAGTCACAGATCAAGGGACTGAATCCACATCTACCCTATTTAAAGATTTTTGCAAACAGTACAATATTCATCACCATTTAACTTCATACCAGCAAACGAGTAGCAATGCTCCCGTAGAAAGACTCAACTCCACAATTACAGAGACATATCTAATAATACCCGATAAAAGCAATGAAAAGAAGCAAGAAGCAAGAAGCAAGAAAATAAAAGCAAAAAAAGACGTTCTGAATGAAATAATAATCATATATAATAATGCGATACATTCGGCAACCAAATATACAGCCTTTGAACTAATACTATAGAGCGTTCAAATAAACATGAATATTTAGAAAAACGAAAGGAATTCCACTCCAAGTTATATCCTGAATTGAAAGCACTACTTGAAAAGAATTTAAATAATCGGATAGCAAAACTCAACAAAAAAAAGCGAAAACATAAGTCAAACCGAAGATTTAGTAAATATAAACTAAAACATAATAATCTTGCAACAACATTCACAGACAAAAATCAAAAGTTACACAAATCTAATTTAAACATGAAACGTAAATTACAGACAAATCATAACAACGTACGCACAGAATATGAACGTCCAGGACCTAACGAATAGAAACGGATTATTGCCCATAAGGCTTGGAGACGCTAAACGTACAACATCCTACAACGAATTGGTACGCATCGTCCAATTTGACAAATACGCTGGCAATATTCAGAAAATACGAAATACACTGGATATACTTGGAGAGATTGACGAAAATAACATCTCCCAGGAAAAAACAAAAGCAAAATTAAAAGAAACATGTAACAAACTAATATTTTTCATGCTTATAACCAGAAATAGAAGAGGACTCACAAATGGATTAGGCACCATAATAATAACATAAAATTGACAATGATTAATAAAATTAACAAAATACTTAACAAAGAAAATGTAATAAATAAGCAAACAATTAAGCAAAAAAAAACCTTAACCAAATAATCAAACGGTTTGAAAATATCACAAATCATATTAACTGTCAGCAAAAGGTTATTACCAGCTACCATAAACACATTCAAGAAGCGGTACAAAACAAAATTAAATAACATAATTCCAACTTGAAATACAGTCAGTTCTTAAATCAAATTAATTACAATATTGACCTGCCTACCGATCATTTGACCGGAATATCGGAAACTATCATCTTAGCCAAACTAAATTTAATTTCAAAAATGAAATTGTGAGTTGTTCGAATAATGTCACGCGCCACTGTAGTCGTCTTAAGAGATTATTCGTAAACAAGTATCAATAACCAATACGTCGATAATTCTCGAAGAGAAATTAGGCATAAAGTAAACACATTGCGTGCATTGAGTACGACAACACTTGTGCAAACGACTTGTGCAACGCGTAAACTCGAGAATAATCCACGTGGATGATTCGGGATCGGATGGTACATGTATAAAAGCGATTACAGCGAGCGGCGAAGGGAGTCTTGTGGATGAAGCGAAGTTGCATAAGCGAAAAGCGACAGTGCACGTTAAAAGAAGTGTGGTAATCGAATAGTGTTAAGGTAGAATAAAATCGTACGCGGATTAAAAAGCGAGTGAAAATTATCGTTACAATTAATTATCAGTTAAAATAAAAGTGAATAAGTGAAATAAAAAATAATTGTGAAGTTTTAGTGAAATTTATTAACAGTATAAATTCTCAACCAACTAAATTCAAATTAGTCGGGTGTAATTCATTCACTATTGTGAACATTTGCGAAGCAAAGAGGTCGTGCACCTGAAAAAGCGCTACACTAGTGTCAAGAATTGGGATTATTCTTGCAATAGTGAAAGGAACAAAATCGAACACTTAAAAACACTTACGAAGAATGCAGAGTATTGTGAACACTTTTGTGAAGCTTTTGCATTAATGGCAACTAAAATAAAAAAAAAAAACTCCGCGTAAAATCAACGCCATACTCTACTAGAACTAAAGGAAGAATAAGAAAAGCGGTAAATTTCCACCGAAGGAAGCAAGGCTAGGCTAATCAACCGGTTAAACGAAGCGCTGGTAGAGGTAGGGATGGATCCAGAGTCGTTTGAGTTTCCCGATGCTGAAAGCTGCACTGGAGCCGAGGAGTAGGAACAAATTCTTACTGCGAAATGGCTGATGCGGATGTTGATAATGCAAAAGCAATCAACAAAGTTAAACGAGCAGCTAGACCGGCATTTAACCGACTTCAACGAGAAGCTCTATCGACTTAACAGCGTTAAACCAGCTCGACCGGCAATTCATCCACTGAAGATCAGATTAAGGTGAGGTAAGCGAAAAGCTTAATCTTAAAATTAAAGGTTTCGCAGAAAGGATGGCCAAGATGGAAGAGAGGATGAGTAAAGTGGAGACGGTGCGGAAGAGATTGAAAGAATAAAAGAAGACTCAAAGCAAGCCAAAGTAACGACAGTGCGTAGTCCTGCCCCGATGACGAGTAACCTTAGCCCGATAGCGAGTAATCTGACCTTGATAACGAGTACAGCCAGTATCTCAACAAGGAATGCAAAAGCACCAACTTTCGATGCAAAAATAGCTTGGAGCATCTACAAAACGCAGTTTAAGCTCCCACTCAAACCAATCACTGGAATGACCTGAGCGAGCAATAGCCTTAATTCTTGCCCTGAGAGGTCCAGCTGCGGAAATACTTCAAACTGTTCCTGTCGAGTTGCAGTCAAGCTCCATCGCTATCATGAACGCACTCGACATGACGTATGGAGATAATCACCTGAAGCAGATCTACAGGTCGCAGCTGCGCAATCGGATCCAGAAATCAAGTGAAACCCTACAGCAGTTGGCCCAGGATACTGAAAGGCTTGCACTTTTGGCTTGCACTTTTGGCTTGCACTTTTGGCTTGCACTTTTGGCTTACCTTGCATACGACCCAGATAATCGGGACGATGTAGCAACGGAGGCTTTCGTTAGCGCGTTGCAGGACAGGGAAAGTCAACAAGCTGTCCGCCTAGCCGAAAAACGTTCAGTGAAGGACGCACTGGCATATTGTTTAAACTTCGAAGCTGCCAAAACAACCACTCGTATCACAGCCAGGATTCAACAAGTTTCAACGGAAGAATGTAGATGTGAGCGTGTTGACATTAGCGAAGAAGCGCAGGTGAATGGTGCCCCTATATGCTGGAATTGTGGTGAACGAGGGTATCTCCAACGAAACTGCAAGCAGCAAAGGAAATTAAGCTGCTGCCCGGCATGTGCCGCTAGAAGGAGATTAACGCCAAAACCAGAGTCTGGCAATAAGGCCCCTCAATCCAATGGGTCGGGAAACACGTAAGAGCCAACTTCGCGGGGCAGAGTTTGGCTAGCAAGATCGAAGTCCCCAGCACCACCATCATAGTGTCTAGGCTACATCAGGGAGAGGCAGACTTATGTGTTCGTGGACAAGTCGATGGTGAATTTTGCACCCTCACAATTGATACTGGTGCAACGAGGTCAATATTGCGACCAGATTTGGTGAGCGGGCGTCTTCTCTCCAAAGGCAAACCACTTTTGCTACGAACAGCGACGGGAGGAGCAGCACCCGTATACGGCGAGATCAAACTCTAAGTACAAGTAGGGGATTTACTGTATCAACATGAGTTTCTCGTTGCCGATATAATAGACGACTGCATCCTGGGAATGGATTTCCATTCGACCACACGGGTTCACGTTGGATTTGGGCAGACGGGTCTTCTGATGGCGAAATGTTCAGATCTTGATGAAAGATCATTACGACAACATCTTAACACAGAAAGTGGTCGTAAGTACCGACACTGACGTGCCAAAATCATCCGAGAGTATTGCATGAGCCAAATTTGAAGGTGATCCTGGAGACCATAGATCCTACCTTATTGAGCCAACAAAAACACCGGCACTGCGTGATCTAGTTTTACGACGGACAAATATCCTCGGAATGGATTTCCTAAGACCACATGAGTTCACGTTGGATCTGGCGAGACGGGTTTCAAGATGGGGGAATGTTGAGATCCTGATGGAAGATCATTGCAACATCTCAACGCAGAAAGTGGTCGTTAGTGCCGATACTGACGAACCGAAATCCTTCGAGAGCATTGTATGGGCCACATTTGAAGGTGATCCTGGAGACTATAGATCCTACCTTATTGAGCCAACAAAAACACTTGCACTGCGTGATCTAGTTTTAGGACGGACACTAGTAAAAACAAATAAGAGTGGATGCGTGCCGGTAAGAGTCTTTAGCACCTCGGACTCAGTTACCCACATCAAAGCTGGAGACATTATTGGGAGCTGTCAGCTTGTCTCTACTTTAACACCTCTTAAAGTGGGAGGTTGCCAATATCCAGTTAGGAAACAAAATACCTGGGAATCCCGTAAGTTAGTGTCCACCTTATTAGAGCCAACCACGTTAACACCAGAGCAGTTCAAGCAAGCCTCGGAATTGGTGAATAAATATCGCAATATTTTCTCGACTGGTCAAGACGATAAGGACGTACGAGTATGGTGACTTACGTTATATTATAGACACGCAAGACGCTAAGCCGATTCGACAAGCGCAAAGACGGCTTCCATTAGCCAAGCAGGGAGAAGTAAGCGCAATGATCTCAGCCATAGAAAAATAAGGAATCACGTCCTGGTAGGAAAAAGGATGGACTGCTTTCCGCTTCCACGCATCGACGACATTATGGATACAGTGGCGGATTCGAAGTGGTTTTCTACTCTTGACTTAAAGAGAAGGTACTGGCAGGTTGAAATCGGTAAGAAAAACAGAGAGAAAACTGCATTTCTGTGGGTACTGGATTGTGGCACTTTATAGTGATGCCATTTGGGCTTTGCAATGTTCCAGCAACATTCGAACATCTCATGGAATATTGACTACGTGGATTAAGCTGGAAAACGTGCTAAGTGTATCTGAATGACATTATTGTCATAGGGAGGACATTCGACGAACCTGTGCGCGACTTAAAAGAGGTGTTTAAGACGGTTACGACGGACAAACCTGAAGCTGAGTCCAAAAAAGCGCACACTTTTCGTAGCTGAAGTAAAGTACCTAGGACATGTTGTATCTTCAAAAGGTGTGAAAACGGACCGCGAGTAATTAGAAACTGTGAGAAATTGGCCGAAACCTACTAACAAACGGCAACTTCGAAGTTTCCTCGGACTGACGACCTATTATCACCAATTCGTTAAAGACTTTGCAAAAATAGCAAAGTGTCTCCATCAGCTCACGGAAAAGAATCACCCCGTTATTTGGGAAGAGCAGAGTGAAAAAGCCTTCGAAATGTTGCAGAGCTCTGTGAATCACCGGTTTCAGCGTACACCAAACCAGGAAAAATGTTTATAGTTGATACCGATGCGAGTAACATGGGCACAGGGGCCATATTGTCACAGCAGGTTGACGGTGAAGACTATATACTACCGCCGAGTTCTGTCAAAGAGTAAAAGGAACTGCTGCGTAACGAGGAAAGAACTTCTGGCTATAATTGAAGCGACAATGCAGTTCCACAAGTACCTATATGGACAGCAATTTATCCTTCGGGCGGATCATGCTTCCCTGAGAAGGCTGCTTCATTTCAAAAACCCAGAAGGGCATGTTGGTAGATGGATCGAAAAGCTACAGTCCTATGATTACGAAATCGTCCATCGGAAAGGAGGAGTGCATGGGAACGCCGACGCTTTATCCCGTCGACCATGTCCAGCAGCTTGTAAACATTGCCGAAGATCCGAAGAAGAAGAACAAGGTGTGGATATGCGTGTAATAACGACAGAGGTCAACGAGAGTTGGATGCAACACAAACTCTGGGACACTCAACTAGCTGAGGATGTAATTGGAACATTGTTCGTATGGAACGAGACAACAAGACGTCCCGAATGGAAGGACATTTAAGCACGTGGTGCAGCGTTAAAAAGCTATTGGGCTCAATGGAACTCCCTTGAGGTGCAAGATCAATAAATGCTTCTTCCTAACAGCAGGGTCAAAGGAGTGTTAGTAGATATGGGGTACTCCATAAACTACATTCAGACCAAGGCAGAAACTTCGAATCATAAGTTTTTGCCGAAATGTGTGACCTGCTGGGAATACGGAGAACACGGACAACACCAATTCACCCCTAGTCCGATGGAATGGTCAAACGGTTCAATGACACGCTAAATAAACATTTGGCCAAGATGGTTGATGAAAATCAGAGAGACTGGGACCGACTTATTACATTATTTTTGGTGGCTTACCGAGCTGTAGAACATACATCGACAGGCGAAGCGCCAGCAAAGATCATCTTTGGAAAATTGATTCGGCTACCAGCTCATGCAAAGTTTGGGACACCCCCTGAGAAGCCTCAACCCATTTCAGTGTATACAATTGACTCAAGGCAATGGCTCAATTAGATACACCAATTAGTGCGGAAGCAAATAGCCTTGCCCCATACTTTCACCAGGAAAACTTAGAGACAGCTGATGTGACATTTTTTTGGGGCGAAAAAGATATGAGGCGGGGATTGTATGACATGTTCGAATAATGTCACGCGCCACTGTAGCCGTGTTAAGAGAAAATTCGTAAGCAAGTATCAATCACTAATAAGTCGATAATTCTCGAAAAGAAATTAGGCATAACATAAACACATTGCGTGGATTGAGTACGACAATAATTGTGCAAACGACTCAGCGCGTAAACTCGAGAATAATCCACGTGGCAGATTCGGGATCAGATGGTACATGTATAAAACCGACTACAGCGAGCGGCAAAGGGAGTCTTGTGGATGAAGCGAAGTTGCATAAGCGAATAGCGACAGTGCGCGTTGAAAGAAGTGTGGTAATCGAATAGTTAAGGTTAAGGTAGAATAAAATCGTACGCAGATTAAAAAGCGAGTGAAAATAATTGTTACAATTAATCAATTAGTTTAAATAAAAGTGAATAAATGAAATAGTAATTAAGTGAAAATAATTGTAAAGTGAAATTTATTAACAATTTATTAACTCAATTTATTTATTTATTTCAGTATTTATTAATTCAAACAACTAATTTTAAATTAGTCGGGTGTGTTTAGTTCACTATTGCGAACATTTGCGAAGCAAACAGGTCGCGCATCTGACAATGCGCAGCAAAATTTATACACCTAATGTTCGAAAACCAAGTTTCAGAAATAACATCTAATGAGCACATTCACGAGTTACTGAAGCTCCAAACATATTCTAATGATACGAATATAAACTTTAAAATCCAGATCCCAGTCCTGTATAATGAATTCTATACAATCTTCCACATTATCCCTTTACTACTACAAAATAACAAACTTTTTCCTGCCAAACCCTACCTCCTAATGAGCCCCAAACATATCCAAAACTTCAGCGGTGGATGCGAAGCCATCGGAAACGTTTATTACTGTCAATGAACAACCGATTACAAACTTTCTACAGAATCAAAATGTATTGGGAATTCGGTTAAACAACAAACCAGCGCATTGCGAATTTCACAACTGGGACAATGGGATACAAGTCTTCGAACCAGAACCAAACCACATAGTTCTGATTAATATCCCCGAAATAACAATCAACACCACCTGTGAGCCTGATAGCATCGTCATAAATGGAAGCATGCTTATACTCGTACAGTTCGAGAATTGCGAAATCACAATCAGCAATGATGTTTACAGCTTCAAGAAGTCATATCACTAGAACGAAATCAATATACAGCCTACGGCCTTCAATAAGATAAATGCAAGCTCCCTCCAGGAACCTTAAATTGAATTCAAGGAACTCTGGAAGTACCAGTTCGTCAAGAGACAACCCACCGAAACACTACATACATCCATGTTACGGAACGATATATACACATTAGTAACCGTTACGTTCATCTTTATCGTCATAAATACGGGATGGAATATCGGAACAATGGGTGGAATATCGGAAAAATGGACGTGGAGACTTTCGCCAATGTGGTTCTAAAAGGCGCAATGACATCGGGATGCCCTTCGGGGAACGGAAGGGCTGAAGTAGAGGGAATGGTGGAGTCAACGATGAACCTTATCACTTCTGCCTGTAGCTCATCTATGCCTCGATGGAGGCCTCGACACGACAGGCCTGCTGTACATTGGTGGTCAAAAGATATCGCAGACAATCAAGGCGAGTGTCACAGACTTCGACGTGCAGCTCAGCGCTCGAGAAACGTAGAGGAAGCATCCAATAGGACAGCAGCATACAGATCAGCGAGGAAAGAACTCCGAAGACTCATCAATGAGAGTAAGGCACGCTGCTGGCGAGAACTTGTGGACGATGTGAACAGGGATCCATGGGGGCTCGGCTACAAGGGAGTGTGGCGCAAGCTCAGTACCTCACGGAAGCCGTATTTACTTCAAGCAGATAAGATGGACGGCATAGTGCAGGCGCTTTTTCCAACTCACCCTGTCCGTGTTGATGCTGCCCACGAGGTCGACTCAGGCGAATGTCCATCGTTCACTAAAAATGAGCTGGGGGATGCGGCGCTTTCTATGAAAGCTCGAAAGGCACCAGGACCAGATGGCATTCCATCCGAGGTGCTACAAATGGTCTTCCACGTTTGTCCTGACTTGCTACTCAATGTGTTCAACGCTTGCCTGAGAGAAGGTGTGTTCCCATCTCGCTGGAAGGTGGCGAGGCTCACATTGATCAGCAAGGGAAAAGGGGACCCCGGGCTGCCATCTACATACCGGCCGCTTTGTATGCTGGACACAGCCGGGAAAGTGTTCGAAAAGCTCATCAAAAGAAGACTCACAGACGCAATTCGTGCTGCAGGGGACCTATCTCCTCGGCAGTATGGCTTTAGAGCAGGGCGATCTACTTCCGATGCCATCATGGAAGTGGTGAATGCAGTCTGTCGAGCCGAAGCGCACAAAACTGAAAAACGAGTTGTCTTGCTAGTGACGCTTGACGTCAGAAATGCCTTGAACTCCGCCAGATGCTCGGATATTCTTGACACATTGGAAAAATTTTTCCGATTGCCAGGGTATCTGATGCGAATTTTGAGGGATTATTTAAAGGACCACAGACTGCTCTATGACACACAAGATGGGTGACGCAGTATGGAGATAACGTCTGGTGTAGCGCAAGGCTCCATACTGGGACCAGACTTGTGGAACGCCTCATATGACGGACTATTGAGGCTTGAGCTGCCAGATGAGTCGCGCTTGGTCGGCTATGCAGATGATATAGCAGCACTGGTCGCCGGACGTACAGTCGAACATGCGCAGCGCAGACTGGGAGTGCTAATGCGTCAAGTGAGGGAATGGATGACCACCCGCGGGTTCAGTTTGGCACTAGAGAAAACCGAGGTGGTCATTCTCACGAAGAAAAGAATTCCCACGGTAATTCCTTTGCGGATCGGAGATGCGACTGTTGAGTCTAAGGTTGCAATAATATATTTGGGACTATTGATCGATTCCAAAATGAGCTTTTCGGAACAGATCAGGGCAATGGCGAAAAAGGCCGCGATGGGCGTCTCAGCTTTGAGTCGACTAATGTGCAACATCGGTGGGCCCACATCGAGCAAACGCCGACTTCTCATGAGTGCTGTACAGCCAGTGCTACTGTACGGCTATGAGGTTTGGGCCGGAGCTCTCAGTAAGGAGCTGTACCGAAAGCGCTTGGCCCAGGTACAGAGACGAGGAGCTTCGCGAGTTGCGTCTGCATACCGCACTGTCTCTGAGTCGGCGGTGTTGGTGATCGCAGGAGTGATACTCATCGCTCTCCTTGCTAGAGAACGACGGAGAATTTATGACCGTAAAGTGGAGGGCTCAAGATATGCTGTCAACCGAGAAGAGAGGCAGCGCACAATACTCGAGTGGCAACAGTCATGGGAAGGCGACTCCAATGGCCGCTGGACTGCTCGCTTGATAGGGCACGTGGGATCGTGGCTAAATCGAAGGTATGGTGAGACTGATTATAACCTTACCCAGCTTCTTAGCGGGCATGGGTATTTTCAGTCTTACTTGCACAAGATTGGTAAATCACGGTCCCCAGACTGCATTTTCTGCCCAGGGGAAAGGGATGACGCATGTCACACCTTCTTCAACTGTAGAAGGTGGAACAGGATGCGGCAGGACTTGTGGAAGGTGATGGGAGAGCTTTCTCCAGACAATCTGGTCGGAGAAATGCTGAAAAGTTTCGACAAATGGACCTGCGTGGCACATTACTCTCGGGCAATACTTATTGCCAAAAAATATAAGATAGATAACCTTGGGCGCGGGGTCTAGGGAGGTCTCCTTTCCAGCAGTCCTCCTCCATCCTGCCCCCTCCCGCTGGAGGGAGATTTCTCTAGACTGACGGCGCCCTAGCGCGAAGTAAAAAAGAGGTCTAGCCCGAAGTAATGTGTCAAACGGTTCCAGGCTAGGATCTCTTGACAGGGGGGTGTTTAGTGGGTAGTCTGGTAGCATGCACTGCTAGGAGTCCCACACTCCGGGCGTGAATTGCCTTCACCCCCAACCCAAAAAAAAATCGTCATAAATACAATATTCTACTTTTCGATACTTTAGGGATTCAAAGGAAAGGTTATCTACCAGCGGGAACGATTACCGTCCATAGCTCTTGTAAATGCAACCGCAAGGACGCAATTCCTTTGGCCATTGCTAGAAACTAAGGTTATGTCTCCAAAACCATCATTCATCCTGAAAATTTATTCACACGTTAATGCTATCATTGCACTTTGTAAATCTAATTGTTTTTGTCAGCATTGCATTTTCCAAAGAATTTTAATATAATATATCTTTTCGACAAATGTACTTTTGCAACCTAACTCTTGCACACGGTGAATGTGCATTTCTAGATCAGCAAAATTTTGAAACATAAAGTAAACTAGCGCACTAAGTGGACCAGTTGTAATTCGTGATTCTAGGCAGAATCTCTGCCCAAATATATTTAAAAAAAACCAAAACTTTGTTTTTTTATAAAGGGTTACCCTCGTAACATTAACTCGCTAAGACAAACTAACTAAGACAAGAACAACGTTTGGATACTATTAACTCTGAGTTGCGATAGCTTTGAGAAATCACAGGAGTTAAAGGTGTGAAAAGTTATCTATGCCATAGCATAAAAGCTGATTTTTTTACTACTACAAGTCACGTTGCAGAACAGTCAGAACCTTTAAGTTGTGAAAATCCTCCCCCCTTCTCCAGATTGTTAAAACAATTTTAAAATGTCCTTAATCTTTCAGGGGGGCTATTTTAAGTTTTATCTAATCGAGTGCCATTGAGGTAGTTAAATGGACTTATTGAACAATTTAACTACGCAAAACTTTATTTGTGTGTGATATAAACGATGTATTTCCGCTCAAAATTTCCATTAATTTTAATATTCTAAATTGCCAACATTGTGCAATTTCCATAAGTAATAAATATGATGAAAATTAATTTCCAAAATTATATGATTTTATAAAAAAGGGAATACTTCTTTCATATTCCCGAATCGTTCACTTCGTAATATATACAAATTTATCGATCAATATTTAGTAGGAAAATTACATCATACATTATTTATGTATCGCTAAGAAGTCCGGTAACTTTTCTCCATCGAACCTTTTGAATAGAAGACATTTCTGTCTCATTCGCACTGATCATTGACTGGTAGATGTAAGTTAACAACGAATTCTGAGATCCTGCGTAATTGAAGAATCTACCTGCATGAGCACGCGAAATGTGCAGCATTGCACTTTTCGTGGGAACACACTACTATGAAAAACATATGCAACAGCGAAATTCCCAGGCATATGCGAGTCAGCAGATTTAGTAGTTAACGAGAAATTCCGAGATCTTGTGTATTTGAAGAACGTACCTGGCTGAGCACGCGATATGTGCAGCATTGCACTTTTCGTGGGAACACACGTTAACGAAAAACATATGCGACAGCGGAATTCCCAGCCAGATGCAAGTCGGCGGATTTAGAGTATTTAAGATAGAAATAAGGAAAAATGAGTTGAGTTGTATTTCGCTTTTCGGAAAATAAAGATCAGGGATCCGACCCTGTTTAAAACACTGCTTACACAAATCTCTCGTCGTTAAATAATTAACTGGCGCCCAACGTGGGGCTGTTTCCGCGCGTTTCTATTGGATTGATCAGGTTTTTTTTATCATTGATCAGAAAATCAAGTATTCAAGATCTTAACACTGTGCTGAGACCGGCCAGTGGTCCAATCTTCATTAAAAGTAAATTTCGGTATCAAAACATTTGTCCGATTGTTTGTTTTATTGAAACAGTGGTTCAAAGCCAATCATGTCGAACCCACATAATTTCCTCAGACCTAGCCGGCTAGAAAACGTCGTTGCTTGTCCCTCCGTACCCGCAGGCCCTTCAGGCCCCCCAACTGAAAACTGTGTTTTCAGCAATGAAAACAACCACGAGCTTACCCAACTCATTGCTCGACTGGTAACTGAGACGTTTGAACGGCAAGGAAGAGATTTATTTGATTCCCTAAACAATCCTCCCACGGATGCCAGTAACGACATAGATGTCCCCATTAGAATAGGAGACGACGAGAACTTGTCCGATATGGATATATTCCGACGTGGTTAAAAGTCTAAGGGTATTTTCTGGGGATTCAGGAGAGTTTAGCTCTTGGAAAAAGAGTGCAGAGCGTATCCTTGAGCATAAGCATATATGAGCATCTCAAAGGGACTCCCAAATACTACGGCATCTTATCTGTGATCCGAAATAAAATTACTGGTCACGCCGATATCGCGTTGGAGTCCTATAACACTCCCCGAAACTGGCCTAAAATATCAAAATGCCTAACTCTACACTATGCGGATAAGCGGAATCTTGGTACGCTGGAATATCAGATGACCACTTTGGTGCAAGGGTCAAGTTACATCCAAGAATTCTACCAAGGAGTCTACCATTTTCTTTCCCTTATTCTAAACAAATTATCCTCAATGGAACTGAGTACTGAGTCCGCTAACATTATGACTCAGATTTATAGGGATAAAGCACTCGATACCTTTATCAGAAGGTTACGCGGTGATCTCCCAAGTCTCCTGAGAAACTAAAGAGCGAAGAGGCCCTAAAATTCCTTATTGACACTGGATCCAACAGAAATTTTGTCCAGCCGAAACACATAAAATATCCTCTATCTAACCAAAAGAACTTCTACGCTAAATCCGTTGGGGGGAACGTCAAGATTACCCATCACTCCTATTTTCGGCCCTTCGGCAACTACACTAGCAAATTGAAATTCTTTATTTTACCTTCACTCATCTCTTTCGATGGAATCATTGGTAAAGACAACCTGAAAAGTCTTAAGGCCGTCATTCACACGCAAGAAAATTTTATGACATTAAACCATAATATACGCATCCCTCTTAAACAACAAGCCTCTGACCTGATTCATAACATAGCAATCAAAACAGAATACCTCAGCCAAGAACTATCAGGGAGACTAAATGCTATCATCCGAAAACACTCGAGCCTTCTCTCAGACCCAGACGAAAAACTGACCTTCACTACCAAGGTTAAGAGTGACATTAAAACAACGACTAGTGATCCTGTCTACTATCGGTCCTATCTATACCCTATGGCACTAAAGACTGAATTAGAGAAGGAAATCAGTAAGCTTTTGAAGAACAGAATTATCAGACCTTCGAGATCTCCCTACAATTCCCTGGTATGGATCGTGCCAAAAAAATCGGACGCATCCGGGGAGAAGAAATACCGAATGGTCATCTACTATCGGAAGCTAAACTCGATGACCATACCAGACAAATATCCGATTCCCGAGATCAATTAAGTTCTTGCTAACCTTGGCAAAAACAGATACTTCTCCGTCTTAGATCTCAAAAGTGGCTTCCACCAGATACCGCTCAAGGACTCAGACATCCAAAAGACGCAAGTTCGAGTTTACCCGCCTATTTTTGGTCTTAAGAATGCACCCACAATTTTTCAACGAGCGTTAGACGACATTCTGGGAGAACATATCGGGAAGAGATGTCATGTCTACATTGATGATATAATTATCTTTGGTAGAAACGAAACTGAACACCTCGAGAATCTCGGCAAAATTTTGCAAGCCCTAAAGTCAGCTAACATGAAAATTCAAATCGACAAATGCGATTTTCTGAAAGAACAAGTAGAATTTCTGGGCTATATCGTGAGCAAGGAAGGCATCAAAACCAACCCTAAAAAGGTCCAAGCTATCATCGACTTTCGTATGCCGAAAACACTCAAAGACCGTCGATCCTTTTCGGGAATGTCAGGTTACTACAGGAGTTTTATTCACGACTATGCTAAACTTGCCAAACCCCTGACATCCCTTTCAAGAGGGGAAGATGGACGAGTGTCCAAGAACCTCTCCAAAAATAAGCCCATCTACTTCAATTCATTGGCACTCAAAGCCTTTAATAACCTTAAAAATTCACTTATCTCTAGAGTTGTCACGCTCGTACACCCAAATTTCGAGAAAGAATTCGAGCTTACGACTGCTGCTTCCAACTGTGCCATTGGGGCTGTTCTTTCTCAGGACAACAGACCCATCTCCTTCCTTTCGCGAACATTAACCAAGACCGAAGAGAACTACGCAACCAACGAAATGGAGATGCTGGCCATCATCTGGGCCCTAAATTCTTCGAGGAGCTACCTTTACGGATCACGGAAGGTAAAGATCTACATCGACCACCAACCACTCACCTACGTTCTTAGCAGCAAAAACACCAATAGTAAATTGAAGAGGTGGAAGGCAGCGCTCGAAGAATATAATTACGAGCTTAAATATAAGCCTGGAAGAGCTAACATCGTCGCTGACTCACTTTCGAGACCCCCACTAATCACTCAGATAAATTCGATGATACCCACTGTGCATAGCGATGAAAGTTCATCGCAGAACTTAATCGCCACAGTAGAAACACCTGTCAACGTTTTCCGTAATCAACTTATTCTGAAGACCGGAGAAGAGGATAGTTATTAGCTCACCAACCCTTTCGAAAATTATAAACGACATGTTTTCAGAAAGCCACAGTACTCAGACGCGGACTTGATTGACATATTCAAAAGGTATCTGAACTCGAGCACGGTAAATGGGCTATGCACCAGTGAAGAGACAATGGGAAAAATACAGCGGATACACCCCGACCACTTTAAAGACTATCGGATTCGCTTTAGCCAGAAGCTGGTCAAGGATATACCTAGTGAGGCTGAACAGGAAGAAAAGATCCTTCAAGTCCATAAGCGTGCCCATCGTAACGCAATAGAAAACAGATTGCAAATACTGAACACCTTTTATTTCCCTAAAATGGCAGCAAGGATTAAAACCTTGTCAATCGCTGTAAAGTTTGTAAGGAAAGTAAATACGAAAGGCACCCGAACAAGCCTTTCATAAGCCCTACACCTATTCCATCCTACCCTGGGCATACTGTTCACATTGACATCTTTTCTGCAGAAAAGAACCTGGTGTTAACAGCTATGGACAAATTCAAAAACTTTGCCATGGCTAAAGTCGTCGCATCCAGGTCCACAGAGGACGTAAAGCAACATTTACTGGACATCCTTTATTTCTTCTGTATCCCTGAGAATGTGGTAGTTGATAACGAAGGATCACTCACTTCGGCTTCAATCACTTCCCTATTGGAAGATGACTTGAAAATCAGAGTGTACAGGACGACACCGTACAAAAGCGAGGTAAATGGCCAAGTGAAACGATGGCATTCAACCATTATGGAAATAAAGAGATGCCTGAAAAGGGACGGACCACAAAGAACTTTCGAAACCCTTCTGCAGCGTACCACCAATGAATACAATCACACAATTCATTCGACAACCAATTAAAAACCTGTAGAATTATACCTTGGAAGGATTCCCGACATTGAATTGGATGATTTCGAAAGAGCACGACAAACGAATATTGACAGACTTAAGGGAAAACAGGAAGCCGACATAAAATATCACAATAAAAGTAGGCAACCGATCAAAAATTACGATATCGGGGATGTTATCTTTGTCAAACAAAATGAAAGGAAAGGCTCAAAATTATCTCCAAGGTTTAAACAGGAAATAGTCAAGGAAAACAGAAATTCTACTATTCGCACCGAAAGCGGCAAAATTATTCATAAGAGTAATATTCGAAATTAATAGAATTTACAGATCCATTCTAGACACCATAGATATCGATGAATACGAACGTTTACTAGAGAAAATTGAACCTCTCCTTAGTGTCTCCGGAATACAACACAGATCGCTTATACCTCTCATATCTCACGAACTACAGAAAATGCGAAGCCTAATTGCGAACCTTAGGCCCCTCGATTAACCCGATTCGTCAATTTCCTGGGCAGTGCCTGGAAATGGCTAGCTGTTAGCCCTGACCACGAGGTTGCTGTTACTATTACCGAGAAACTAAATTATGCTTTGAAAAATAACAACAAACAGTTTGAAATAAATCGGCTCTACAATGATAGAATGAACAATATCACTCGAATGGCAAACAAAATACAATAATTAATAAACGAAAATAGTCAGATCAATAATAATTACTTATTCGATGTACACCTTAGGTTAACTTTAATTAAGGAAGAATTAACCAACATTGATTACGCCATACATTGAGCTAAACTCGGCATTGTCAATATTCCATCTACAAACAAAAGATATGTTCGAATCCATGATAATAAAACCGATTAAATGAAATTCAATTGTTAGCGAAATTCAAGAACAAACGTAAGAAAATAATTAACTATCAATTTGCAAGCAAAAATATTTAATAGATATAAGCAATAGTATATGTATAGGTAATCTCACTAAGAGCCTGCAGTCGACTTGTAATAAAATCAAAAATAAGGACATACCTTCAGTGGAAAAAATTTCGACCGGAGTTGTTTTGCTCAACCAATTTATCGGAATCCGCAATACCGAAGACACATCCCACAATCTCAACGGAACGTTGCTCATCAAATTCGAAAATAACAGCATCTCGGTTAACAACAGAACTTTTATCTCACAAGAGGTGGCATCGTTACAAATCTCACCCGCAATACGGCAGCCAGCATCCGATGGGATGATCGGTCTTTTTACCGAAAAACCCATGGAAGAATTAACCATAGACAACATTAAGGAAATCGAACTATTCCAGTACGAGAGCAGGGTACATCAATATGCAACATCAGCACTCACGGCAATTCTCCTGATCACCTTGATTTTACTTGCGTATCAAAAGCTTCGCGAAAAAAATGAAAATCAACGATGTTCTGAATTTAGAAGTCCAAAAAACGGTGGCTACAGCTCCCAGCATCCTGCCAGCCAAGAAAACTTGATCAATAAGATCAATAATCTCCCCTTTTTCGAAAACAATTGAGGACAATTGCATTTAACGGTGGAAGAGTATTACCCCCAGGCAATCTGTTCAAATACCCGACAAGAGGACTTAAAGGAATCCACCTCCGAGGTGGGGTTATTTGGGTCCCGGAAGCTCCGTCGGAGACGGGCGTGGGCGCCACTCCTCTACCCCAATAAGCGACCCCCAGCCCTTAGAGAAGATGGGCTGTCCTCGGAAGCCGGACACTTGCAGCCTCTGGTGGATGCTTTGCGACCACCTCGCTGTAAACGTTTCTCTCGCGATGAATATGCCGCGAGCCCAATGTCGCGAGCTGTTCTCACCTATAGCCTAAATAAGTTTTGATAAAATTTTCAAAAATTCTAAATTGTGATTTAATATTCAATTTATTATCTATTAACTAATTTATAGATTTATTACTTATTAATGTATTATTATAATTTATCGGATTTAATGTTTAAACTATTTAACTTATTGCCTATTGAATAATAATCCTATTACCTACTTACCATAAGTACGGCGGGGGCCCCCCAGACGACTCGTGTTCGGATGCGATGGCTCGTCGGACGTTTTTCCTCACTCCTTGGCTCTTCACTGTGACGATGTGCTTGACGCTCGTCCTCCCCGATGGATTGGATAAAAAAAAGACAACCTCAGCTCCGGCTCGTACGAAGTTATTCACTCCCAGGCTTTTCGCTCTGACGCTGTGCTTGACACTGCTCCGGCTCGTACGAGATTTTTCCCTCCTAGGCTTTTCACATCTGACGTTGTGCTTGACGCTCGTCCTCTTCGATGGATGGGATCCAAAAAAGGGCCTCAGCTCCGGTTCGTCGGGCTTTTATTCCTTTCGCCCAACGGTCGCCCGCTAAGATTAATGCCCGCTTAGGTGATTGCCCGGTGAGGTGATCGCCCTCAAGGGGAAAATTCCCGGGTTCCGTACCCCGCACTTAGTGTAGCCGCAAACCCTTCCCAGAGCTTTTACGGCGATGTTGTTGCTGCGGCGGTTGAAACGGAACAAAACTTTCCCACAGTGCTCGATTGGCTGGCGAAATATCGCTGCTGGTTTCCCAGACTCCGCCTCGCCTTCGTTGGTCTTGGCGCACTGTACCGCCGCTGTATGCACACTGTATCGTCGATTGCCAATCGCAGGTTTTCTTCTTGTCCGTCGTCGCAATTATTAATATACTTTGGCTTCTTACCACTATCATGCTTATTGTGACTTAATTATAAATACATACAATTCATTAATAATAACAATATTATTTCTTTAATAGAGAACGGCCTATTTCCTATTTATACCATTATAAATTCCATTAATAATTTATCATTAATAATAACATTTCTTTCGTGGAGAACAGCTCGCGGGATGAGCAATAACCCAAATTTAAATTATTTCGTTAAATTATTTCGTTCGAAAAAACAACAACGAAAAATAGGATAGCGTCGTGTCGGCTAGCGAGTTCACTAAGGAGAGGAGTCGACCCGTAAACAAGAGTTAACAACGAATTCTGAGATCCTGCGTAATCGAAGAATCTACCTGCATGAGCACGCGAAATGTGCAGCATTGCACTTTTCGTGGGAACACACGTTAACGAAAAACATATGCGACAGCGGAATTCCCAGCCAGATGCAAGTCGGCGGATTTAGAGTATTTAAGATAGAAATAAGGAAAAATGAGTTGAGTTGTATTTTGCTTTTCGGAAAATAAAGATCAGGGATCCGACCCTGTTTAAAACATTGTTAAATAATTAACTAATATAATAATATAATAATAATTGTCGTTAAATAATTAACTTGTATAATTGAAATTTTTTAACTTAGTAATGCTCGGCGAAACTTTCTTAATTGTTATCTCGAACCTTCGTAATCTCTTGTTTTCGAAAAAATTGTTCAAATTCATGTCCAAATTATTTCATTGGGTGGTTTTTACAATATTTACAATCACTATCTACAAATTTCTTATCATAATACTTAGCCTACGGACTTTGCTTAATGGCTGTGCCCAGAACTTTATACTAACAGATATTATCTAAAATAGACCTAACTTTATTTTACAATTTAAATTTTTTATTGTTAACGTTTACACCCTCAGTGTGACCTCAATAATTTATGTTTGTTATGTATTTAAAAGTATTAATGTATTACTAGTGTATTTACAGTAATTTTTTATGTTCAGTTATACAAGATTTTGCTTATAAATATTATTAAAAATATAATCCTAACCGTTGGCTGCTTCTATCGCTCGACTGTCAGCCGCGTTCCTAATTGTGGCGGTTTAGTGCTCCGCCATACGTTTTGTCGCTCGCTTAATCAACCTCTAAGCATAGAAATTGGTCGGTTCTACCGCTGCATCACGGTATAGTAGTCGGTTGGGGTACGGCTAGTGCAAGCCTGAAGGGTTTTTCGCTCCAATAACCCTATCTTGCTCCACTTGTACGCTGCTGTTGCCTGCCATATCAGAACCGCATACATGAGTCCAAGAGTTTGCATATGACATACATGTAGTATAAACATACATAACACTTAAGATTGTCTATAGAATCAAAACTGTGTTGTTGTACATGATCATTCTCAAATACGTGTCTATCTCCAAATTATGGGAAGTAAGTTTTTTAATATTTATGTTGCCTTCTTTTCAATATTTTAAGAGGTATTCATTTCCCTTTTCCGAAAAATGTAGGATTGCAATTTCAAGCTATGGTTGTGTTGAACCAAGTCAAGCTTTTATATCCAAAGCATTACAGCAGTTGATACAATCATAATTGTATCACGTTGCATATTTTTTTCATAAAAAGTGATCAAGCAGACGACATTCGAAGTAATGAAGTCGCGAGAGCATCGAAAGAGCGCATTACAAATCTAAACGCATCTAGGACAATAAAAATTTGGTAAATAAATACAGTTTTTTGTAGTTATATACTTTTATGAAGTGTTTTTTCTACATATATATATGAACTAACAATAAATTTTATTTCATTGATCACTGGGAAAATCTTTTTCCACAAACTATTGTAACCAATTTACTTAATTTTGACCATTTTGTTTAATAACAATATTTCCAGCTTCCACAAAAAAGTACGAAAAAAGTGAATTTCGAAATTTTCTTCACTTTAGAAGGTATCAAAATATCAAAAAATCAGCTTTTATATGATGACGTAATCAATGTCAAATATTTTAAGCTTTTTATGGCTGTTATCTCCCCAAATCCGAAAGGTCCTACTTTTTATACACCAATTGCCCAGAAAATGTTGTGAGCTTTTATACTATGACGTATGTCTCGTGGTCGCTGGCTGGATGGACTAATAGAAGAAATAATTGAACATGTTCGGATCGTTAATTTAAAGAGCGGTATGGTTGAAAGTTCATGCAATTTGCAACATGAAATTTTGGAAACAGTACTAAAACCAGGTGGGAATTGGTTCGATGAATTAATTGAATATTTTACTAATATGTTACTGAAGATTTGATATGAAGAGCACAACTGTAGACTACTTGGAACGAACCAGCATTCTTTGCCTCTGTCATTTATTGATTAAAGATTAATAGTTCCTCTTGAATTCAGGCACTATTAGTTTTTCCATTAAAATTGCTATTGATTTTTTTCTCTCAAAAAAAAAAACAGCAATTGACAGTGTACCAATGATGTCTTCGTATAGCAATAATTAAAATAAACACTTTATTGAAATTATTCACCAGAAAGCTAATTATTAAAAATAAAGTAAAACCGCCGATTTACTTGCAATAAAATTTTTGTGCATTTAAGCTGTCATTTGCCCTTGGAACCCTTTTTCTGCAAATGGTCGATCATAATTATTTTCTACTTATATTGGGTTGGAATATCAGCAAATAAAGGAATAAAAATGTAAATTTTAAGAACTTTGTATATTAGAGAAGTTGCAGTATACATAGAAACAATGCCTCGCATATAATTTCCGTTGTAAAAGCGTAAGCTCATTTTCAATTCCCACGTAAATGAGCACAAGTCGTACGTAATACGACACGAAACCTCACTTCCATTGAGCACAGATGGAACATGCTTTAGTGTCCTCTTTTTACACTGAAGTGTAGAACTTACGTACTTTCAAACAATTTTGTTTACATTGGCGCCAATATTTTGTTTTCACGTTATTACTTAACCGTAAGACCTTGTCTGTGCGGCAATTCTGTAATTTGACTTTTGTTTGCTAAGTAATTGGATACATTAGCACATGAGGTTTTTATATAAATTAGCGTCTTTTTCTGTGTAAAATGAAAAGGTGAGTTTTAAAAACTCTCCTTATTTTTTATGCCTAGACGACTGTAGCTATATTTGTTTTTTTTTTCCTACCACGGTTCGCACATTACAATAATTAAGTGCGTTCACTAACATAGGTGCGGAAATGAAGTTCGATTTAACTGCATCTTTCACCATGTTTTACGTTTCTTGAGTTTTTATACATCGAAATTCTATTCGTTTATAAGAGCTTCGATTACTTTAAATGATAATTGTGTGCATGGTAAAAAGGCTTTACTTTGGGAAGCAACATGCAGTAGTCACCATCCAATGGTGTGAGCCAATTGCAAGAGAAGAAGAACCCGGTAACTCTAACAAGACTCAACCAGTTGAGCTAAAAAAAGATTATTAGTTCATATGATCAAACCCACTACCGTTACTATCTGATTACTTAATTGCTGACCCATTTATATTCCATTAATTGGCTTACCAGAAATTCTTAACTTTTAATTAATGAAATTTGAATTATAGTAACTGAAATGAAATTTGAATTTTAGTAACTTATTATCAAGTAATAGTTACTATCAACTCTAAGATGAACTGTACGACCTGCATACAGACCAACTGTGCCTCATATTTTCGCTGTAGTTGCTAACTTTTAGGTTGCATGTACGCGATATATTACATCTATAAAGGCCGAAATACAATAGTGCGAGACTGCGATACGAGAGTCTCGCAGCAATTGTCAAGCAGTTTTCGAAACATGCATTTGTATTCGACGTCGTACAATGATTGCGATGCATCGATGCGAGGCGGGAAATATTCGGGAAAACAAAAATTCATCGCAACGAGGTGCGTGACGTTTGTCAAATGCAATGTGGCGCTTAAATGATATTTGAAATTCAAACGCCGTAATTACTTTTTAAGTACATTGGTTATTATGAATGAATTTTGAATGAAAATTTCGTGCATCCTAGTTAAAGCTTTTATTTGCTAAACGAAGGAACATTCCAAATTCAAAACTTGTAAAAAATAAAAAAAAATTTTCAGGCAATTTCATTTAAAATGTTACCAATTTGACATTTGTCATATGAACACTAATGTTCCCCGCATCGCGGGCATTATAAGTTGAATGCATTGCGTGACGACGAGGGAGAATCACATCGCGCTCACGCAGTATTGTATTTCGGCCTTATTTCTCTTACTGGATGTGTCCAGTCGCACTTAATAAAGTTGAGATTGAGTGATACACATTTCAAAAGTCCAGCTAAGTGTGCTTTACAATCACGACTTGTTTACAGTAGTTGACAGGATTTTACCCCGAAACATTCAGTGTATTTGGTTCAGTTTTCGTTTTCAGTTGCCCATTCAGAAATGAGTTAAGGTTTCTCAGGGTGACTGTATTAATTTCAACTCAGCTCGTGAAGGCAGGCATCTGGTATTGTTCTTTAAGGGCAAAATGTGATGTAAGAAGCATCTTGACCACTTCAGCGGAATCAAAGGAAGCCCCCTGCTTGAACTGCGCAAATGAACTGCGTGTCATATTATGTTGGGTCAGTTCTGACAGTTGATACTGGTACGTCAGGAGATGCCGGTGGTACGTCAGGAGATGTAACCATTCTCGTTACTATTAGTATTGGGCGGGCACGACTTAAGAAACACTCTATGTCAGTGAGAGTACTCAAGTTACGTACTCTATTCAACAGGAAGAACATGCGTGAAGGTCTAGATCTCTCTCGCCATCGAAAGGATGCAATTTTGTTAAGTTAGTTGGTTAAGATTGAAAAAGGGACCCAAGAAATAGGTGCTTGGTGTAGCAAACATAAGGAAGCAAGAGAGTGAAAATTCAGTCAACAATAATGAATTTATAAATTATTATATTTCATTTCAATTCTACGATCTCTTCACCTCTACGATCTGAAATCATAAAATTTAGTGTGCGTACATTTTATTTGTTCTTAAATTTTGTAATGGATTTGAAATCCCAGGTCGTCACGGCGACGACTCGGGATGAAAGTCGGCCTCGCACCGACACTTGGACGTGCAGTCCTTGAGACGTGGCAACGAGTCGTACCCCGCGGGTCAACAACTCGGCCACTCGGAAGTTCACTCGCGTGGTGGCTGCTAGCTAGCTCAGTGCGGCGAGGATTGCGGACGTGGGTCGGACCCAAGTGAACTTCCGCTCTTGGTTCCATTTGAAACAGCCACCGAAAAGCCCGATTTACTATGCGACGTTTCTAAACAAATTACGTTACTTTACTCTAATTTTTACCATCAACATCCAAGAATCAAACTCCCCGACTAACGCGCATTCACAAACCGATATTACCGCGGTGCCCGAAAACAGTCTACGTTAATTTCATGCGAACGTAAAACACGCGAACCCGAAAAACCGAACTAGTAGTCCGCGACACGACTACAAATTATTACCGGAACAAAACTACTGCACCGCGGAACCCGAACGACGAAACACAATTTTGGCCCTACATCCTCATGCACTTACCTTCGCGCCATTTCCTCCTGAAAGAAAAAAGGTTGCTGGAAGGAAAGAGCGTTATTGTTTTTCAGCACTTCATTTTATATATTTTTTTTCCAAATACAACATCTTATCCTATTTGAGACGAATAGTCTTTCAATACTCCAACTCCATTTAAATATGTTGACAATTATAAATTTAACATGAGTAATAATTTAATTTATCTATAACGATAGCAAGAAGAAATATCTGGTTTAATTCACTGTTGATGTGTCAGATAATTGCAATATTCTGCAATATTAATCTTTAAACTTCTAAGATTGCCTTTTAAGGTTGATGAAAAAATTTTAAATTATAAACATGAAAGTCAAATTATAAACATAGATTATTGGTCATGCTCAAACACAGACTTGCGTGAAAATATGAATTCAATTATAAATCAAAACTAGGTATTCCAAAAATTAAATCGGTCTTTCGAAGTTGTCACACGGTTACATTGGCACTTGATTTAACCATACCGTGGCTTTAGCTTATAACTAAGTTTACACATATAAATTAGATATAACAACTCACTAAAATTGGATGTTACTTTCCGTATTTCTTGTTGGTTACACCTGCTGTTCTCTATATGCGACGATTGATATTTACTTAGATAGACATTTGAAAAATTTCTAAATTCAATTCTCCTTGCTTCAAATCGTATCAATGCGAATGAAACACATCCAGTAGACTAATTTTTGCAGCTCTTGTCAGCACTAGTTTTCCTTAAGCAATTTGCATCCCACATGTCATACATAGGCTTTTACGTGATGAAATAATCTTTGATGAACATATCGGAGTATTTTAGAAAATTAATCTAAAATGGCTGTTGCTAACTTTATTCTTAGCGGCCATGAATCTTTCGCAGATTAAGTGCTAATGCGATGATGTATTGTTTCTTTGTATGTCAATTGCACCAAATCACTCGGTGAAACATAATTCGAATAATTATTTTCTGAGTGCTTAACTGAAGAAGCTGCGCATAAAAACATGCGAAATTACTTATTTGAAGCTACCAAAACAATATGAAGCAAGCACACTTTTCAACTTCGTTGTCCACTTGTTCTAACTGTAAGTTTGCTAATTGGCTCCTCGAAGCGAATTTCATTATTTTAAAGTTTTTCTGTTTTCATTTATTGTTCGATCATCTTTATTTCACCGTTTTGCTTATATTCCAAGATACGAAATAGATATACTGAGAGATGCCGGTCGGCCCGGTAAAATCATCCGTACAACTTTAGCGTTCACTTTACGGAGCAATTTTCATTATTTCGCGCACAGACTTACAATTATTATCGGCACGGGTAAATCGGAATGTGGATGTAAACAAAACATGTATGAATTAAAGCAGCCGGCGAGTAATCAAAATTTCATAGCAAATCCCAATCGTATGGACGCCATTGCATAGCCGACATTGAATGCATCATTTTTCAAGTAAAACTATATTTTAAGAAACACTGAACACTAGTCACTTAAATTTTTTACTGTCTATTGATTTTTTTTTTTTCCACTCAATTCAATGCTATTCGAATTTTACACCATGCGCGAATTGATTCCGTGAAGGCGTACTTTTACAACCGCTTTAATACGATTTTACGCAACACTTTCTCCCGAGTAGGTTTTCGATCGCCGACCTTTACGTTTTTTTCCGACCTCCTCTTCCCACCGCGTGCCTCTATTTTTTTCTTTTAATATATTTTTTTTTTCTCTAAGCGCGTGTTTCTCTTTTCGCGGCCCTCGACGAACTCCCCGTTCCGGAAATCGAAAAAACTGTCTTCCGACCTGAAGTGGTCGCCAGGTCGTAGGTCAGCTGACTTTCGACCTGTCCGCTGAACTTTCGCCTGCGGGAAAAGATGGTGACACCATCTTCAGGTCGGTAGTCACTACAATTTTTCTCAAAAACCTTTGACTCATACAGTTTCTGGAGTACCTTTTGATGCGTTTCAGAGCAGAAAAAATGCACTGAACTGATGCTGAAGTAAAGAAATCAGCAAAGCACAAGTAAACAGCATGTTTGATTTTTTTTAAATAGATTTTGAAGTTTCAACGTTATGTGATAAACGACCTGAAATACTGGGGTCATAGTAGTGAATATGTAGTAAATCTATTGGAAATTTGTTTTTATACTCTGAGTATAAAAACAATATATTATAAATATGTATAAAATATTTTCAATACCTGCATCCTACTCTCGACAACGCTTAAGCGCAGTGATCAAATTCTACATTTGCAATACCTTACATGTGAAAGATTTCGGATGTATCGGGTGAAATACTTTTAGTATAAAATTGAATGAGAAATCGTTCAAAATACTTTAAACTCCATCTATTCGCGCCAGGTTTCTTGATAGCGGGTATGATCGTCGATCATCTTCCAACAGATCATATTGGTTTTTTTTGCAACGTTTCAATAATACGCGTTTTTTCAAGTTCAAGAGTTTTCAAGTTCAAATATTATCTAACACATGCGTGCGTTTACTATAATTTCCGGAAAACTGTAGTTCAAGCGGACAAATTAGCAAAAAAGATACGATGTTTTTTTAAGCAGTATCTTGTCGAACCAAATTTAGTCTATGTGCAAAACAATGAATAAATAATGCTTGTGGAGCAATTTCTTTAACTTTTTTACAAGCCATCGTACGTTTGAGTAACTAACTTTTCAGTTATCTTGAAGCAAATAAAATTATCTTTTAAAACTTGAAATAATTCCTGTGCAGTTTTGCCCGCGGAAACATACAAAAATTTCATAAATCTTGCAACAAATGCAGCTTCCTTTGTTACATATCGTAGTCACAGGTAGTTGGAATCGTCAGTGCTATGAAAAACAAAGTTTTTCATTTATTTCAGAAGATATGCAATTTTGAATTACGGAGCTGATACAATCAATCAAATCATTTCGGATAAGTTTTGAAAAGCTGAGTTAAAAACGGTTGATGTATTTAAAAAGCTTTAAAAATCGTTATCTATTTGGCAATTAAATCCGCCAGTTCCCGAAAATGGCCCCGGTTAGACGAATAAGATGGCGTATAGTTATTGATCGATTTTATTTCAACGGATTTATTGTACTGTGTGTATTTTCCCCTGTTTAGCACTTCCAAACTATCCTAAATTTTTTGATTTTCTATTCCAAAATGCTGTGTTTTTTGTGAACAAAACAGACAAATCGCACTGACACACTGACTTGCTCAAAGTCACTATAGTTCCATGAATTTGCAGATTTTTCATTGAATAAAAGACAATTCCAGCAAAATGCCATTTTCAATATTTCGCGCGCCGAGCACAATTAAAAGATCGCGATTTGTTATTACTCTCCCGAATGATTAAATTTTTCAACTTCGGGCATGGTTGAATTTAGCAACAAATAATTTGTTGTCTAAGGATAAGAAAAGGAGTTTGTTTTCAATAGGGTAAAACACTGTATCTTACTTATTTTTAACTTTTCGAAAGATTTCCTATTGCACCGTGTTAAACTTTAGTTTTATACTTCACTGGCCATTGCGTGTTATTCAAAAATTAGCACTATACTTAAAAGTTTCTGAAAATTTGAAGAAAGTCGTTAATTTCTCTTTGGAAATCCAGCCAAGTTAATCATCATCAGTTTATGGGATACAAGTTAAATTATTATTTTTTTTTTATTATTAAAAAAAGGAAGTTTATTTATTCACAGTACAACAATTAATGAATGAGAAATTCTTATGTTCATTATTTTATAAATGTTTTCAGCTTATGCTGCATTTCCGCCAATTCCGTTGAATCGATACATTCTGGGTGAATCGCACATGTTGCTGCATTTGTGGGAACGTGTCGCTTGTTAACTACCAAAGTTTGAATCGATACATTTTGGGTGAAGTGCACATGCTGCTGCGTTTTCGGGAACGTGTTGCTTGGGTCGTTAACTTCTTCCCCTTCAAGAACGATAGCCCACTATCGTTAAAAGTATGGAAGGTTGTTGGATCTCGCCTGTATCTGGTTTGGTATTACTGGGCACGTAATTATTGGTGAAATATTTGCGTTCGATGCCGTCGTCTTTTTTTCCTCTGTAGCAAGGTCATTTGATGCTTTCACATGCAAATTCTGGATACGAGATTTCGCTATTAGGTAGGCCGATGCTATGATTCTTATGGTAATGATTAGGCCGTAAGTGCTGCATTGATGAATGCTACTTTCGGCTCTTAGCATTTCAATTTTGTTTGTGTTATTTATGCGTATTTCGTCTAACATCTCGATAGATAAGTGTTGGCCATGTATTTCGCCTTCAGGTGTATGTTGGAGGATTGCTGGTAGTGAATGTATTGTTGATTTCTCATAGGGTTCGTAGTTTTGCCCATTTATCCTTATCGAAGAGTTGTGAAACTTGATGAGATGGGTCCCATTCAGATGATGCGTTGAATTCTTTATGTCTAACAGGCCGCGAAATTCATTTAGCAGTACGTTTCCCGTTGATATTTCCTCGATATTCGGGATATCTAAGCCGCTGATTTTGTTCCACGTTGCGTTGGAACTTTGTAGCAATTTTGGAATACAATTTTCATTACTTATATCTATGAGTTCAGATTCTATGAGTTTATTTTTGATTCCATACAATTTACCATAGTTGTTTTTTAACACTCTTTCCTAAGATATATGAGGAATTATATTTCTTTTTTCAGTGGTTTTATTAATAATGTATCATAAGTTCCATTTCTCATTATTAGAATATTTATAATATCTAATATAGATACATGATTGGTAATAATTTTCAAGTCGGCTACTTCGGGCGCTTCTTCAATGGTTGAACATGGTAACATTTCCTTGTTTAATGTTTCAGTGGCTAATCTAATTTCCTTTTTTGATAGAATAAGGGAATTTATTACTCCCATTTTTGCCCAGTGAAGAGCGTAATTGATATTTTCTAATTCTTCTTTAACTATTCTTATTTTAAATTGTACTTCTATTACATTATCGGCATTTTTTCCTTCATTTCTTAACAGTCTTTGAAGGTCATTTGTCATTTTTGTTATTTTATTTATTTGCTTGGTGTATATTTCATTTATGACTACTTGTTTATTATTATTATTCAAAACATTGGTAATCTTTTCTTGCATCGTGATGAGGTCTTCATGGTCAGGAGATCCCGCTATCCATTTCCATGCGGACCCGAGAAAATCGAGTGATCTTTTTGCCTTGTGTGGTTTTAAATTTTGGATCATGGTTTCAACTTGGTGTAGTTCGTGCCTTGAGTATCGGGAAAGGGGATGATGTTGGGTTGTTGAAAAATTAAGAATGGGGTACATATCTGCGACAAATTGTGCGTATTGGTCCAGTTCTATTACATGTATGATTTTAAAATTTCCGTCTGTCCGAGGTAGAAGGAGAATTTGTGAGTTCGAGTAGTCCAGTATTTGTACGTTAGCATACGTCATGTAGATTGCCGATCTGGAAAGGAAATTAGTTTCTAATTTTATCTTTATGGACAACTTTTCCAGATTCAGTTAGTATTGTCGTGTTTCTGTTTTCTTTAACTATTTCTTGCCGGTATTCGGGGGTTAGTTTTGATCCTGCTCTTTTATTTTGTCGAACGTAGATAACTTGTCCTATGTCATAACATTTTATAGTCTGCCTTTTCTTGCTGTGGTTGTCTAAGTCAGTGGCTTGCTTCCTTTTTAATTTTACAATGTTACTTAGTCGCGCATTCTCCAGTTCTTCGGGAGAAAGGTTGGGTATTCGGCCTAGATACAATTATACTGGCTTCTTACCCGTAGTTGAATGAATTGTGAAATTGTACTCATTCACTGCGCGTTCCAAGAGCTCTTCAAAGGGTCGAGGTGGTCCTTCTTGTTTTAGACATCTCATAATTTCTATGAGAGTGGAATGCCAACGATCTACCTGACCGTTGACTTCGCTCTTGTAAGGTGGGGTACGGAAGAGTTTAATTTTCAGTTCGTCCTCGATCATCGACTCGAGAGAAGCAGATTCAGGAATTCAAAATAAGAAGAGAATATCTCGTAACGGTCGCCTTTTGTCCTCGGAGGACTTGGATGGTATTACCTTAGCCTGTGCTAATTTAGTGAACTTGTCTTTTGCGGTAAGAACTCGAATCTTCTCCGTCATAAAGATATCGACATGAACAATGTGTCCCGGATACCGGGGAACGGTTGTTGGTGCTAAATGGGGTTTGTTCGGATGTCTATCATACTTATTCTGTTTGCAAACGGTACAGAGTTCAACTATCTGTCTAATCTTTGCACCCATTTTCGGGAAGAAGAAGTTTTCTAATATTTGCAAGCGATTTTCTTCCGCATTGCAATGGGCTCGCCTATGAGTTTGGATCATTCTTTCTTCCTGTTGTGCTTTGCTTGGAATGTCTTCCACTTGCTTTTGTGTAAATCGAACCTTATAGTCGTAAATGGTGAGGGTATACCGTTTGGATGATTCCTAATGTCGGTTCGTCGGTGACCAGTTCGTTAATTGTGTGGGGGTTAAGATATCTTTTAAAAATATCGATTATGTCCTGTTCGGAGTAATTCGGTCGAATAATTATGTGTCTCCTAAAATTGTCGAAAGGGTATTGAATTTGGTAACTATTTTCGTTACCCATTTTAAGGATGAGTTGGTTTCTGACGGCACTGATAGAGTCTCCATGGACGTTATTAGGTTTTGTCCAGTACTTTCATCGCTGTGTTCTATCGGTGTCATCGAGTTAATTTCGTTAACGTCTTGTGTTGTGATACCTGTCAAAGGGAGTCCAAGAGTGACCTTATTTATTGTTTGGGGGGAGGGGGCCTAGAAAGGGAGTCAGTAACGACATTTGCATTGCCTGATTTATACTGGAGTTGATAATTGTACTCCTCCAAGATCGCTTTCCATCGCTTTAATTTAGCGTTGGTATTTTTGGACTGAGGGCATATGTGGTCTGTAAAAATGCGAACTTGGCTTGCACCGTATAGGTAATTTCTAAGGGAGTTAATTGACCAGATAATTGCCAGCATTTCTTTTTCGTTAGGAGCGTAGTTCTCTTCAGTTTTGCTGAGAGTTCGAGACATGAAGGAAATCGGTTTGTTATCCTGGGATAACACTGCGCCAATTGCATAATTGGATGCGTCGGTAGTTAACTCAAACGGTTTTTTAAAATCAGGGCGTGAAAGGATCACATCTTTGGATATGAGGACGTTTTTGAGCTTTTGCAATGCTTCTATTGCTTCTTTGCTGAGCGAAAGGTTCTTATTTTTGGATGAGTTTTTCGATACTCGTCCATCTTCTTCTATCAAAAGGGATGTCAGGGGTTTTGCGATCTTCGCATAGTCCTTTATGATTCTGCGGTAGTATCCTGACATACTAAGAAATGAGCGCAGATCTTTAAGTGTGATGGAAAGAGGGAATGAGGCAATTGCTTCAACTTTTTTTGGATTGGTTCTAATGCTTTCCACGCTTACGAAAAATCCTAAAAATCCGACTTCCTTTTTAAGGAACTCGCATTTATCGAGATTTATCTTCATGTTTGCATTTTTAAGAGTCTTCAGGACAATATCTAGATTCTCCAAGTGTTCTTGTAGTTTTTTGCCGAAAACGATAATGTCGTCGATGTAAATTCGCCATCTTTTTCCGATATGTTCCCGAAGAATATCGTATAAGGCCCTTTGAAATATGGCCGGGCCGTTCTTCAGTCCAAACGGGAGGCGTTTTTGCCATCGTTAATGGCGAACGCTGTTTTTTCGATGTCTGTTTCCCATAGAAGGATTCGATGAAACCCGCTGTTAAGATCAATAATGGAGAAATACTGGTTTTTACCTAAATTTGGAAGGACGTCGTTAATGTCAGGAATAGGGTATGTGTCGACTACAGTGATAGAATTGAGTTTTGGATAGTTGACGATTACTCGAAATTTTTCGTTTCCTGATGCATCCTGTTTCTTTGGAACAATCCATTGTAGGATGGAACATTGTAGGAACATTGTAGGGTGACTTCGAAGGGCGTATGATGTTGTCCTTAAGAAGTTGTTCAATTTCTTTTTCCACTACGTCTTTTAGTGGCATCGGGTATCCGTAGGATTTCGCGTAGATGGGGTCGTTAGTTGTGGTGCGGATTTCTCCTTTAACGTTGATGATATACGTTAGACTTCTGTTAGGGTCAGAGGCCAAATTTGGGTATCTATCCAAAATTTGCTTGAGGGTTTTTATTTGAGAGTCCGTCATATGGTTGGTTCTTACGTTAAGGTGGGTAACTGTCCGTGATATAAGTTGTTTTAGTGGCATTGGCACGTTTCCTTTGATTGTCATAGGATTTCGAATAAATTTAGGCTGGATGTAGTTCTTATTTGACCCAGTGTCGATTAAGAATTTTAAAACTTGATGGCTTTCCGCTGTTTGCTCCAAATAGGGAAGCGAAGAGGTCAGCAGACTAAAAAATGTACCTCAGCCTGGTCTTTTTGTGAAAGTGTTTCGGTTTTTACTGCAGTCTCATCGTCGTAGTCGATCGGTGGTTCCTGGTAAGAGGTCGTCTCGTTGTAATCATTTTGTTGCGTGTGTTGCTCATAGTCATGAGCTTCGTCGGAATCTATGTTGGGTTATAAATGGAAGACTCTTTGCTGTTTATTTGGTCCATGCACCATTTGGGATGTTGGGCGTTTCTGCGCGAAGGCTTGAGGTTGCATCTGTGGTCGATTTTGATAATTTACGGCCCTTGAGTGAATGGAGGGGTCTACGTCCATTGGCTCGTATTGTCTATGTTTAGGGGGTAGTTGTCTATGGTTCTAAATGAATCCAAATGGACGGTTGTTTTCAATGAAGGGCATGTTTTGTGGAAATGATCGGTGAAATTGTGGGAGCTGAGGAACGTTAGGGTTGTGAAGCAGTTCAGGGTAAAAGTTTCTTCTTGGGGCATAATTTTGAGCAGGTTGGTGATACGTATTAATTCGTTTTGGAGGTAATGGCGGTGGTACACGTGGGTAACCATTTCTGGTCGGAATTT
The DNA here is from genome assembly GCA_954870665.1 of Stratiomys singularior. NCBI lineage: Eukaryota > Metazoa > Arthropoda > Insecta > Diptera > Stratiomyidae > Stratiomys > Stratiomys singularior. The sequence goes on along the minus strand of OX940882.1, from coordinate 6,558,663 downwards.
GTGAGCTTAAGGTATATTGCGCTCTATAGTCCACATTTTGTAGTTTCAAGCAGAGTTGTAATGCATGTGGGAGGTTATCTGGTTCTCTTATGCTGAGTAGCCGTGGGAGATCCCCTTTGAGACCTCGCACAAATGTGTCCAGTGCTTTATCTCGATAGTACTGAGTCATATTATGCATTGATTGGGGTCCCATATCCATGGAAGATAGTTTATTTCAAATAAGGGATAAATGGTGGTACACAATGTGGTAGAACTCATGAATTGTATTGTTCCCTTGTAACAATGCTGGCATTTCGCGTTACCAAGATCGCGTTTATCAGCGTAGTGTAGCGTTAGGCACTTAGAAATCGTTCGCCAATTTAAGGGTGTGTTGTAGGACTCGAGAGCTATGTCCGCTTGTCCTACAATCTTATTCCTGATCACAGAAAGGATGCCAAAATATTTAGGTGTGCCTTGAAGATGTTGATAAATCGTAAGAATTCTCTCAACACTTTTCTTCCAAGATGAGGATTCACTTGGATCCCCAGAAAATGTGCGAAGGCTTTTCACAACGTCAGGGATCTTATCCATATCAAAAAGATCCCTTTGGGTACCCGCGTTTATTGGAACATCGTAGTCTAGGTTCGGGTCGGAGGCAGGATTCATGAAAGAATCGAAAATTTGCGTTCCCTGTATGTGCAGAGTTTCCGACACTAGACGTGTAATAAGGCCGATGAGATTTTCATTACTACGATTTACGGGCACTTGATCACGCTCTTCGATCACTGGTAGGAGATCACCAACATTCAGATGCGCGGGTCTGATTAAACTATTGGGGTTGGCCATTTCACAGGTGTGTATGATGTACCAATTCACACAGGAGAAGGATCACATTTTTAGAGGCTTAAAAGATCACTTTTGTCACTTCACTTTAAATATCGCGAGATTACCGATGCTGAAATAAATTCGTATGTATTTCAAATAATAAAAATGATGATCAATAAAATTTGTTTTGTTTTTGTTATAAATGTTCTCCAACTCCTTATAATAAAAATAACAATAGTAAATAATTGAATTCAATTTTTTGTTTTAATAATAATAAGTAATTTTTCTTTTGTAATTGTCTTCGATTATTATAATTTTTTAATTTCATGTAAAATAATATGCTTCAATATTCAAATTTGATTCAGTTTTAAACTGGAGATAAGTTTCTTTTCTTATCCTTGAATTTTCTAATTTCTAACGAATTTAAAACCTAATCACTAAACTCGCAAAATCGCTACAATTTCCTTTATCATTTCTGCTTCCCAGACCTCACGCTGATTCTTATGTCTGCTTATTAAGAGAATCCTTCGGTTTGCTTTCGTTGACCACTGTTCGCACGTGGGTGGCTGTTGCTTTGATCCAACGCCCTTTTTACCAATCCAGGCTACTAAGGGGCCTCGTTCCCAAAAAACACCACAAGTTTGCGTTAATATACGCAATTCTTCGTCCCATGAAAGGCGCGACGGTACTTTTTCTTTTCCCGTAGCTGAAGGAGGTCTGGCTCACTATCCCAGCCTCTGGAAGTGAATTATCAAACTATTAGGGCTTTTTGACTGACCAGTATCCTTGCGCGAGCACTAACTGTGCTCACTTTATCGAACGAGATAGCGGTGTCGCGAATAGTGATCCCTGTTCGGGCGCCAGTTAAATTATTATTTTTTTTATTATTAAAAAAAAGGAAGTTTATTTATTCACAGTACAACAATTAATGAATGAGAAATTCCTGCATTCATTTTTTTATAAATATTTTTAAGCTTATGCTGCATTTCCGCCAATTCCGTTGAATCGATACATTCTGGGTGAATCGCACATGTTGCTGCATTTGCGAGAACGTGTCGCTTGTTAACTATCATAATTTGAATCGATACATTTTGGGTGAATTGCACATGCTTCTGCGTTTGCGGGGACGTGTTGCTTGGGTCGTTAACTTACATACATAAAACGATGTTTATCGGTGTGTGATTTTATATCCAACATTAATTCTAACTGGGAGAAGAGACACAAATGTCCTCGACACAATTCTATTACAAATCAGCTGAGTTTGGGCTTGCCCATCAGCGAAACGACGAAAACGTGTGATAGACATAGATTTTTAATTTTCTTTAACACGCAGACACAATACTGCGATTCTCGCTCGTCGTTGCGCAACGCATTCAATTTACAATACACGCAATGCGAGGAAGAATAATATTCTTATGACAAATGTCAAATGGGTCACGTTTACAATGAAATTTGATTAAAATTGTGTTTGAATTTTTAAAAATTTGAATTTGGAATTTGCCCTCGTTTGGCGAATAACAGCCTCAACAAGGACGCACGTAATTTTCATTCAAAAATAATTCCAAATATCCCTCGTACTTCAAAAGTAATATAGGCATTTGAATTTCAAAATTCATTTACGCGCCATAGAGCATCTGACAAACGCCACGCACCTCGTTGCGAGGAATTTTCGCTGTTCCGAATATTTCTCGCCTCGCATCGACGCATCGCAATAATTGTACGTTGTCGTATACAAATGTATGTTACGAAAACTGCTTGACTTTCGCTGCGAGACTCTCGTCGCGCTCTCGCATCATCGTCTCGCAGTATTGTATTTCGGCCTTAACGCGTATAATAAAGTCGCTGTCGCCTTTTGTTAGTGAAAGTTTGCTGACCGTGGGACCGAATGGCACATCGTTCCGCTCGGATGCGTAAAGTTTAGTTCAGAACACAGACTCTTCTGTGGCCAACGTAGAGGACGGGCTCGCCCAGTGCCACCGGTTAGGAATGAATTAACTGTTTGTGTGTTAATTCGTATAAATGCGTTGCAAAGGACAAATTACCTGTATAGCTCCAAGCTGCTTATACTAATTCCTTTATCTTAGTAAGAAAGAAAGAAACAAAAATTTTTTTTCAGCAAAAAAAGTTATTTTTACTCTTTTTTTTTATATTGTTGCGCTTTGGTAGGTGCGCGACCTGTTTGCTATTCGCAAATATTGCCAATAGTGAAAATTAAATAGTCGCGAATAATTTAAAATTAATTATAAAAGTTTTATTCTAAGTTTACTCTACGATTTACAATTATTTTATTAAAATCACTTATCACTTTAATGAATCCACTTTTAAAATAATTAAGCACTTATTTAATGCAATTGAACTTTAAACTTAATGAAACTTTTCCAACACTTTTCAAATCTAATGATTTCACCGCACTTTTCTTGCACGCACTATCGCGTTTTCATTCACAACTGCTCTTCGTCGCTCGCCGTAGTCGCTTTTATACAACTACCAACCATCCCAGAATCTTCCATGCGGATTGTTCTCGCGTTGAGTCGCTTGCACCGGGATCTGTTGTACTTAATGCGCGCGACGTGTTTACGCATTCGAGAACAATCGATGTGTTGGTAGTTGTAAACATGTTTACGACTTTTTTGTTTACGCCGACTACAGTACGCGTAACCTGAACACGTCACAATATTTTAAATAATATTTGAATATCGCTCGTAGGCAATTGAGTACTTACTGACTAGTTACACGAAATGCATTGCCTATTCATACTTAAAGTACATCTTATCCTGTTTCAGGGTTTTTCCTTTACAATTATCCTTTTTTCTTACATCCTAAAAATTTACATAGTTTCTTACATTTTAATGATTATCCTAAATGTAATAAAACTATTATTTCCAGACATCGTTATGTGATTAGTCTGGTCCGTGTCTTGAAATTTCAAGACCTCATAAAATAATAAAATAAAGGATTTCCATTCCTAATGAGGGTGATCGGAATATGCGCATATTGATATTCTTAGAAGTTTTGTATATCACATATTTCGCACCCATTGTTTGAAATGTAATTCTGTAACTATTTTGCACCCGTCCTTTGATGTGTAATTATGTAACTGACAGTTTCCAGCTTTTATTTGTATGCAATAATAAATGAATGGCGATATCATCATGGCGTGATCATCATATGGAAATACATATGAATCAAATATACAAAGGAATGATTGTTTTTTTTTTTCATATGAGAGGGTGTGTGCGGCCGCTCCTGGTAGGGTGGTATATTTTTAGGTATTTTTTATCGCTAAGCCATAGAATGTAGTATCCTGCTATGAATTTTAAAGTCAACTTTAAACTGAAGTCCCTGCAACTTCCTTCTTATTTTTCGATCAGTTTTTTTTCTCGGTTTTTCGTATTGATACTTTAAGTTTTTTCTCTTCTTTCTTTTTTATCCTTCCTAATTTATTTCCTTCGTCGATTAACCGCTGTAAACCGGTTAACTAATATGAAGAACGCATTACAATTAACTTTCTAAAAAGGAATTACCATATAACTATACTTTAATGAAATTGGTAAGGGATATAATAATAAAGTGAAGGATATGTTACAGTCTATGTTATTCGCAAAAAGATGACATGGTAAATTTTCTTTTTATTCAAGTGCATTTTCTGCCGTCAAAGCTGTAAAGGTCGGTTTCATTCCAAACTGTTTATTCAGTCCGACTTGCACATTTTATGTTCTTTTTGTTACAGAATCGTAATAAACATAAAAGTTATGTAATAAACATATAAAGAAAACAATTAGAGTAATTGTTTCCTTTTCAGAGAAAATAATGTGAGCAAGACAATAAAAAGTCTGCAAACCTTCTAACCGTTAACCGTTAGTAACTTGTTCCTCGTCTCCTTATGGCTTCTAAAAATTGTTTTGGCATCAAATCTACAAATTTTTCGGTCAATATTGATCTTAATGGGGCCCACTCCCGAATTTTTCATCTTTTGATGTTATTGCTTGCAACCGAATCAATCCTTTGCTTCAAATGATGCCAGAAATGCTTTATTGAAATGCCCCAGCAGGGACCGTAACGAAAAAACGGAAGGGCTACAACACTAAAGCAAAAAAGTAACGTCAAGTCACTGATTAGCTGCAAGTTCTATCGTCGATCACCGCCATTCAAGTCCAAAGAAAAGAAGACCCGAAGTAGCGCGAAACAGAGTTAGCAGTCTAGCAGCCACTTCGGTAAGAAAACCAATGGTAGCAAAGGACTTGCAGAAACACAAAACGGAGTTAGCAGTAAAATAGCCGCTTTCGCAAAACAACCAAGGGCAATAACCATGAAAACAATCAAATCGCTAGACCAGCAGACTGAATTGAACCACACTGCTAACGATTTTCATATTTTTTGTAAGGAAATCACTTATATTTACATAACCATTACACCTTTCAAATGAAATTCCCATATATTTACTTAACCCTGCCATTAAAAAAAATTTACATTTGCATTACATTTACATTTTACATTTATTTTACATTTATAAAATTTTATATTTACATAACTACTACATTTCTTCAATCTTCCGATTCTGCACATAACGAAAAGAAGGAAATGCATGCGTTTACTTTTCAGAATAGAATAGAAATAAGGAATTTTTGGAGAAGCAATGCATATGATCGTCCAATTCTATCGAGGCAACACGTTGGATACATTTTGTTTATAATTTAATGCGTGACCTTGCTAAACTATTGAGTATGCGCGAACTTTCTGATTTACCGTACGTGTTACATTTGAGGAAGACATTGTTAATAAATTTCAGATCCAAATGACATACTCCCTTGTGCCAACAATGCAATTGGAGAAATTAGAACCATCGATGAAAACCCCGTGAATGTTAGACTTTGTCAATGTTAGATCCCTATTACAATATATTTGTAATATATACCATACCTTCAATAAAGATAATCATGTCAACTTTTTGTCTGTCATGGCAACCATCTACAATTTATTGCATCATGATATTTTGTTACTCAGTAGAATTTTTCCGGAAATTATCATGTTTACCGCAATTTTAACACTACTCCTTGAAAGCTCTTGGTCTTTCCTGTTTCTGGGATCTTATAAACCCCTGAATTGAGGAGACCAGATCCTTGTGTGTCTTTCCGGTTTGAAAACAGGACGAAAAACCTCTATTGCGGTTTCGGAAAAGTATTGAGTTTTCAGAAAGGTAGTTCTTGAACTCTCTGGGCTACCACAGCGTCCCTTTACTTCCTGTTCAAAATTGGTATCAACCTGTGCCAGATGATTGAATCTACAGTTGTTTCATGTATTCACCTGCAAATTTACTTTCGGAACACCCATTGCTTTCCTGGAGTCTTTCGTATAAGTTGATTCATAAATAAAGCATTAAAAAGTAAAGTAAAGGGCTTAGCCGGCTATGTATGACAAGTGGGCCCCCAAAAAGGAACCTGTGTCGACACCTATGTTTTAATGTCTACTTGATGTACAAACGTGATTCATGTACGTTTCGCTTCCGGCTTTCGCTTTGACCTTGAGATATAGGAAAAAATAACCGTATGCATAACAATTATTCGAAAAATACATCTGGAAAACTAATTAAGCTAGAGCAGTGAAACCAACGCGAGGCTTTATGTAAGATTACAGTGAATATTATACATTTTTGTAATATTTTTAAAATAATTTTTCATATAAAAAATAATAAAAAAGCAAATAAATAATAATTTTTTAATATTCTCTATTGCTTACAATCAAGGGAATATAATATATGTTATGCTCCTTCATATCCAATATAATGCATAAAAATTGCATGAAAAAAAAAATTGGTGAAAACACCTAAAAAAAAAAAATAAAATGATACATACGTGTATACTATAAGGCCCGCATTAGTGTTGCACCAACTTGTTTTAAAACATAAGAAAATACTTATAAGAGTTTAAGTAATTCCTCAAATTGTGGAAAAACAGCCAGTGTTCAATATTTATTATTATTACTTTTACCATATTCGGATTCCTTAGTGCCTAGGATACACAGATTGAGGGTCCTGGGGAACTACTCGGCGAGCGATCACCTGTACATTGCTTTCGACAAGCGGCTCACCACTTTCAATGCCTGTCTGCAGCAGGGCGCGTTTCCGAATTGCTGGAAAGAGGCGAGGCTCGTGCTGATCCACGCTTTAGGGTAAGGCTAACGCCTACCAATCCTAGAGTGCAAAGGGTCGCAATAATAGACATCCCAGAGAAAGATGCTTTGCAACTCCTGGCCAAGGAGAAAATTAAACTCAACTGGGTTGTGAGCAGGATACGTCGGAGGGTAGTCCTAACTCGATACTTCAAGTGCCTCAGCTTCGAACACATCTCCTTGAACTGCAATGTGCCAGATCGAAGCAAACTGTGCTACAAGTGTGGCACATCCGGCCATAAGGCAAAAGACTGCCCAAACGAACCAAGTTGCATCTTGTGCAAAGATAAGGGACGGAAGCCTGAAGATCTGGTTCATATCCCAGAAAGTGGTAGGTGCCAGGAGTTCAAAGAGGCACTAAGAAAGAAAAGAGCAAAGACATGATTCAAGTCCTGCAGACCAACATACGCCGTAGATCAACTGCCCAATATTTACTAGACCAGGTTGCGAGGGAGAAAAAAGTCGACTTGTTGCTGATACATGATGTTGCTGATCATGTATTGTGATCGATCCGGCACCGCCGTCATCTGATACGTGATAGTGCTCTACCCACAGCTCGGACTTGCTCCAGCGGACATGGCTTTGTGCCCATTGAGTGCGCCGATTTGACATTCATAAGCGTCTATTTCACGCCGAATGAGTCAATTTCATGTCTTCAGAGCAGGCTCGACGAACTGGAGGAAGCTGTCTCGAGCTCGGAAGGCCGAATCCTTGTTGGCGGTGACTTTAATGCCAAGGTGATAAAATGGGGAATGCATCTTCCAAACCCGAGAGGAAAAAGAATCCTAGGAATGGCGGCTAGGAGGCAACTTGTCACCATAAACGTTGGGAACACACTAACTAGGCGAGCGATCACCAGTACATTGCTTTCGAAATTAGCGAGCATGCTACTCGACGCGTAGCAACCCAACCCTCAACTGTAGGTTCAAATGTTTCTAAAATAGATGTCGACGCATTCGCCGCAGTTCTTATGAGTGGTGAAACTATGATGGCGACGGGAGGAGCCTCAGCTGAAAACAGGGTGAACTCTTTCATGAGGCTCACCAAGAATGGGTGCGACTGCTTTATGCCCAGGCGACCGCCTCGACATAATAAGCCTGATGTGTACTGGTGGTTGGCAGAAATCGCTGAAAAGCGGAGAGAATGTCACAGACTCCGCCGCGAAGCCCAACGTTTAAGAAATCGAGACGAGTCACATTACCGAACACTGACATACAGGTCGGCTAGAAAACTCCTCCGTAGGTTGATTAACGAAAGCAAGGCTCGCTGCTGGCACAACCTCTTTGAGGACATCGAAAGAGACCCATAGGGGCTGGGTTACAAGCTTGTCATGCGGAAACTAGGAGCTGCAAGGAGGCCCTGTGTCCTTGAAGTGAAAAATATGGACAAGATTGTTCGAGCGCTTTTCCCTATGCACTCAGTTCGTCCCGATGATGCAGATGTTGAATGTTCACTTTTTAGCACCATCGAGCTGGATGGTGCGGTGAAATCTTTAAAATCGAAAAAGGCCCCAGCGCCAGACGGTATACCAGCGAAAGTGATACAGCTTGCACATCAACTTTGCCCTGAAAAGCTGCTCACCACTTTCAATGCCTGTCTGCAGCAGGGCGCGTTTCCAAATTGCTGGAAAGAGGCGAGACTCGTGCTGATCCACAAGGGGAAGGGGAACGCGGAGCAACCATCTAAATATCGGCTCCTATGTATGCTGAACGCCGCTGGGAAGGTCCTCGAGAGGCTCATTAGAGAAAGACTTGGAGAAGCCATCCGAGCTGTCGTGGATCTGTCTCCTCAGCAGTACGGCTTCAGGGCTGGTCGATCCCCGATCGGTGCAATAGCAGAGGTAGTGAGTGCGGTCCAGCAGGCAGAAGCCCACAATCACCACTCGAGACGAATAGTACTGCTCATAACATTCTATGTGAGAAATGCCTTCAATTGGACAGATGACTGATATTCTTCGTGCTCTGGAATATTTCAAGGTGCCGAGTTATCTGACGCGGATATTGAAGGACTGTATCCAAAAACCGGAAACGCATTTATGTCACATTGGGAGGCCGGCGAAGAATTGATTTGACATCAGGGGTGGTGCAAGGTTCCGTTCTGAGCTCGAACCTCTGGAATGTCTCATACGATGAGCTTTTGAGGTTGCACCACCGTTCGGGTGGGAGAAGTGACCATTGAGTCGAAAGAATCAATCAGATACCTAGGCTTGATGATTGACTCGAAGATGAGTTTTTTCAAGCACGTGCGAGCGTCAGCGGATAAGGCTTCTGTGCGAGTATCGGCTCTAAGTCGCTTTATGCCCAACACGCGGGAACCAACCTCGATTAAAAGACGTCTACTGATGAGTGCAATAGAGTCTGTGCTTTTGTATGGCTTCGAGGTGTGGGCTGATGCTCTTAATAAAGAGACGCACCGAGGGCGTCTGGCACAGGTGCAGAGGCTAGGAGCTTTCCGGATAGCGGCTGCATATCGCACCGACTCTGAACGTGCAGTGCTGGTAATCTCGAGGTTGGTCCCTATTAAGTTACTTGCAGACGCACGGAAACGTGTATACTTACGTAGAGGGGAGTTGCCGAAAGAAACCATCAGCCGAGAGGAACGGAGAAGGACCCTAACCTAGTGGCAGCAAATACATAAGTTTCTTGATAAATACCGTCCATATGACAAATAATGCTGTTACCTGTGAGCAGCATCCCACAAAAACGGAGAATACTGTTGAAATCGTTACCGTGGGAAATATAGTGAATGTATATGCGATATACTTTACTATTTATTTGTCTTGATTTTACTTCTGCTTTAATGATACTAGGTGCTGATTTTACATACTGTACTGGAAGATTATTTTGGACATCCATAATTTATGCCAAGTAAGATGGAGCCTGCGAAAATTGATAGGAGCCTGTGAATAAAATCTTGAGCTGATCTTCAATCAAATGCGGAAAACCAAGTAGTTCAGATGATGTTAAATGTTTAAGGTTTTTGGCAGTCCTGAAAGTATTTTCTACGTCCATTCAGCTTTCCGTATATTGTACTATAATGTCGTTTTATTCACCATGTGAACCAAGACTTTTATCATAAGTTTTGTGCTGAAAACCAATAATTTTAAATGGCGGTTCCATTTTTGGCAACATTTTGTTATCGAGAATGATGTAAAAGTTTGTACTTTTGAGCGATGTTATCGTGAATAATTTTTACCTCCCACCTGATTTTCGTTATCTTTCTCGATACATTGGCTTCTTCTGTGGTCAGTTGGCCTGTGGTCACATGGCTGTGGTCATTGACCTCTTCAAGATTATTATCTTTAAAACCTGGCATAAGAACGATAAAACCCTTGTGATTCAAAAGCCTTACATCTCTAAGTCCTCGTTCTACAATGAATATATCATCAGGTAACAGAAGTTTTTTAGGCCTAATAGATCCTCTAAAATAATTTTTATAATTGAAGCATCCCGTAAAAAGGCCCAGCAAAATCAACGACAAAGCCATTTGTGGTACATATTGTGAAATGTTTACATAGATTAGTTCTTTTTTGTTCTGAGTATGATCTCCTTTGGTAATAATTATTTTGACTTTTTGGTGTCGTATATACCTTCCATCTACAATCAATACAAGCTGATACAGTCAATACAATCCTTCGAGTTGGTATTTGACGAGAAGCGGCAGGGACTCGTGTTCGAAACCAGCTTGGGCTCTTTCCACCTTTCTTCCTAAATATAAATACACTTTCGACTTATTCGAAAAAGTTGGTCTAAATTTCCGCACCTATGAGTCTTTGCTCAGTTAGCTTAGCAATGGTATAAGTCACTTACAATTTGGTAAGTGAGAATGGATAAGTTGATCTTCCAAATGCTCCTAGAATTTGTATACGGGTTTCTAAGCATATTGTCTTTAGATCAGTTGTTTTTTTACATACAAAGCAATACCTGTGAGTAGATGATAAGTATAAGTAGATAATAAGTAAATAATAAGTAGATAAGTAGGTAATTAGATGATAAGTAGATGTGAGTAGATTAATACAATCTTCGCTTATTTGAATCCTTGGAGTTGACATAAGTTTCTTCTGGCACTCCAGTAGTCGATGATTCTTCATCGCATACTTAAAGGCATCCCGTGCTTAAAGGCATCCTGTCAGACGGTGTACATTTCGAACTAGAAGCTTTTTTGTTAATATATGGGATGAGTCGACACTTGTTACAGAGTATGTGGTCAACTTCTACGGTTTTATTTAAATAGTCGCTAAGCACTTTAGCTTCTTTTTCAGTTCTTATAAGTTTTGTATGACCACTGATTTTACGAAGTCACAGGTTACAGTTTTTACATTTATCCGACATTACTAACAACAGTTTGGCTTAGCTGTTACTAATTTGAAATTCTGAAAACAAAATACCACAGAATCCAACACACAAAGCTACCGCTTAGAAAAATACCGATAACAATGCGATGTTGGTAAGAAAGATAATTAACAGTGTGAAACTAGGTCCGAACTTATTTGCTTACAACCTTGCACACTGTCGCGTCTAAACACATATGGAATAAAACGGTTGTACTTGGTGGTTTCACTTTATTACTTCACTATAGTTCTACTCTTCATTAAATTGTTCATTTATCATTTAATTATGTTGATCGAATTCAAAATACGAAACATATCTAATAAGCAATCCAGGAAAGCTTAAAACAATCACTATTTATTTTGCACTTTTGAGTTCTTGCGATTAACACTCTTTATCTCATTTGCAACAATTAACCACGATATCTGAACTGATTCAGTTTTTGCGTGAAAAATATAACTTAATAAATGCTCAATACAAACAAAAAACGGATTCTAAATATCTCCTACGACGTTCTTAACAATATCGAACATATTTTCATTGTCATTGTTTACAGTAGAATGTGCGGAATTTCTTGGAAAAATAAAAATATCGAATGTTATATTTAAATACTAAATCTAATGACTCGTCTCTACCGAGAGCAATAGTTCGCCTGATCGCGCCAAAAATGACCGTAACAAAAGATGATGATTGTGGTTCGTTCTGGGAATGTCGGCCTAGGTTGTAACTAAATTAATTACAACGAAGTAGGGAAGTTACAAAATAAATAAATCGATGGGTAAAGGATACTATGTCGTTCTAAGAACGCGTGTTACGTGACGGAACACCCACGTATAGATAAAAGTAGTCACGTGTATTCACATTACAAGGCGCGAATCAAATTTTATTTCTTTTGGAAGCGTTGCTCTAATTTTTTTCTTACGCAATTTTTATGCGTGATATTGCACATAAAGGAGCATAACATATATTATTTTCGTAATTGCAAGCCATAGAGAACATTAAAAAACTTATTATTTATTTGCTTTTTTATTTTTTTTTTGTATATGAAAAATTATTCCAAGAAAAAAATTTGTTTACTGTAAAGATACCTAAAGCCACGCGTTCGTTTCACTTCTCTAGCTTAATTAGTTTTTGAGATAAATTTTTTTGAATAATTGTTATGCGGTTATTTTTTGCCATTTCTCAAGGTCAAAACGGAAGCCGGACGCGAAACGTACATGAATCACGTGTGTAGATCAAGTTGACATTAAATCATAGGTGTCGATATAGGTTCCTTTTTCGGGGCCGACTCGTCATACTTATCCGGTTAAACCCTTTCAAGTAAATATTAGCAATATTCGGACAGAAGTGTGGTGTAACAGAAGTAACGCCTTTGATCGCCTGAGCAACTCATGCAAACTCTGCTAATTTATTTCGAAAAAAAACAATGATTTGTGTTCCAGAAACAAGGTCAAATTTCTGGTTATAATTGATCGTCCACCAGAAAAATTAATTCCATTAACAATGGATCGTGCTTGCACCAGTTTTAATCTCACTGGTAAAACGCATCCACCTAGACGTTGTACAGTAAGTAGTGAAGAAACCATAGCGGCTGTCGTGCATAGCATCGATGAAGACCCAAGTGAGTTCATTCGACATCGTGCTCAACAATTGTATCTATCCACATTATGAAAGATTTACGGGGGGATCTTTGCTTACGGACTTAGAAAATCTAACTTGTGCAGGGATCGAAGCTCAGCCGGTGTATGGGCTTAAAAAAATTTCATTCGAATTTCGAATTAAGAAAATTTTGTTAACTGATGAGTTCCTAGTTGAATTGCTACGTCAATAAAAAAAACTGTCGCATTTGGAATGATAAGCAACTACGCGCGGTTGTCCAAACATCGTTACATTCAAAGAAAGTAATTGTTTAGTGTGCTTTATGGACTAGTGGAATGATTTGTTCAGATGCTGCTGTAGAGCCATGACCTTCTCACCTCTTGCGCGACATGCCATACAGCTCTTCCACCCATTCTTTTATCGAAAGAAACTTTGATCAACGCAGAATTTCTCGTTTCTGCAAGAAACTGCAGGTCTGCAAGACCTTGGTATTTGACACCACTGGATATTTTCTTATGGAGAAGCGTCAAATTACTCGTCTAGGCTAAATAAAAATAGGAAAATTGTCTCTCCAATAAAACCAATTTTATTGTAATCAAAATGATTTACTTTATTTCATTTTAATATTCTCAACCTCCGTTTAAACGCCCTTGAATAATGTAGCAAGCTTACTTCGAACGAGCGAAAATAGAACAGAACTAGTCGATTCAGTAAAATTAACAGAAAAGAAAAAGAAACTGTCAGTAATAAATTTTATTTGATGATGGCTCAAAAACGTACAAACAGCGGACTAATTAGTTGATTAAGAACCATCAATAAAGGAATTAATACCTTGGCTTGATAATTGACTCGAAGATGAGCTTCTTCGAGGAGGTTCGAGGACTAGCCAGTAAGGCTGCTACAGGACGAACCTCGAGTACGAGCCGGCTACTTATGAGTGCAATGGAGCCATTGCACTTGTACGGCTCCGAAGTCTGGGCCGACGCTCTTAGCAAGGAGCCGTACCGAAGGCGTCTCCCACATTTTGACGGTGGTCCCTGCTATGCTACTTGCGCAAGAACGAAAGCGAGCGTACTTACGGAAGGGGGAGTCGGCGAGAGAAGTCGTCAGCCGACAGGCAAATAGAAGAACCCTAGCTCTGTGGCAGAAATCATCTATAAATGAAATGTGAGGCACGTGGACCGCATGGCTCATCAGTAACTTGGGGCCATGGTTCTGCAGTACGCATGGTGAGACTGATTACTATCTGAAACTACTAAGTGGGCAGGGATATTTTCAGTCTTACTTGTATAAGATGGGAAAGCTACCGACCCAGCTTGCTTATTCTGCCTGGGAATGACAGATGACGCCTGTTCTTTGCATGCAATAGATGGACAAGACTCTGTTCGCATCTCTCGGAGAAAAAAGGCGCATCCTCTCCAGAAATATTAACGGGGAAGATGATGAAAAAAACAATGTGAGCTGCGTGACGGACGCAGAGAGAAGGGGGATCTTTCTGGCGGAAATTCATTTCCATCCCATCCATCCATGCTGAGGGAGGAGTTTCCCTAAACTAGAAGGTTGATTAATGAGGCCTAGTCCGAAGTAATGTCACAAACAGTTCCAGGTTGTGTTCCACGTTCTCGGTGTGACAGGGGAGGTGTTTAGTCGGTAGTCCGGTTTTCACTGGGAGTCCGACGCTCAGGGCGTCAATAGCCTTCACCTCGTAACCATACAAAAGGAATTGATGCTATTCATGAAAATTTAGATGCTATTAATGCCACTGAATAAAGAAATTACGAAATTAGTAATAAAGAATGTGTTTAATAGAAAAAAAACTGAATACTGAGATACAATACAAACAATCCAATTGGAATACAATCCGAAATAAAGGGAAAAATGACCGAACGGTTGTAGATGTTACAAAAACATGCCATAACAAACTACCTTGAATACATAAATCCGAACTTTCGAAATCAAATTCGAATACAAAAATTTAAAATAACTAAATCAAATCGATGATGGTATTCACCTTCTATGCGATTACTCAGCTGGTATATCAGAGGCTAATCTTTTAACCTAAATAAATGTAATATCAAAGATGATACTAATCCCACAAGAATTAATAGAATTACACCACATATTTGAAAAACAAAACAAACGAGACAAGCATAGCGTTTAACATTGAAACCCCGAAATATTCCCATTCCTTATTCAATATTGTCATATTACCAATACACTGAACGTAACCATTTCATCATTGATAAATAGTTCCACAACGCATAGAGGAAGGAACCGATGAAACTTCTAAATGCACACTATGCATCCGAAACGAGTCAGTGCAGTGTGGACTGTACAATAGAATAAAAGACGTGGTAATCTTTGAAACATAAACATAAATCTTTAAAACATCTTTATTCATAAGCGTACTTGAAACAATCATCAACAGGACGACACCAAACACAATCAAAATTCAAACAACATTTCTCAACAACGCTTCCAAAACTGTCAAATCACTGTCAATGAAATAACACACACCAGATCAAACACAGATACGGATAAAGTGAAAATATATGAAAAATAAATTTTACACATTCTGACATCCCCACAATACAGTTGTTCGAAAATACCAGGTCTCAAGAAACCACCTTATCAATATCCTGGAATACTACATCATATGGGAATAGTTCATCATAGAGACTTATCATCATTCTTTGTGTTCTTTCACATCGGAAGTGAAAAACAATATCAGTATCCCAAAACGGCGTGTTAGTAACGCGTTTTTTTGAACCTAGCAAGATAAAATTCCACTGGCCGATGCCTCAGACAAAGCGGGAAGTAGTGACGGTAGCACCACAGTGGAAAATATAATACAAAATGATGCCAAAGTCTGATGTGGATCACACATGCGAAGGTATTCCCAACAACTAATGATATATGCAAATCAACAGACTCAGGTTTCGTCTAGAAATTCAAGTATAGCTAGCAATCAACTTCAGCATAATAAGCACATTTCCCCTAATAAATATCACCATGCTAGAATTAAGGAGAGTTGTTTGATTTCGAGAGCGTGAAGATCAGCGGAATAAATTATAATTTAAAGTAATAAAACTTTTTTTTCTGAAAGTAACAACGCGCCAACTTACCTCATACGATATGGTGTAAGTACTATCTAAAGAGACGGCCTATTACTTGGGCATCCGGATCTTAAGTGCAACACTAGATATCTGGTTGAACAACCACGATCAGCGTAGCATAGTGAAATCTGTAACCTAGGAGTACACCATGATAATCCGCACATGCAAAGTAACAATAAGTAGCGTTCAATGTCTGTAGCGACCAATGCAGAACGAAAGCTACAGTACAGTACGGATGCTGTTCTTCTAAAGGCCGGGGTGATTGTCATGGACTTGCTGATACATGAATGCATGAAAAGGTAAGCCCGTTTGGAGGTAGTTGTTTGATCTGCAGCCTATTGATCATGGTCCATTAACATTGCAAAACAAAACAATTTTACGCTTTAAATTCTTGATTCAATTCGGTAACTCGACAGAATGACGAAATTAATATTGAATAAAATTCAAGCAATAAAGTGGAAGGGATTTCTTTAATTATTAATTTTCCTTACATACATTGTAGTATATGGTCTATGGTATAAAAGGTCTGATAGTCGATTACAACATACCAACTTCAGAATAATCGATCTACATAGAAGAATTATGATTTAAATACTCTGAGTTGACGCCGAAAATTTGGTAGCTCGTACGTTTCAAATGTTCAAAAATTCTGCGCTAGTGTGGGTATTTTTGCTCATGTAGCTTCATAGCGTATCCATCAAGTTATAGAGCTTTTATTACTCCATTAATTTCATGTGTTGTGTTCTTATGTATCGGTGAAATCGAAACCGGATAGCAACTAGATTATCTGTCCACGCTTCTTGCACAGCACTTAAACAGACATCTTGGTGCATATACTACACCTATCAAATTTAGGAGGCTTACTACTTAGGAAGCATTCTTTTAAGCAAGACATCGAGTTTAACCTTGAAAGCGAGTCATAAAATGGAATGATTCGTACTTTCATTCACTTATATCACCAACAAGAAAAAGATCAAAGTGCTAATCATGTATGCGTGGTTAGATTTGGTAGAGAGCAAGAAAATTAAAGACGTAGGAAGGAGTGGTGGTGGTGTGTTGCTTCATTCCTTTCAATAGATTGGAAAGAACTAGCCCAAGAAATAATGCAAATGCAAGTCATTATGCATTAACAAAATCGTTTTGAGAGATTAAAAAAAAAGAAATTAAAAACTTGATTGACTTTCTTGTCAATCTTGAATACGTAGAGGTCGATAGAAAAATTGGCTGAGAGTGACACCAATTTTCGTTTTCATGCTAACAGCAGACAACAAAAATAAAGGAATAATCAATTTTTTACAAAAAAAAAAAAACTGGTACACTGTAGACTGGATCTCTCAACACGATTACGATCTTTAACTTAAATGGTATATTCAGTTTGTGGTGGAATGTAACGTGTTGATGTACTGCTTGAAATACCATGGTGACTTTGATTCTGTGGGAGCTCCCTCCTCTGTATAAAGCTCCCCCGAAGATATCAGTCCACTGGTGGATCATAAATAATAAATGTTTGTTTTGCTGGACGCTTTTAATTAATTTTAATTTTATATAACAAAACAATCCTTAAACCGAAAAAAGTCTTAGCCAAAGCGGACAACCAGACATTTAACCTTTCCATATCGAAAGTATGAAAGACATTTTCTAAGATGAAGGCCTTAAACGACCCTGGAGGGCGTTAATAAAGCAAGTTTAGTTTTGGTGCGCAACTATTTAAAATTACGTTTTGGTAAAAACATATTTTTTCAACACCTCAAAAACTATAATGACTTATGTTTTCGAGGGCTAATCAATAATGGAGGCTTGACTGCTAATTCTCAAACATGTCTTTGCTTTGCTCTTATTGTCAAAAAATCTTTCACCTCCAATTTTAATGTTGGAATCCTGAATCATAAAAAAGAATATCATAAAATGTCAAAACGCCGAAATTTTTTTTATATCAACGACATTGCAAAACAACTAAGCAAATTTTAATCTACTGCAGAAATTTGAGATTAACTGAATGAAGATTGTTTGAAAAATTTTTATTGTTAACTTGAAATTCGTTTTCGTTCTGAAAGAGTTAAAATAGAGTTAGGTTATCTCCAATCGACGCATTTTAGGGCAAAATCTTCCTCTAAGTCTTACGTATCTTAGTGGATTCCCCGTCTTACATTGTCATCGTATGCGTATGCTTACCATTACATCTTCTGTGTATAACTTTCAAAAGTGTTTGAAGCTTTCTCTGTCGGCCGAATACTACGATTCTTCTTCAGACAGGCATCCGCCGTCATCTCTAAGTTGAAATAACTAACACTGTATATTTGACCTTTCATAAACGCTAATAATAAACAAAAACGTTTATTTACAACATCGACCATTTGTATTCATACAGAGAGGAATTGTAGAGAGGAAACAATTGAAAAAAGGCATTTTTCATGCATGTTTTGTGTTGATCGGTATTAGGTATAGGTATATTACTGACATCACGAATAACAATCAATAAGATAAAATATTAACAAAATTCATGTTCCGTCTTTCGTTGAGTATCAATCACAACCTTGAGTATCTAGCTATCATGTTATCTACACAACATAATTGAAGTCCTGAACTAGCTCCTGAATCTGGTCCTGGTCTAATATCGTCGTTTTTTAGTTCTTTCATTGTTGCCGATTCCCAAATGAATCAGCACCGATTCTCAAATGAGAATCGGTGGCAACCACATTTTCAAATATCTGGAGAATTAGGAGGCGTGTTGAGAATCTTAGGAGATTTGTAAAGTAAATAGAGCTTGGAAGTTATCCTGGCACAGTAATTCTTATTATTATTCTTTAAAATATAAAATCATGCTTCCATTATATTATCTATAAATTTTGCCCTCCCCGCTAGGTGCAATGCACCTTCAAACAATCACAGGCCCCCACCACGTTTCGCCGTTGATATTAAGTTTGTATTTATTATTAAGCTTGTAATTTCCATTTCTCGAATTTTCGTGAAACCGTCCCACATTACCCATTTCCAGTAGGCAGAATCATTATCCGTAGATCCACTCAGCTAACCGTTTTGCTAATTTCCTTGTTAATGTAACTTCATGACATGCATCAAAAATATTGCACGCCCCGTCTCTTACCATATCGAAGAATATATAAGAGTATAAGAATGAAATAACTGTACAATTGATTAATAATTACAAACTGAGATTCCTTTGTAAGAATATGAATAACATGCTCAAATCTGACGCTGCATTCTATGCTCATAATTTGAACATCTGACCTACAACTGTCAAAGATTATTTTTGCATTTAAACGAGTAAAAGTAATGCATAACGCCATGCATCGAGGTGCATGAAAGGGGCTATTAGGTTACAAATTTTCGACAAATCAATATATTTTATTACCGATTTTGGCTCTCAATGCAATCAAAAATATAATGCGAAAGGTTTTAAAGCGATATAAAATTTTTGCATAAATTGATAAGGGCCTAAGGCGAAACGTGGTGAGAGCTCATATTTTAACTCTCCAGCGGAGAGCTAAAAATGAGCTCTCACAAACAAACAAATTTTCGGCTTTTCGATGTTTACATTAGTTTTCAGGTCATTCTTCAATTTGGTTAGAAACTATATGAATTCGATTGCACTGAAGTGCCAATTATTGTCTATATTTCTGAATTTTATAAAAATTTGAAAATTTGATGAGAATTCATTTTTGTCAAATTCATCATCAAAATGAGTTAGATAGGATTCAATGTGAATTTTAGTGACGGAGGCTTTTCTTAACCTCAGTATCATATTACGGCTTGCCTCGATCAATACACATACTTCACTTTCCACCTTTTCTACTCAGTTTCTACGTACAGCTCGTTCCATCAGCTCACCAATTAGTTTATACTGTGCGCTTCGCCCAGACGCTTTTGAACATGATCTTTGATTTTTCAATTAGTATTATTACTGCCTGGTTTAGTATCCATGATTCTTTGGAAGACCATGATTCAATCACTGGTTTGTTCATAAAGAAATGTTGCAGAGCATTAGAACGATTCAATAGCTGGGTTAATTTCAATTTTTCACGCTAATCTTTCGTGATTCGCTCGCTAGCATGAATTTCCGACTAACTGTTTATTTTTTGGGCGGCTCTCTTTTACTTCTGAACATCATGAATAATGTGATGTTACGATTTTATTGTTGACTGTGCCTTTTACTGTGTTTACTGTGTCTCCTTTTTTGCTGAATACCGCGATGAAGGTAATATGGAAGAACCTGCCTCTCGATCTTTCAGCCTAATCCCAGGTACAGAAATAGCCAATAATGGTTTGGAATCAGCTTTTCCAATAGTTAAAAGGGTCGATGATTGATAAGAGTGCCATTAACTACATACTCGATGCAATTCGTAGGTCCCCTGTTTCCTAATCTAAGTTGTTTCATGAGTTTAATATCACCACATTAGCACATGACCCTAAAAGAAACTAAACCTATAAAATGACGCGGAAATAAAAACGTTGGCAGAACCAAGTGGAACCTAATTAACACCCATATTTTCACGAAGATGCTCGAAAAGACAAGTTATAATTTATAGCAGCAAACAATAAAGTCCACACATTCCAATCACTTTATTCCATTCCAATCTTTTATAGAACTTAGATACTCGGCCATAGGAGTTTCTGGTGGTGAGAAACGTAACAGTTGAAAGTTTCAACTGAAACAGGTCTAACAGAATCAACTAGCATCGGACCTGCGCAAAAATTATAGGGGACCAACAACAGTATATAATGCTAGACTTCGATGGCATTCTTTTTTTAAAAAAAGTGGACATCGAGATATTTGTTGAAGTGCTTATGGCACGATCACAACTGTTTCGCTCGGAAGTGAACGATTTGTAACTGAAGCTGTAATGAACTCAATGTTGAGAATAGTTAATGTATGCTTGAAAGTCTTCTATACCTCTACGAATAAGTTCACCCGGCAAAACCCCAGTTAACTCGTGCTAGTACTGTTTAGCCCAGTTTACCAGTTCGCTGAAAAGCCGCGAACTCAAGTTAAGCGTTTTAGAAGCTTTCAGAAGAGGGTTGTGCCATATCAACAGCTTACAAGTCAGCTAGAACTCCATCGAAGACTCATAAACGGCAGCAAAGCCACTCTGTTGCTACTGGTTACTCTGAATATGAAGAATTGATTCAACTGCACAAGGTAGGTGGACATCCCAGAATCCCTTGGAAATCGTTCTCAAGTACTTTGTATTCTGTAGGTGGTCGTGCTCGCAATGAGAGAGAGTGTGTCTAGAGAGATCTCTATAAACTGCATCAGGGGGGAAGAGAAAAAATAGAGTGGAGTTTACGAGGGAAGAGAAACACACTCTCAGCGATTGATAACAGCACCTGAAGCGTGGAAAAAAGAAGGTGCGATGCTCGTCCAATTTCTGATTTAACGTGATTCAATTTAGTGAGGGGGGGCTAATTTCTACTTGACTCAGGTTTTGTGCGGGCACAGAGTACTTTCCTGTTCCTCCAATCAGATTTTACGCTTTCAATTTGCAACGTATTCTATTCAAACGCCCCTTAGAGCTATACATTTTATTAGATTATGGAACGCTTTTGTTAAGCCGTCCATATTATTATTCATAGTATATTTAAAACTTGCCTAAGATACGTAAGTAAAGCCATCTTTGTGATGATTTTCAAGCCCCAGATGATCACTCACTAATACCGTAGAAGTTATGAATTGTACTGTGGCTGATACTTTTTTAGAGGGAATCATTTTACCGGCTCCGGTCCTCGGTGAATTGGAGTTGGTCGTATGTTATGACTTCACATCATACCGGAAAAAGCTGAATAAATTTGCCAGAATTAAATCAATCACATTTTGGAAATCAGCGACTAAGTCACGGCACTTCGAATGGAGACACTATGTAGCAATTCGGGTTGTTGGTTGAAGAAAAGTGAAAATCGTACCAATTTATGCAGCATGTTACATCAATCAGATAAAGAATGGAAAAACGTAAATGTAGGAGCTTTTTGGAGCTCTTGATTCTGGCTATGGCTGCATATTGCAAATATGACATGGGCTTATCCGAAACCAAATGTCAGTCATGTCTAGGGCAAATAATACAGCTGAGGCACAATTACCTGATCAGATCACTCACTGTAAATAGTTGTAGTACATTCAAGCCGCACCCTGGGAATCATTTCTTGGCACAAATCAAGGCAAAAAAATTCGTACAAGAAATACAAAACACAATCCAATAATCAATTATTATTTGGCGACACGTCAGGTTTCTGGTGGGTGACAGCGAAGAAATAAAAATGTTTTAGCGCAGTATAGTTACGTGGTTTAATTTGGCCACGATAATTGTTGATAAAAACAATCCTTTTTCTTTTGTAAAATACAAACGATTCCTTTTTATTTCTCTTCGCTTACAAGACTAACTAAAACTGCGAGTCGGGGCTTAATATATACTTACAAAACATCTTATCTTACCAACTAAAGGGTCGTTAGGACTTTATCATAAATGAGTCATAAATATCCTTACATCTCGTCTCTGTTTTATTACATGCTAATGAGTCTTAGGGACTCTTGCATTTTGCCTGTATTTTATTGCATGCTATTATCTAGTTACTTAACCAGATGTAAGGCATATGGTCTTATGTAACTCCTCCGGCCCTTGTGGAAAATCTGTCCTCAGATTTATTAGTGATTTGTCGTTGGAAACTTTATTTACGTTTAAGAATATATACTAAAATTATTTTAAGTGACCCTGGCTTTAACTTATGAATAGATCTAACACAAGTGTCTTGAATTGGTTGTTTGATATCTACATTTCTGTGAAGGAGATGTGCTTTGTTGTTCAAAAAAAAAAATATTTCATTTATCTGTTCGACTTTACAGCGGCTACTTTCAAAGTTTTTTGGCAATGTAAAAGGTTTTGTATGATGCTTAGATTTTTTTGTGTGATTATTTATGATTGACACAATCTGGATTGAACGGGTTTCGATTAAATGATTGTTCTTTTCCAGTTGTATCAGTGTAGACTCGAAAAGAGCGCAGAAATTTCAGAATGCATGTGGTCAATAATTTGCTCGGAGGCTGTCAGGTCGATGTTAGTCATTGATTTTTCAGAGCTGATAATCCTTGTTTGAAGGAGAAAGTGAGCTGATTGGGGTCCTTTTGGTGTATAGGGTAACCAATTATTGTTTTGCTCGTGATAGTGTATTGAGTTGTTACTTCAATAGCCACATACGTTCTGCAGAGTTAGTGGGGGCATGGTTATACTGATCATCCCGGGAATGGAAAAATTTGCGTTTCCGTTTCAGTCTTTGCGGATGTATTTTTGAGTTTTTAGGTTTTTTTATATAACGAGGGGATAGTTTTGTCGGGTTGGGATGTCTGACTAATGAATCGTTTAGATCGATATTTTGTCTGTCCTGATTTCTTTTTGCGATAGTATGTTCTTTATATTTTTGTAGCCTTGAAAATATTTGTTGTGTTACATTCATTAAAAAATATATCTGCCGGTTTCTCTTTATGGCTGGAGTGGGCAAGATTTTTATAACAAGATATACACTCCTCGACCGGGTTGAGTTCTAGCAGAGATTTGTCTTCTTGCTTGCATCTAAGAAGAAACGTTCGTAGATTTTCATTTAGCGAACGATGCGCTACTTCAATATCTGAGTTGCCGGTCTTATGATGTGGTGAGCAGAAATGGTATTCAATATTTTCGCTTTCCAACCAACTCTTTGTTTTTTCTGAGTCCAGAGCTCCCTCATTATCAGTAACAATGAGTTTAGGTTTGCCTATCTTGTTAAAGATTGCACGCAGGGCGTGAATAATAGTGTCCCATTGTCTATTTTTAATCTGAATGACTGTTAAAAATTTGGAAAATTTATCCAAACATGTGAGATAAGGGGAGTTTTTATCTCTGAACCATATGTCGATATGGTAAATGTCTCGTATATTTTTTGCAGTTTGAGTCAATTCTAATTTCAATTTTGGGGGGTTTCCCTCGTATTTTGATTGAGCACATATGGAACAGTTATTTACAAAATTTGATATCTGTTCTTTCAGGTAAGGAAAGTGATATCTCTTTGATATTATATCATAAGTCTTATTTATCCCAGGGTGATTATTTTTCCTGTGTTCTTTAGCAATAAGCTCTTTGATTTCCAGTTTGTTACAATCCCAAAGAAGTTTATTTGCTTGAACTATACAAGCTTTCGGGTTATCCCGCTTCCATATATTATAGTGCTTTTGGAACAGCAGAAGTATTTCTTTATTGGGGAATTTGACTCCTGTGGTACCAATTTGCGGCACGTGGTTTTGGAGTATATATTTTGTAGTCTTATCGTCAAATTCTCTAAATGTGAAGATTAAGTGTGTTTTGCCATTGAAAGTTTGCTTTTTAGTGCTATTTGTCTTACCTAACTTGAAAACGAGTTGCTTTTTGTAAATATTCAAAGGTTTTTCAGAGATAGCTATGTAGTTTAAATTGTCTTTCTGAGCCGTATGCTGTGTAGCCAGTGAATTTGTGCCACTGTTTGTTATTGCATGGATTTCAATTCTAGATAGATCGGCAACGTGATTCTCTTTTCCCTTGATATATTGGGTGATGAAGTCGGACTCCAATAGCTTCCCTTTCCATCTTTGCTACTTTGTGTTTTGTTCTTTTAAATTTTCTAAGTATACCAACGGTTTATGGTCGGTCTGCAAGAGAAATTTCCTGCCGTATAAAAACGGCCTAAAGTATTTGGTAGCCCAAACTATAGCGAGCAGCTCTTTTTCGATTGCAGCGTATCTCGTTTCGTGCTCGTTTAAGGTTCTGGATGCAAAACTGACAGGTCTATTATTTTGACTTAGCACTGCACCTATGGCAAAGTTGCTGGCATCTGTGGTCAAAGTGAATTGCTTCCCGAAATCCGGATGAACCAGTATGGGATCGCTTAGAGTGTATAATTTTAGCTTTTCGAAAGCGTCTACGTAATTTTTATCAGACACGTCTACTCTGCTATGTTTTTTTAATGTTGTGGTTAAAGGTTTGGCTATTTTAGCGTAATCTTTAATAAATTTCCGGTAAAACCCAGCGAGTCCCAAGAATGATTTAACTTGTTTTTGGGTTGTGGGTATTGGGAACTCCTGAATTGCTTTAAGTTTATCAGGATTTGGTTTAATGCCCTCAGGGGTAATAACATGACCAAGAAATTCTGTGTTTTTCCTTAGAAACGAGGTTTTAGAGAGTTGAATTTTGAGTTGTGCTTGGCGTAGCGTTTGAAAGATTTTCTGTAAGGCTACCTCGTGCTCTTCAATGGAAGTGCTGAAAATAAGGATGTCATCCATGTAGACAATGCAATCTTTTCCAATATATTCCTTCAAAATGGAATCCATGAGTCGCTGGAAAGTTGCTGGTGCGTTTTTCAACCCAAATGGCATTCTAGTGAATTCGAAATGCCCTTCATCTGTGGAAAAGGCGGTTTTGTGGCGATCTTCGGGTTTAATTTCGATTTGATGAAACCCTTTCGCCAGATCCACCGTAGTAAAGTAGTTTGCAGTCCCTAACTTCCCAAGAATGTCATTGATTTGAGGAATGGGGTATTTGTCCTCAATTGTAATATTATTAACTTTCCGAAAATCAATAAAAAGTCGATGTTCTCCTGGAGTCTTTTTGGGAACAACCCAAATTGGCAAATTATACGGTGAATTTGACCGTTGAATTATTCCCTGTTTTAGATATTCTTCAATTTGCTTTTTTACAAAATCCCTCAAGGAGTATGGATACCTATAGTTTCTTTGGTAAACCGGGGTATCTACTGTGAGCTTAAGCTCATGTTTGACTTCATGTGTGAAAGTTAAAGGATCATCCTTTTTATACTCCAAGTCCTCGAATTCGTTTTTAATACGCTCAATTAAGGAACGTTCCTCATCAGAATAAATTTCAATTTTACGTTGAACGGGAAGAGGCTGTATTCATAGATACATCAGAGGGAAGAGTCAAATTATTATTGTGTTGGTTAAAGTTTGTTCGATTGTTAATAAACCTCTGAGGGTTATGATTTTCAGAGTAACCATTTGCACCAAATCTTTGCTCAACGTAAGAAACGGAAGGAATCACACTAGCCTGATTTTGTCTCACAGAAACTTGTTCACGTTTCTTTGACCCGTAATTTAGATACCCGGTATTCACTAGAACTTTATACGCGTCTTCTAAAGTTTCGGGCTTATACGCGTGAATTATTGCGCGTATCGGTTCAGGACACTTGTTCACAAACGTATTTTTAGCTATCTGATTTTTTTGTTTTAATTAATTCACTTTTTTGAATCGCGGAATACTCTTTACTATAACTAATCTTATGATTTAGCTTAAATAAACACTTACATATATATTCGAATAGCTGACCTGGGGTTGTGAATCGGGCTGCTAATAATTTCTCCATCAATTGCGTCTCGTTTTCCGGGGTGTCGAAATGGTTGACGAGTAGAGTCTTGATTTCCTGCCAATTTGTCGTGATGTGACTGTGTACCAGCTCACGTGCTTTGCCTACGATTTTTGTACGGATCTGTTGGTAAAAAATGGCTTTAAATTCGTTTTCGAGCCGGATTGAATTCACTGCGTGTATTGCGTCGATGAACGGAAATAGGTCAACTTGGTTTCCGTCAAAAGGTGGAATGGAGTGGATGTACGCCGATAAATGTTTAAAATCCATTCTTGCTAAACTGCAACGCCTTAACTCGTGTATTGCCACAGTTTCTGAGTCTTGATGGCCAGAAAAATTCAAGTGCTCGAATTTCCTAATGATTTCCTCCAGAGTGTCTTAGGTTTGTTGTCCGACTGTGCCAGTTACGTGGTTTAATTCGGCCACGATAATTGTTGATAAAAACAGTCCTTTTTCTTATGTAAAATACAAACGGTTCCTATTTATTTCTCTTCGCTTACAAGACTAACTAAAACTATGAGTCGGGGCTTAATATATACTTACAAAACATCTTATCTTACCAACTAAAGGGTCGTTAGGACTTAATCATAAATGAGTCATAAATATCCTTACATCTCGTCTCTGTTTTATTACATGCTAATGAGTCTTAGGGACTCTCACACATTTGCATTGCATGCTAATGAGTCTTAGGGACTCTTGCATTTTGCCTGTATTTTATTGCATGCTATTATCTAGTTACTTAACCAGATGTAAGGCATATGGTCTTATGTAACTGTATAATGATTGAATTTTTTACATGTGCGATTGTTCCTGTCGGAAATTGAACTGAAGTTTTTCTCATGACTGGAAAAAATCATTGTAATATGACATTACAAATTCAGCTATTCAGAACGGCACCTACAGAGCCAAAAAGATATATAACTTGTGTGGATTGTATGGCATTGGAATAGTTTTGCTGTTTAGAGACATCGAAGAATATTGAGTGCATCATAAAATTAACATGTTTGTGTTGCTCGACAAAAGGACTAAGGCAAAGTTAATATTGACTATTGATTCAGGGCTATATGTTCATATCAAGGAAACGAAAACCTAGTTTGAGCTGTGGACAAAGCTGAAAAACATGTTTGATGACTCTGGTTTTCAAGAAAAATCTCTCTGCTGCGACATTTAATTTCAATCAGGCAAGAAAACTGTGATTCTATGACTAATTATGTAACGCAAGTCGTCGAGACAGCACAAACATTCAAAGGAACCGGGTTCGCCATAACAGATGAATGGATAGGATCATTATTATTAGCAGGTTTGCCGGAAAAGTATTCTCTTAGGATCATGGCTATAAACCATTCCGGAATATATATTAACACAGATTCTATAAAATCGAAATTGATCGATTTGGAAGTTTCTGTAAATTTGGACACCAGTGGCGCTGCATTCGCTGCAAATAGACCGTACTCGAAGACGCGGCACAACACTACAAATAAAAATGGCTGTCAACAACAACAAACGTCTATGGCGTCTAAAATGCAGTCGAAAAAAGTGATTGTGTGCTACAAATGCAAAGAAATCGGGCACTTTAGAAATCAATGTCCGTTATTGCAGAAAAACAAACAAACGAATGCGTTTAGTGTGGTATTCTTGAGTGGATAGTGTAATAAAAGCGAGTGGTATGCTGACTCCGGCGCAAGCGCGCACTTGACATCGAATGAAAATTGGAAAGATAATGCTAATTTTATGCCAGTTATATCAGAAATTACGGTAGCCGATAGTACAAAGGCACCCGTAAAGTGCTCCGGGGATGTGAAAATAACTTCAGATCGCAACAACGAGATTATTGTCAAGAATGTGTTGTGTATTCCAAAATTGTCAACAAACCTGTTGTCAGTGAGTGAGCTTATAAAACACGGCAACAAAGTTGTGTTTGAAAGTAACCATTGCTATATTCGAAATTTGAAGAATGATATAGTAGTCACTGCATATTTGATAAATTGTGTTTACAAGTTGAATTTAAAAACGACAGATTGTACGTTAGCAGCACCAGCATTAGCAAGTGCAGAGTTATGGCACAAGCGCCTAGCACACATCAACAGTGTTGATTTGAATAAAATGAGAAATGGCATTGTAGACGGAGTGAATTTTTCTTCTCCTAGTGACACAAAAAAGAAGAACTGTATCAACTGTTGTGAAGGCAAACAAACAAGGCTGCCATTCTCACGTAGTGAACATACCAGCACGGAGACACTACAATTAGTCCATGCAGATGTGTGTGGGCCTATGGAGACAAGGTCAATTGTTGGTTCACGATTCTCCTTGCTTCTTGTGGATGACTACAGTAAGATGACATTCATTTATTCTCTAACACAAAAATAAAGTTTTCCAGAGATTTAAGGATTTCAAAGCTATGGTTGAGAACCAACAAAAAAAAAATCAAGATACTTCGAACTGACAGCGGAGGTAAATTTTGCGAATGGCTTAATGGATAATTTTTTGGCGAATGAAGGTATAATTCATCAAAGGACTACTGCATATGCCCCTGAGCAAAATGGTGTCAGCGAGAGAGCCAACAGAACTGTTGTAGAAAAAGGCAGGTGTTTGCTTTTTGACGCAAAACTTAAAAAAATTTGAAGCCTGACTTGAGCCATGTACGTCTATTCGGATGTCCGGTGAGGGTACATGTTCCCAAAGAACATAGATTGAAATGGGATAAGAAAGCTGAACAATTCATATTGGTTGGATACTCTGATACTGTAAAGGGATGTCGAGTCTATGATCCAAAGAATAATGTTGTCACTGAAAAGAGAGACATAATAGTGATGGAAAGAAAGCATGGAATTGAAAATTCAGAAGAAAATGCTATATGGATAAAGAATGATGAACAGAACTCAACGCAAAGAGAAGAGATTGAGACACCACATAATGTGCAAGAATCTAGAATAGAGAACAGAGATTCAGTGGGGTATACTAACATAAATGAATCTCTGTCTTGTTCAAGTTCTGATTCATCAGCTTATGTGGATCCAGAAGAGACTCATGTGGATACTTCAACTGATTCCGTCACATCAACTGATATTTCATCAGGTGAACTTGTCTTGGAGTCGGTGAAGTGGTTGGAGATAAGAGACAAAAAAGATCACCAAACCGTGTTGGTTACTAACTTACCAGGTGCTGAGGAGATTGACATTTCAACAGCGCTGAATGGACCAGAAGCAGAACAATGGAAGCTGGCCATGCGTGAAGAGTTGCAAACATTTGAGTACAATGATGCTCGGGAGCTCCTTGATATACCAAGTGATATCTCCAAGTGCAGTGCAAGTTGATATTTAATAATAAAATAGACATAAATGATAAAGTGAGATATAGGGCAGGGCTTGTGGCTAAAGCTTTTTCACAGCGACGTGGAACTGATTATGTGGACACATTTGCTCCTGTAGTGAAACATTCAACTCTAAGAATGTTATTTGCTCTTAGTACACAATGGAATATGGTGTTAGCGTTAAGTTGATTTCACCCCCTCCCGAGACTTCCGCGGCACCATCACCACGCGAAACGGACGAGTCGGGTACCCCAAAGTTGGGGAAAGATAAGTAGCGCCACCACGATTCGAGCCACGACGCTGGAAGCAGTGTAAGTAAGAAGAATTCAAATATTAATATAAGATTGGATTGTATTAGTTAAGGTAGTGTTAAGGTGACAGCGAGTGTTATGGAAAGTTCGTAGAAGATTTCAAATATGAATATAAGATTGGATTGTATTTAGTTAAGGTAAGAGAAGGACTAACACCTTCCTTGCAACATGATGGTGGGATTTGGTGGGATGGGTGGGTCACGTTAGATAGTTTCAAGTCGAAAATATTAGATTCGCCTTTATTGTTATACTTGGCAGAAGCCTAGTCAAATGACCCGTCGGCGCCACAGCATTTCATCTGTCTTTGGAATGTATCGAAAGCCAGTATTCGGCTCGTGATCACATCATATTCATATTGAACTGCATGCTTAACAGAAGCGCGTACCATTTCATTTAACTTGTCACGATTATGGAATGCCCAGACACCCGCCGCTATTTCTGCAGAAATAATGACCAGCAAGCTGCAGAAAAACGAAATAAGCAGACATTGCGATTCCTGCTCCTCAGCATCCCACAAATTCGACTATCAATATCAATACTTTCACGATCAGGAATCGATCAGGTAATAGTAGTTGCCTTCTTGTGTCATAGAGAAGAGGAACGTTGGATCAGTGAGCATCCATATTGCACAAATAATGAAAGCCAAGCGAATAACCCAATATAGAAGATTGACTAGCACCATGAGATATTTGATCGCGATGCAACATCCTTTGAGCCCCATATTTACCTATTTTCACACCGAGCTTGGAATATGAAATTCAAAGTCGCAGAAATAAATATATCAAGCACTTCAGTTTTCAAACAACCCAATTCACTTTTCTCTTCACTTTAAAACACGGACAGATGCCAGCGGGAGCCGAACGACTTTCACGTACACACCTCGCGCACTGGATCAGCTTTTAACTTACCCATCGCAACTTCTGCACACACATCACTTGTCACTTACCTTGTTTTGTAAACATGGGAAACTGGCATAAGGCAGTTCGCGACGAAAGAAACTGCGGCGACCTCCAGCGAATTTACATGTACAGCGGTGGCTAGTGACACGGCGAAAAAAAGGTTATCGTCCTAAGAGCGGGATGTTTGGTTAGCGCTCGCGCTTTTTTTAACCTGGGACTGTAAAGAACTAACGGTGCGAGACGTGGAGTTGAAACATTGAAAGTGAAGAAGGGACTAAATAATAAGACGGTTTAAGTAAACGATCAGCGGAAGTGAAGAAGGGACTAAAGAACAAAGACGGTTTAACTAAACGATGAGTGGAAGTGAAGAAGGGACTACATAAAAAAGACGGTTTAAGTAAACGATCAGTGGAAGTGAAGAAGGGGCTAAAGAACTAAGACGATTTAAGTAAAAGATCAGTGAAAGTGAAGAAGGGACTAAAGAACAAAGACGGTTTAAGTAAAAGATCAGTGGAAGTGAAGAAGGGACTAAAGGACAAAGACGGATTAAGTAAAAGGTCAGTGAAAGTGAAGGAGATGTCTAAGAGGGAACCAGAGAAAAAAGGAAAACTAAGGAAATAAAAAAAAACCACTAAAGACTAAAATTATAGAGTGCCCGTAGCGTAAGTGGTAAGTAGCAGCGAGGAGTGGTGCGCGTGAGACGTGGAGAGCGCGCGTTGAATGAGTCGGTGGTTCCACGGAGGAGGCCACGTGAGGTGGTTAGTGTTTCTTTTTTTTCCTTTCATTTTATTTTATGTTTCGTGGAGTGACGATTTCCCCCCTCCTTTTACTCTGGTTCTGTTTTGGATTTCCAGAAGTGCGATCCGGCGAGCCGCATTCTCGCTTGGCGGTTCTTTGAGGCTTATCAGGGTAAGCGAGTGGCGCCCACGCCCGTCTTCGGCGAGCTTCTGGAGCCCAGAGCCTCAACCGCGGAAGCGACAACCCAGGGCAGGTGAAACCCTGGCTATCGGGAAAATTGTGGTAACATTTGGCGCCCAACGTGGGGCTTTATATAATATAAAAAAATATCAAATAACTTTCAGGCAAATAACTGTTAGGCAAATAACTTTTAGGCAAACAACTTTTAGGCAAATAACTGTTAGGCAAATAACTGTTAGGCAAATAACTGTTAGGCAAATAACTGTTAGGCAAGTAACTGTTAGGTTGAAATCATATTTAAGGGAAAATGGCATCGTCGGGAAAATACCTGGTAGATAGACTCAGCAAGGATGAGCTTTGTTACGAGCTGCAGATCCGAAACCAGGATCCGGGTACAGTCGGCGAGATGCGAAGTAGACTTCGGACAGCACTAAGGGGTGAGAGGGTAACGGATCAGTCGTTGGTAGAGGGAACATATCCATTCTCGCCTCAAGAAGATGTCGAAGCGGTGAAGGAAAAGCTCGCAGAGATAACAACTTTAGTTAGAAGTTTTGAAGGGAACACGTATAGTCGAGAGTTCCTCAAGGTTAAAGCGAAGGTTAATTTTGCGTTGAGGCGGTTAGGGAGAGTACCTATGGATCAAGTGGACTGCGCGAAGGAGGTCATAAGGCTGAGGTCCGCTCTGGTGATGGCAGTGGGGGAACTGCACGGCAAGGCGGAAGGCGAGCTGGATAGGGAAGAGGCAGAACAATCCTCTAGTGAGATGGGAGATGGGGCTGTACTAGGACCAGAACCAACAGCGGGGCCAGTTTGCTCAACCCCTCGTATCGGGGAGCCTATGGGGAAACAACAAGATGTGACTAAATGGGGAATACGCTTCACGGGAGATCAATACAGTTCGGTCAGCACGTTCCTCTTAAGGGTGGAAGAATTGCGAAAGGCTAAGGGGGTATGAAAGTCGCAAGTATTTTGATCGGCTGTACTGTTGTTCGAGGGAGAAGCGTTGACGTGGTTCAGATCGGTGACGCACAGATGTAGCGATTGGGACGATGTGCAAAGATAGTTGCGGGCAGAATTTTTACCTCGGGACTACGACGATAGGCTACTGGAGGAAATACAGCACCGGACGCAAGGCGTAAACGAGTCCATTGGAGTCTTCGTAGCTGCAATGGAGGGACTATATGGACGTCTGGGTACTCCGTGCTCAGAAGGGAAGAAATTACGTCGGATAAGACGCAACATTGCTCCTTTTTATCAGGAGCGACTTAGCCTGATACCGGTATCGTCTATAGCGGAACTCGTTGACCTAGGGAGGAAGCTGGAAGAGACAAGAGCGACGGTGGAGTCTTTTGTTCCGCCACCAAATCGACAAAGGCACAAGTTGCTGGAGCCGGACTTAGCGTATTCTGGGACCAGCGGTAGAGTTGCAGTCGCGGCGGTCCAGGAGATAAACAAGGATGTCCGTTGCTGGAACCGCAACAGGATGGGACACATTTCGAAGAATTGCGGACAGCCCCAAAAGTGTTTCGGTTGTGGTCGTCTGGGGGTGGGAAGGGCGGGTTGCCCTAATTGCAGACCGCGCCCAGCTAGAAGTCAGCAAGTTTCTGTGAGTGCACGTAGTCCGCAATCGGGGCAGGGTATTACGCCGTCGGAAAACGAGAACCGTGCCCACAAGGCGACGTAGGGGGTACGAGTGACCGGAGCATGCCAGTCGCAAAGGAAGGCAGGGTGGATTTTGCGTTGAAGGAGGTGGTAGCGGATAACCGCCCACATATGCAGGTGGAAATTGGCGGTCGGGTTCTAGTGGGTTTGGTGGATTCAGGGGCGACACACACCATTCTGGGTGGATTGAGCTGGGAACTCTTACGGGCACAGGGTCTTGAACTTCGGGAGGCAAAACGCTCAGCTATACAGTTAGCGGATAGTGATTGCGTCCCAGTGGAGGGCGACGTTTGGGTGCCGGTGAAGGTGAAGAAGGCCACCCAGTGAATGGGAATCCTAGTTGTTCCTGGGGTCCACACGCCCTAATCGTAGGAGTGGATTTGTTGAGGCTATTCCGAATTGTTTTGGACCTCGGAAGACAGTCGTGGGAATTCACAACACTTGCAACCTGCGACGCACTACAGAGGAAGACCAGGTTATCCCCACTGGAGGAGGCATGGCTTGAAACGCTGGTAGCGAAGGAGTTCAGCTTAATGGGGGAGGGCTTGGGTTGCGCGAAGGGGGTGGAGCACGTAATCAAGATCTCGGCCTCGACCTCGACCATTAAGGAACGTTATTACCCCGTGTCTCCGGCAGTGCAGGCTCAGATAAACGACGAATTGGATGAAATGCTGCGGCTTGGAGTGGGCCTATGGAGACAAGGTCAATTGTTGGTTCACGATTCTCCTTGCTTCTTGTGGATGACTACAGTAAGATGACATTCATTTATTCTCTAACACAAAAATAAAGTTTTCCAGAGATTTAAGGATTTCAAAGCTATGGTTGAGAACCAACAAAAAAAAAATCAAGATACTTCGAACTGACAGCGGAGGTAAATTTTGCGAATGGCTTAATGGATAATTTTTTGGCGAATGAAGGTATAATTCATCAAAGGACTACTGCATATGCCCCTGAGCAAAATGGTGTCAGCGAGAGAGCCAACAGAACTGTTGTAGAAAAAGGCAGGTGTTTGCTTTTTGACGCAAAACTTAAAAAAATTTGAAGCCTGACTTGAGCCATGTACGTCTATTCGGATGTCCGGTGAGGGTACATGTTCCCAAAGAACATAGATTGAAATGGGATAAGAAAGCTGAACAATTCATATTGGTTGGATACTCTGATACTGTAAAGGGATGTCGAGTCTATGATCCAAAGAATAATGTTGTCACTGAAAAGAGAGACATAATAGTGATGGAAAGAAAGCATGGAATTGAAAATTCAGAAGAAAATGCTATATGGATAAAGAATGATGAACAGAACTCAACGCAAAGAGAAGAGATTGAGACACCACATAATGTGCAAGAATCTAGAATAGAGAACAGAGATTCAGTGGGGTATACTAACATAAATGAATCTCTGTCTTGTTCAAGTTCTGATTCATCAGCTTATGTGGATCCAGAAGAGACTCATGTGGATACTTCAACTGATTCCGTCACATCAACTGATATTTCATCAGGTGAACTTGTCTTGGAGTCGGTGAAGTGGTTGGAGATAAGAGACAAAAAAGATCACCAAACCGTGTTGGTTACTAACTTACCAGGTGCTGAGGAGATTGACATTTCAACAGCGCTGAATGGACCAGAAGCAGAACAATGGAAGCTGGCCATGCGTGAAGAGTTGCAAACATTTGAGTACAATGATGCTCGGGAGCTCCTTGATATACCAAGTGATATCTCCAAGTGCAGTGCAAGTTGATATTTAATAATAAAATAGACATAAATGATAAAGTGAGATATAGGGCAGGGCTTGTGGCTAAAGCTTTTTCACAGCGACGTGGAACTGATTATGTGGACACATTTGCTCCTGTAGTGAAACATTCAACTCTAAGAATGTTATTTGCTCTTAGTACACAATGGAATATGGTGTTAGCGTTAAGTTGATTTCACCCCCTCCCGAGACTTCCGCGGCACCATCACCACGCGAAACGGACGAGTCGGGTACCCCAAAGTTGGGGAAAGATAAGTAGCGCCACCACGATTCGAGCCACGACGCTGGAAGCAGTGTAAGTAAGAAGAATTCAAATATTAATATAAGATTGGATTGTATTAGTTAAGGTAGTGTTAAGGTGACAGCGAGTGTTATGGAAAGTTCGTAGAAGATTTCAAATATGAATATAAGATTGGATTGTATTTAGTTAAGGTAAGAGAAGGACTAACACCTTCCTTGCAACATGATGGTGGGATTTGGTGGGATGGGTGGGTCACGTTAGATAGTTTCAAGTCGAAAATATTAGATTCGCCTTTATTGTTATACTTGGCAGAAGCCTAGTCAAATGACCCGTCGGCGCCACAGCATTTCATCTGTCTTTGGAATGTATCGAAAGCCAGTATTCGGCTCGTGATCACATCATATTCATATTGAACTGCATGCTTAACAGAAGCGCGTACCATTTCATTTAACTTGTCACGATTATGGAATGCCCAGACACCCGCCGCTATTTCTGCAGAAATAATGACCAGCAAGCTGCAGAAAAACGAAATAAGCAGACATTGCGATTCCTGCTCCTCAGCATCCCACAAATTCGACTATCAATATCAATACTTTCACGATCAGGAATCGATCAGGTAATAGTAGTTGCCTTCTTGTGTCATAGAGAAGAGGAACGTTGGATCAGTGAGCATCCATATTGCACAAATAATGAAAGCCAAGCGAATAACCCAATATAGAAGATTGACTAGCACCATGAGATATTTGATCGCGATGCAACATCCTTTGAGCCCCATATTTACCTATTTTCACACCGAGCTTGGAATATGAAATTCAAAGTCGCAGAAATAAATATATCAAGCACTTCAGTTTTCAAACAACCCAATTCACTTTTCTCTTCACTTTAAAACACGGACAGATGCCAGCGGGAGCCGAACGACTTTCACGTACACACCTCGCGCACTGGATCAGCTTTTAACTTACCCATCGCAACTTCTGCACACACATCACTTGTCACTTACCTTGTTTTGTAAACATGGGAAACTGGCATAAGGCAGTTCGCGACGAAAGAAACTGCGGCGACCTCCAGCGAATTTACATGTACAGCGGTGGCTAGTGACACGGCGAAAAAAAGGTTATCGTCCTAAGAGCGGGATGTTTGGTTAGCGCTCGCGCTTTTTTTAACCTGGGACTGTAAAGAACTAACGGTGCGAGACGTGGAGTTGAAACATTGAAAGTGAAGAAGGGACTAAATAATAAGACGGTTTAAGTAAACGATCAGCGGAAGTGAAGAAGGGACTAAAGAACAAAGACGGTTTAACTAAACGATCAGTGGAAGTGAAGAAGGGACTACATAAAAAAGACGGTTTAAGTAAACGATCAGTGGAAGTGAAGAAGGGGCTAAAGAACTAAGACGATTTAAGTAAAAGATCAGTGAAAGTGAAGAAGGGACTAAAGAACAAAGACGGTTTAAGTAAAAGATCAGTGGAAGTGAAGAAGGGACTAAAGGACAAAGACGGATTAAGTAAAAGGTCAGTGAAAGTGAAGGAGATGTCTAAGAGGGAACCAGAGAAAAAAGGAAAACTAAGGAAATAAAAAAAAACCACTAAAGACTAAAATTATAGAGTGCCCGTAGCGTAAGTGGTAAGTAGCAGCGAGGAGTGGTGCGCGTGAGACGTGGAGAGCGCGCGTTGAATGAGTCGGTGGTTCCACGGAGGAGGCCACGTGAGGTGGTTAGTGTTTCTTTTTTTTCCTTTCATTTTATTTTATGTTTCGTGGAGTGACGATTTCCCCCCTCCTTTTACTCTGGTTCTGTTTTGGATTTCCAGAAGTGCGATCCGGCGAGCCGCATTCTCGCTTGGCGGTTCTTTGAGGCTTATCAGGGTAAGCGAGTGGCGCCCACGCCCGTCTTCGGCGAGCTTCTGGAGCCCAGAGCCTCAACCGCGGAAGCGACAACCCAGGGCAGGTGAAACCCTGGCTATCGGGAAAATTGTGGTAACATTTGGCGCCCAACGTGGGGCTTTATATAATATAAAAAAATATCAAATAACTTTCAGGCAAATAACTGTTAGGCAAATAACTTTTAGGCAAACAACTTTTAGGCAAATAACTGTTAGGCAAATAACTGTTAGGCAAATAACTGTTAGGCAAATAACTGTTAGGCAAGTAACTGTTAGGTTGAAATCATATTTAAGGGAAAATGGCATCGTCGGGAAAATACCTGGTAGATAGACTCAGCAAGGATGAGCTTTGTTACGAGCTGCAGATCCGAAACCAGGATCCGGGTACAGTCGGCGAGATGCGAAGTAGACTTCGGACAGCACTAAGGGGTGAGAGGGTAACGGATCAGTCGTTGGTAGAGGGAACATATCCATTCTCGCCTCAAGAAGATGTCGAAGCGGTGAAGGAAAAGCTCGCAGAGATAACAACTTTAGTTAGAAGTTTTGAAGGGAACACGTATAGTCGAGAGTTCCTCAAGGTTAAAGCGAAGGTTAATTTTGCGTTGAGGCGGTTAGGGAGAGTACCTATGGATCAAGTGGACTGCGCGAAGGAGGTCATAAGGCTGAGGTCCGCTCTGGTGATGGCAGTGGGGGAACTGCACGGCAAGGCGGAAGGCGAGCTGGATAGGGAAGAGGCAGAACAATCCTCTAGTGAGATGGGAGATGGGGCTGTACTAGGACCAGAACCAACAGCGGGGCCAGTTTGCTCAACCCCTCGTATCGGGGAGCCTATGGGGAAACAACAAGATGTGACTAAATGGGGAATACGCTTCACGGGAGATCAATACAGTTCGGTCAGCACGTTCCTCTTAAGGGTGGAAGAATTGCGAAAGGCTAAGGGGGTATGAAAGTCGCAAGTATTTTGATCGGCTGTACTGTTGTTCGAGGGAGAAGCGTTGACGTGGTTCAGATCGGTGACGCACAGATGTAGCGATTGGGACGATGTGCAAAGATAGTTGCGGGCAGAATTTTTACCTCGGGACTACGACGATAGGCTACTGGAGGAAATACAGCACCGGACGCAAGGCGTAAACGAGTCCATTGGAGTCTTCGTAGCTGCAATGGAGGGACTATATGGACGTCTGGGTACTCCGTGCTCAGAAGGGAAGAAATTACGTCGGATAAGACGCAACATTGCTCCTTTTTATCAGGAGCGACTTAGCCTGATACCGGTATCGTCTATAGCGGAACTCGTTGACCTAGGGAGGAAGCTGGAAGAGACAAGAGCGACGGTGGAGTCTTTTGTTCCGCCACCAAATCGACAAAGGCACAAGTTGCTGGAGCCGGACTTAGCGTATTCTGGGACCAGCGGTAGAGTTGCAGTCGCGGCGGTCCAGGAGATAAACAAGGATGTCCGTTGCTGGAACCGCAACAGGATGGGACACATTTCGAAGAATTGCGGACAGCCCCAAAAGTGTTTCGGTTGTGGTCGTCTGGGGGTGGGAAGGGCGGGTTGCCCTAATTGCAGACCGCGCCCAGCTAGAAGTCAGCAAGTTTCTGTGAGTGCACGTAGTCCGCAATCGGGGCAGGGTATTACGCCGTCGGAAAACGAGAACCGTGCCCACAAGGCGACGTAGGGGGTACGAGTGACCGGAGCATGCCAGTCGCAAAGGAAGGCAGGGTGGATTTTGCGTTGAAGGAGGTGGTAGCGGATAACCGCCCACATATGCAGGTGGAAATTGGCGGTCGGGTTCTAGTGGGTTTGGTGGATTCAGGGGCGACACACACCATTCTGGGTGGATTGAGCTGGGAACTCTTACGGGCACAGGGTCTTGAACTTCGGGAGGCAAAACGCTCAGCTATACAGTTAGCGGATAGTGATTGCGTCCCAGTGGAGGGCGACGTTTGGGTGCCGGTGAAGGTGAAGAAGGCCACCCAGTGAATGGGAATCCTAGTTGTTCCTGGGGTCCACACGCCCTAATCGTAGGAGTGGATTTGTTGAGGCTATTCCGAATTGTTTTGGACCTCGGAAGACAGTCGTGGGAATTCACAACACTTGCAACCTGCGACGCACTACAGAGGAAGACCAGGTTATCCCCACTGGAGGAGGCATGGCTTGAAACGCTGGTAGCGAAGGAGTTCAGCTTAATGGGGGAGGGCTTGGGTTGCGCGAAGGGGGTGGAGCACGTAATCAAGATCTCGGCCTCGACCTCGACCATTAAGGAACGTTATTACCCCGTGTCTCCGGCAGTGCAGGCTCAGATAAACGACGAATTGGATGAAATGCTGCGGCTTGGAGTGGTGGAACCTTCCGGGAGTCCATGGTCGTCACCCATCCTCTTAGTAAGAAAAAAGGATGGGAAATCTCGGTTTTGTGTGCATTTCCGGAAATTAAATAGTGTATCCAAGAGAGACGCCTATCCACTGTCATACATCACCTCCACGTTAGAC
Organism: Stratiomys singularior; assembly: GCA_954870665.1. Classification (NCBI taxonomy): domain Eukaryota; kingdom Metazoa; phylum Arthropoda; class Insecta; order Diptera; family Stratiomyidae; genus Stratiomys; species Stratiomys singularior. Next base: position 6,518,806 of record OX940882.1, on the reverse strand, counting down.
AAATTACGGGCAGCCCGATATCTGTCCTCTTTGGACATAAAATCCGCTTATTGGCAGATCCCCATGGCGGAGTCGTTGAAGCCTTTCACAGCTTTCACAGTGCCTGTACGGGGTTTATTTCATTTTAACCGCATGCCGTTTGGACTACACAACGCTCCGGCGACATGGCAGCGTTTTGTGGATCGAATTTTGGGACCGGAGCTGGAACCATATGCCTTCGTGCACCTAGATGATGTGATAGTAGTCACTGATTTCGATTTTGAAAAGCATCTGGAGATCCTTCGAGTGGTCTTGTCGCGTTTACGGGTCTCAAGGGAAAAATGTGAATTTTGTCGACCGCAATTGAAGTATCTGGGATATATCGTGGACGAGAGTGGATTACACGTCAGCCCAGAAAAGGTAGAGTGTATATTACATATTGCCCGACCGAGCAACGTGAAGAAGGTACGACAATTTTTGGGAATGGTGTCTTGGTACAGGCGGTTTATTCCGGATCTACTTCGGAAAAACAAGAAGTTTGAATGGACCGAACAATGTGAGTTGGCCTTTTTACGCTGCCAGACGATGCTGTCAACGGCACCTATTCTCACATGCCCAGATTTCTCTTTGCCCTTCAAGATACAGACGGATGCCTCAGACTATGGCATCGGGGCGGTGCTGAGCCAGAACCATCCAGAGGGGGAAAAGGGGGTATGCTATCTGAGCCGGGGTCTTTCCAAGACAGAGCAAAATTATTCAACCACTGAGAAGGAATGTTAGTGGTGCTATGGGTAGTGGAGAAACTCCGGCCCTATTTGGAAGCATCACGCTTTACGGTGGTCAAAGACCACCACTCGCTGGTGTGGCTAAATAATCTACGGGACCCAAACGGTCGTCTGGCTCGATGGACGGTTAGACTGCAGCAATTTGATTACGACGTCATTCATCGAAAAGGTAAGGAGCATGTGGTTCCAGATGCTCTATCCCGGGCAATTCCACAGGTTGCCGCGGCTGTGGAAGATCAAGAAGGGGATAAGTGGGTACTCGGCATGCGGAACAAAATAGGGAAGGACCCAGCCAAATTCCCAGAGTGGCGTATCGACGGGGAGTTTATATGGTGTAACGTACCCGGGCGGCATGCAGAGCTGACGTGTAACTCATGGAAACGGGTAGTTCCCAAATGCGAACGCCAAGCCATTTTCCAACAGTGTCACGATGATGCCACGGCGGGGCATATGGGTGTCAACAGGACATACGACCGGGTAGCTCAACGTTATTATTGGCCAAAAATGAGGGCAGATGTGCAGCGGTACGTCTCGAAGTGCAAAACTTGCCAAGCAACCAAGGTGGAGCGAAGGTCTCCTTATGGGCCAATGACATCCAGGGCGGGTCTGGCCAAAGAACCATGGGAGGTTATTTGTGTGGACCTGGTGGGACCCTTGCCACGGTCTACCCAGGGAAATACCAATATATTGACGGTGGTCGACTATTGTACTAAAATGCCTCTAGTCTTTCCTCTCCGACAGGCTACGGCCGCGCAAGTGTCGAGATTGCTTGAGGAACGAGTGTTCTTGCTGTTCGGAGTACCTGCGTTGGTAGTCTGCTACAACGGGGTCCAATTTAAGTCGAAGGAATTGGATAAATTGGTGACGGGGTATGGAGGTCGCATACAATTTACACCATTCTACCACCCACAAGCCAACCCCGCAGAGCGGGTCAATCAGACGATCAAGCAGATGTTGAGGGCTTATGTAGGGGACAACCATCGGAAATGGGACGTGCATTTACCCAAGATCGGATGCGCCTTGCGGACTTACACGCATGAAGCCATGGGAAGCACCCCGTACTTTATTAATTTCGGACGAGAGATGGTGGTTACACGAAAGGGGCCAAAGCCGCCGACGGGGGAGAACGTGCTGCAGGACCCAACGGAGAGAGCCGTGAAACTTGCGGAAATAAGAGGTGAAGTGGTGAGGCTTCTAAAGAATGCCGCAAAAAAAAGCACCAATCGGTACAATCTTAGGATGCGAACTCCACCTTTTCGTCCTAATGATTTAGTATGGAGGAGGAATTTCGGGTTATCGGATGCGACCCAGTACTATTCTGCTAAACTGGCACCGGAGTACCTCGGGCCATTTCAAATAGAGAAACGCAAGTCCTCATCCTTGTTTAGGTTGCGTGATATGAGTGGGAAGAACGCAGGGACATGGCATGCAAAAGACCTTAAATCTTACGTTGTTTGAGGCGTGGCGTAATCACCGCAAAAGGATAGTAACGCGTAACCGACGTGAGAGGTTAGACGTCGGTGAGGAAGACATAAGGGATACATGCAAGGGAGTGACGTCACTAGTACACGAAGACAATACAACAGATCGATCGTTTAGTGTAAATGAAATTTTACCGTCATAGTTGGCCTTTCGGTAATCACTGTTGCCGGTCGAGAGTTTCTTTTGTTTCTTTTCTTGTAAGCCTCGTGTTTTTCTTCTGGTCTTTCCGTCCTCGCTTGGCAAGCTCCCTTTCCTGTTTTTCTTTTCTTCTTTTTTTCCCCATTAAATAAAAATAATAAAATAAATTAAATAAAAAGAAAAAAAAGTGCAGCCGGGAAATTAATTTTGGGTGATACGCAGAAGGGAAAGGAAAATATATAAACCAATGACTTACCTACCTCGTGGCTAAACGTAGTTAGCGGGTAAACGTAACCTGCGTGGAAGGTTGTCCGGCTAAGCAGGGAGAATATTACGTACTAGTGAATTTCGGGGAAATCCACTTGAATTAGGGGAGGAATTGTTACGGGTTAAGTTGATTTCATCCCCTCCCGAGACTTCCGCGGCACCATCACCACGCGAAATGGACGAGTCGGGTACCCCAAAGTTGGGGAAAGATAAGTAGCGCCACCACGATTCGAGCCACGACGCTGGAAGCAGTGTAAGTAAGAAGAATTCAAATATTAATATAAGATTGGATTGTATTAGTTAAGGTAGTGTTAAGGTGACAGCGAGTGTTATGGAAAGTTCGTAGAAGATTTCAAATATGAATATAAGATTGGATTGTATTTAGTTAAGGTAAGAGAAGGACTAACACCTTCCTTGCAACATGATGGTGGGATTTGGTGGGATGGGTGGGTCACGTTAGATAGTTTCAAGTCGAAAATATTAGATTCGCCTTTATTGTTATACTTGGCAGAAGCCTAGTCAAATGACCCGTCGGCGCCACAGCATTTCATCTGTCTTTGGAATGTATCGAAAGCCAGTGTTCGGCTCGTGATCACATCATATTCATATTGAACTGCATGTTTAACAGAAGCGCGTACCATTTCATTTAACTTGTCACGATTATGGAATGCCCAGACACCCGCCGCTATTTCTGCAGAAATAATGACCAGCAAGCAGCAGAAAAACGAAATAAGCAGACATTGCGATTCCTGCTCCACAGCATCCCACAAATGCGACTATCAATATCAATACTTCCACGATCAGGAATCGATCAGGTAATAGTAGTTGCCTTCTTGTGTCATAGAGAAGAGGAACGTTGGATCAGTGAGCATCCATATTGCACAAATAATGATAGCCAAGCCAAAAACCCAAAATAGAAGATTGACTAGCACCATGAGATATTTGATCGCAATGCAACATCCTTTGAGCCCCATATTTACCTATTTTCACACCGAGCTTGGAATATGAAATTCAAAGTCACAGAAATAAATATATCAAGCACTTCAGCACTTTAAAACACGGACAGATGCCAGCGGGAGCCGAACGACTTTCATGTTCACACCTCGCGCACTGCATCAGCTTTTAACTTACCCACCGCAACTTCTGCACACACATCACTTGTCACTTACCTTGTTTTGTAAACATGGGAAACTGGCATAAGGCAGTTCGCGACGAAAGAAACTGCGGCGACCTCCAGCGAATTTACATGTACAGCGGTGGCTAGTGACACGGCGAAAAAAAGGTTATCGTCCTAAGAGCGGGATGTTTGGTTGGCCGTTAGGGATTGAGGCAATATAAGGAGGAAGCTTGATAGCGCTCGCGCTTTTTTTAACATGGGACTGCAAAGAACTAACGGTGCGAGACGTGGAGTTGAAACATTGAAAGTGAAGAAGGGACTAAATAACAAGAAAGTTTAAGTAAACGATCAATGGAAGTGAAGAAGGGACTAAACAACAAAGACGGTTTAACTAAACGATCAGTGGAAGTGAAGAAGGGACTAAAGTACTAAGACGGTTTAAGTAAAGATCAGTGAAAATGAAGAAGGGACTAAAGAAATAAGACGATTTAAGTGAAAGATCAGTGAAAGTGAAGAATGGACTAAAGAACAAAGACGGTTTAAGTAAAAGGTCAGTGAAAGTGAAGAAGGGACTAAAGGAAAAAGACGGATTAAGTAAAAGATCAGTGAAAGTGAAGAAGGGACTAAAGAACAAAGACGGATTAAGTAAAAGATCAGTGAAAGTGAAGGAGATGTCTAAGAGGAAACCAGAGAACAAAGGAAAAAAAAGGAAATGAAAAAAAACCACTAAAGACTAAAATTATAGAGTGCCCGTAGCGTAAGTGGTAAGTGGCAGTGAGGAGTGGTGCGCGTGAGACGTGGAGAGCGCGCGTTGAATGAGTCGGTGGTTCCACGGAGGAGGCCACGTGAGGTGGTTAGTGTTTCTTTTTTTTCCTTTCCTTTGATTTTATGTTTCATGGAGTGACGATTTCATCCCCCCCCCTTTACTCTGGTGCTGTTTTGGATTTCCAGAGGTGCGATCCGGCGAGCCGCATTCTCGCTTGGCGGTTCTTTGAGGCTTATCAGGGTAAGCGAGTGGCGCCCACGCCCGTCTTCGGCGAGCTTCTGGAGCCCAGAGCCTCAACCGCGGAAGCGACAGCCCAGGGCAGGTGAAACCCTGGCTATCGGGAAAATTTTGGTAACAATGGACATTACTCATCTCGATGTAATTACTGCTTTTCGAAATGGACACTTGAATGAGAATATTTGTATGTATCGTATTTGTATGTATTGTAGGTTTTGACTGTACAGATAAAGGCAAGGTTTTAAAACTTAAGAAAGCAATAAATGGGCTTAAACAATCATCCTTAATGTGGTATAAGAGAGCTTAAGATTGTTCATGTAAATTGGGTTTTAAAATAAGTAGCAATGAACCATGTTTATTTACAAAAGTTGAGAATGAGGTGAGAATGTTAAAATAATTGTTGCTGTTTATGTTGATGATTTTCTGATATTTTCAAACTGCAAAAAGAAAACTGATAATTTGAAAGCTGTTTTAAGCTCAGAATTTAAGATAAAAGATTTAAGTTGTGTAAAACGCTATTTAGGCATGAGAGTGCAGTAGATAAAAAATCAAATACTGTGAAAATAGATCAAGAACAATTTATAGAACAGTTGTTACATAAATTTGGAACGTTCAATTGTACATCTATCGATACTCCTATAGAATGTAAGTTGAATCTAAAAAAGGCTGAAAATTGTTTAACAGATGTTCCTTATCAAAGACTAATAGGTAGTCTAATGTACTTAGCTGTTCTGTCTAGGCCTGACATAGCTTATTCCATTAGTTACCTAAGTCAATTTAATAATTGCTATAATGAAACTCATTTTAATCAAGCTAAGAGAGTATTGAAATATTTACAGAAAACTAAACATTATTGTTTGAAATATAGCAAAGATAGTAATATAGAATTAGAAGGTTTTGTAGATGCCGATTGGGCAAGTGATGTTTTAGACAGGAAATCCTTTACTGGTTTCTGCTTTAATATGGCTGGTTCTGTTATATCATGGCAAAGCAGGAAGCCGAAAACTGTATCCTTATCCAGTACCGAAGCTGAGTATGTAGCATTGTCAGAAGTAGCTAGGGAAGCTACATATTTGAGAAATTTGATGTATGAAATAACAGGTGAATTAAGCATCGTTAAGTTGCATTGTGATAACCAGAGTGCATTGAAATTATCTTCAAATCACCAGTCTCTGAATAGAACTAAGCACATTGATGTGCGTTATCATTATATTAAAGATGCTATAAAGAATAATGTGATTCATGTGAAATATGTGTCAACTCTAGATATGCCTGCTGATCTCTTAACCAAAGGTTTATTATCAGCAAAGCATTATAAATTTTTAGGAATGATAGTTCTTGTTCCTAATTAAAATTTTAAGTTAGTTAATTGTTTCTTGAGTAACTTTTTAGAAATATTTTGTTAAGTAGGGGTATTATAATTATATACCAAAATGTTTCTGTAGGACTAGTAGTGCCATCTTTATTTTATTCATGTTATGTTCTGTTGTGACAAATGAAGTGTCAGTCGTTAAGGGGTCTGTCTAGTAGCTCGCGCCGAAAAAAACGCGATTTTCGTGATTATTGCTTGGGATACTGGATAAAGGTAATGATATAAAAGTTATTAAGCTTAGTAAATACACTCTTGAAATATATAAAAAAATTTTTTTCTTTTATTTTATACATGTATTATGACCAAAAACGTCAGCCAAACGCAACACCTCGAAAAGTAGGTAGGTCCGCCTTGTTGATAAAATCTCGGAGCTGTGTTGTCTGAAACAAAAAAATCAAAGTGTTTTAGGTTTGGTATGACAATGGCTATGTCTTTTATGAATTTTATTCAATTATTTTAAAAAATAAAAAAATGGTGAAGAAAAAACAAAAATTTTTCAAAAAACCGTTTTTTTTTCGCCGATTTTTGAAAAAAAAATATAGTAAAATTCAAAATTTTTGAAAAAAATTTATAGGAGACATAGCGATAGGTTTAAAAAATATGTGGTTCAAATTTCATAAGGATCGGTCGAGTAGTTTCGAAAATTTCATCAACAAGGCGAGTAAAAACGTTGTTTCGAGAAAAACGCGTTTAAATTTTTTTTTACATGAAGTTCTTAAAAAAAAATTACTTACACCTAGTGAGCGATGCCTGGACCGTACAAAATTCCTTCAGATTGTTTGAAGAGTTGACTTTCTTCCAATCTTTTCTGTCTCAGCATTGTTCTGCCCTCTTTGGAAGCTTCCGATGAACGGCGGTTGCCTACTTGGATACGGTGGCGGTCGCGCGTCGCGGCATATGCGACTGCAATTTCGCCGATTCCAACGTGCATCGTTTCCATAATTTTCAATACTGTGCTGAAGCCTTCATTGAAAATACATGCTGCTGTAAGGCACGCAATTTTAACGATTTTTTGGCCAGAGAAAGTGTGTTTCGGTGCCATACTCCACACAGTAGCGTTGAAACTCACATTGCTGTTTTGCGTGTTGCCTCCTAAGCACCTCTCGAGCAATTCGTCTTTGGTCAGATCTTCGTAGATCGGCTTCAGCACTTCTTGCACGTCTTCAGGTGCAGGTGGATGCTTCAAATCTTTCAGTGTCTGCTTTGCTTCTGCTTTCCGATATTTGCACCAGCTCGATTCTCCAGCTGGACAGTACTGATGTTGAGGCATAGAGTCGGTCGAAATTTTATGGTAAAATCCAGCCCAAATTTCATTGCGCATTCCTTCGACTGAATCCTTGTTTCTTTGAACTGCTAATCCATAATTAGTAGACAATACCTTCATTAGCTTGATCGTCAAATCAACAGTTTTAACTTTAGGAACACTGTCAGTTTTCCTCTTCTTGGCAGCGGTTTTTTTTTCGAAGAAGTTTTTTCGACCTTCTCGGTCTGTTTTTCCTCGGCTTTCCTTTTAGCAGTTTCGGCTTTTCTTCGTTGTGTAAGGTTTTTTTTTTGCTTCGCTAGCACGCTTGAATATTCTTTTTGCTACGTGCAACACGCATTCTAATTTTTTTACCGTAACGTTTTCTCCATACGGAAATGTTTCAAGCAGCATTTTGAAAGTTTTGGAGTCCCCATCACCAATATAAAAACCATAGCGGACTGCGTACTTTGCCAGTGATCTCATGAACATTTTTACAATTCCATTGACCTCCATTTTACCGGAGCTACCTTCATGGTCACAATTTTCCTTGTGTTTTTCATACCAAGCAGCAAAACCAATATCATCTTTCCTCTTTTTCCAGAATTCGCACGCTTTATGTATCTTAAAACCAATGATGTATCTTAAAACCAAAACCTTTCTGTCCAAATTTCGAAAAAGACACATCACCTTTACACACTTTACACGATAAATATTGTTCTAGAAGAGTAAACACGAAAAAAAACTGTATAATACTGTAGCCTGTATCTTTTCTTACACGTACATCAAAACTGTCGTCTTTCGACTCTTTTAGCTTTTTTACTGATGCACTTGTATTACTCCTGCTCCGATCTCCACGTAAACTACGCTTTTTTGTCTTACTTCCTGCACGTCGCCAGGATTTAGTTTGATGTTTGCCTTTTTTATCCATTGCGAAAATACGACAATTTCACGTAGAGAGATGTTGCTCTAACGAATTTACAAACAGAACTGCCTCTTTTCGCTCCAAAAGCAGGTATATACATTTAGTAGATCAAAACAACGAAATATATACGACCTTTAGGATACCGATATATAATATATATACATATATACAAGAGGATTCTGAAAGAGAGCAGCTGCGAGAGAAAACAATAGCAGGTAAGCGGCTGGAACGGCGCGCAAGGAAATTCGCGGTCAGCGCGCTAGAGGTACCTACCTTTGAAGCGTTTAAAAAAAATGTTAGAGTTCTCGGATCGTTCTAAAATTTTCACACAATATTTCTTAATATATTTACTTTCGAAAAAAGTAAACAAAAAAAAAACGTTTTTTCAAAAGTGAGTTACTAGACAGACCCCTTAACCGAAAGAGCGTGTATTAATATCTATCTTGTTGTCAAATTGTGATATTTTTTGGCATTCGATTAATGAAACAATGTACTTTCCAGCTGTTTACCAGGATTTTTCATGTGTATGGAAATTAGAAGTGAGTTAAAACCTCAAATAATGTATTTAATTTACATCATAAACAGGTTTTTCTCCATTCTTTTTAAAATTATCGAAATTTTGATAAATTTACTGACTACTAATTTTTTGTGGATAAAGTATAGTCACGAAGTGACGTGAGCTGATGATCAAATTCTTTGGACGGAATAGAATAAAATAGTAGATCTTGTGCTTCTATGAGAAATTCCGAGACTCCGCACTTCTTTTGATAGTATGTTATGAAAATTTTAGTACCATTGACGATTCAAAAAAGTTCAAAGAATTACAAACATAATGATATTTTAAATGACATTATATGTAACCTTGCACGAGTGATATATGGAATACAACATGCCATAACATTTTTTCAAGTTTTTTTTTAAAACCTTAATTCATGTTATATCGCTTTATTCTTCCTGCATCATGTTTCGTAGGTCGGGACAGCTTTTCTCTATGGAATACCAATCGTTTCACTTTACATCGAATCGCAGGAGCGTTTATGTTTAGCACAGATATCGAATACGTTATTAAAACAATATAGCTATAATGAAATCCATAACCGACGTGTAGCTTTGGGTATAACATGTGTTCAATGTACACCAGTTCAACTGGAAATTTTACGAAGATCAGGAGCGATGCCAGTAAGCTCCCGCAGATGTGGCATGATAACTCGACGAGAAGCCGAGCGCCTGTGTAAATCATTCCTCGGTGATAATTCCCCGCCTAGGCTTCCAGAAGACTTTGCTTTTAACGTTCATCACGAATGCGCATGGGGATGTCGAGGATCATTTCTGCCAGCGCGATATAACTCATCGAGGGCTAAATGTATTAAGTGCGCATATTGCGGATTATTTTTTTCGCCGAACAAGTTCATATTTCACTCTCACAGAGTAAGCACAAGTGATAAGTATGTACAGCCAGATGCAGCAAATTTTAATTCATGGAGACGTCATATGAAATTAAGTGGCAGTCCACTTGAAGATATTGTTCATGCGTGGGAAGATGTAAAAGCCATGTTCAACGGTGGTACACGAAAACGACTTATCTCATCATCTTCCAATGGATCCAGTGGACAAAATTTGAGATTTAAAAATATTTTACCACCAACAACATGTGCCAATACACCTCTAAATTCATACAGTATTAGTCCGTCAATAATCCAATCAGAAACTCTTACTACTACATCAGCAGGATCGAAAATTTGCGCTGAAGGTAATCAAGACAAAGACCGTCCGTCTCAAGAATTAATTGCAAGAGTGACTGATGCCTCATTAATCAGTAATTCGAATCAGGTGTCGGTGTCAGCAACGGTGAACGTCACGTCCTCTGGTATTAGTAAACCCGCATCTTCCTCATCTAATATAAACACACTTTGCAATGACCTCCCAATGCCTTTTGGTAGAGGCTTCATAATGGATTATATGTGGCATGCACAAGCTAAAAATTCGGCTATACAGTTTTCAAATCATGCGTTTCCGTGGATAAAGCGTCCAGGTACATTATATGTAGATCATCATCAATCTTCACAGCATCTCACCAAGAAACGAATAATTTTGCCTACTTTGACTGATGCTAATTCTGTTGAGATGGTTTGTAATATCTCTGAATCACAAACTTTTGCCAAATGTTCAAAATCCTCCGATAATTCGATAGTATCTAAACCAGTTAGTTCAGCATTCCGACCCATCAAACATCAATTGCCAGCAAAAAATCCGTACTGTCTTAGTTCTTGTGGCTTTGGAGTCACCTCTGACTATGGCACAGATGATGACCAAAGGACTTCTAGTAGAAACTCAAGAGATGACTTATCAAGTGTAACAAAAATTAAAGAGTCATTATCGAGTGATGATGAATTGGTTGATATTGAAACAACCGAAGAAGATGAATACCATTTTAAGAGGAACACAAGTCAGTATTATAAAGATGAGAGAACGCGGCGCTATCGAATAGTTGAAAGCTTGGAAATTGGAAAACTATCACCATTGGATCTGGAAAATGAATCACTTAGCCAATCAAATAGTTGGGATAGCTCAACAACGAATTGTGAGATTCAAGAGGTAAGTTTCAAAAAATATTACCCTGTGTTTTTTCATTAAAAGATTGCTGATTTAGAAATTTAATAAGATCAATAAATGTCTTTTATAACCGAAGCATAGTATTAAAAATGTCACAGTATAAAAAAAGGATACTGGTACAAAAAAAATGATACTTCGAAGCAAATGCGTTCTTGACGGGAACTGGAGTCTTGAAATTCATACAAATTGCTGTTATAAAACTGAAACTTATTCTGTGTTGCCGTATATTTTCTGATTGTCCATTATTTTGAAAGGGGGGGGGGGCGTGACAAGAAATCATAGCCAAGAAATTGATTCATAGGGAAACTCGAAAAAATTACTTTGAAACGTATTAACGTAAAACTGAAAAAAGGGAACTTTACTTTACAGCTAATTTCAACCAGTTTATAAAATCTCTAACCAAAATTTTTTTTAGATTCATTATTTTGTGTACTTTTTCCTTGTATAAAATGACCCCTGTAGCTTTTTTGCAGTAACTCTACCAACTTTTGAGAAGTTGTGGAGGTGATTTTAGTCCGAGAAAGTAGTTCATTAGATTCATGGTCTGTTGGAACCCCACGAATATCCTTGACACAATGTTCATGACATAATAAGAAACCGATATTTCTTATAACATAAATTTTTGGATTAACTTTCGATATTCTCAAAAAGTTTCAAAATTTCAATTCAAAATTCATACTTGTTTACATTTTAAGAGCACAGCACGGAGCGCTAATTGAGTAGATATTATCAATTTTATTGCATAGACGGTTAGGCGGAGCATTGTCTGAAAAAGTCGCTTTATCTGCTTGTGTGCTTTTAAAGTGAAACTTGCTTTCTCTTCAAATTCTGGTAAAGATCTGACACTAAGTAGGGCACACTCGCATTATCTTAGAGCCGGTTACGATTAAGCCATCTACAAATGCGTTCAATATTGAAAGTGAAAAATGTCTTTAAAAAAGTGTAGACGCCGTAGACAAGGTTTGTCTACCAACGCCTTATTCTGCAGTCATACGGATATAGAAAGCGGCATAGCTGATGATACGTACAGTGGACTCTGTCACATCCATTTCGTTACGAACAATATATTTGATCATTGCTATGCAAAAAACCTATCAAAGACGAAAAAAACGAGAATAAAAATTAGGAAGAAATTTTCTTGAATTTCAAAGTATCAGGAGACGGCAAAGTCATAGCAGTTACGTTAGTTGTTGTATAATTTGTAAATGAACTTCTTAGTGATGATCTTCTAAGTGTTCACCTACGAAATTTTGATTTTCAATTTCAGTTACAGTTTAAAAAATATTCTATGTAAATATCGCGGTAAAAACTTTTAATTTCTGTTATTTTTTCAAATTTTCTCAGTTTGGACAGTGATTTTGGGGATCAACCAGAATACGGGTACGGATGTTGTTCAGAAGAGAACATGTAACATTTCTTTACTGGCCGAGTGTGTGTTCTGTTTGTGTGACGATTAATGTGAAATGTGCATATAGTTACGATAAAGGATAGTACTAAAAATTTAGTTTTTTAATTATTGTCTTAGTTATTCAAATTTTCAACGCGGTTGAATTTAAATTAGCTTCCTTACCGTACTTTTTTGTTTAAATAAGATTTATTTTCATCGATCTTGTTTGCTTCACTAACGATATGCAAATGAATGAATGGTTGGAAAGTAACCTTAAAAATATAGAGTACAAATTGAAAATTTAGCTGTAGCTGACGTTGCCAGAGTGCTTACATAGCTTAAATAATTGCTAGTAATTGTGTGCCTTTCCTAGTGGAAATTATTCTTTGACCTTATTTCTATTTTTTCCTATTCTTTTACCTTATTCAACGCTAATTAATTTTTCGGAAGCCAGTTCTTCCATTCATAAACAGTGTACATAAAAATCATTTAAATTATCAATTGATTGCCAAATTTTCGATTTTTCTGCAAGACCTACAATATGAAGTTGAAATCTACGAAAACATCTGAACTGTGATCTCGTGGAAAACCTCGATTACTTACTGCACACTAAAGATTTGACTTTCTATTACCACTCATAATTTGTTTAACTTTACTTTATTTCAAATCCACCACTTTTGTACATTATTATCAATGAAATGATATGACCAATGATAAATGACTTGATCACATGAAAATAATAATTGTACTAATAATTTTTTTCTGAGCGGGAGGCGAAAGCTAATTACGCACTGACTGTCAGTCTCCTCTCGGCACACAAAAACTAGACTACCGGCTAAACACCTCCCCTGTTGCAGCGAGAATCTATTCTCTCCCCGAAATATAAAAGATTCCTCATACACCTTTCTTATATGAAGGCAATTCGGGGAATCTAACTTTCCCATTTGATGCAGATAAGAATGAAAAAACTCGTGCCGACCTAAGTTTCTGCAATGCTTTCGGTTGAGCTGAGACTCCAGGTCTCTGATAAGGAGTACGGTCTAACTCCATTGAGTTTCGTTTGTCCACCCTTTCTGCCGGACTGTTATAGGCCTTCCTTTCTCTTCTCATAATCCAGCTTCTTTTCTTCTTCCCTCCTTCCCCATCCTTGTACAAAATGGAAAAATAAGTCTAAGTGCTCACGAGTATACTTAGAATGGATAGAAAACCATGACGAGGAAGACTGTTAAAATCATAAAAGCACTGCAGGAAGCATGGAAATGGTGTCTTTGAGATCAGAACGATTACATGGTGTGAAATACGGAAACTATATTGGTGACGGTGATTTGCGGACGTTTAGAGTAATTCTCAATTTGAATCCTTATGGTGATGACCATCAATGATGCTTAGGTGGCCGCAAAATGAAAATGAATATTTAAATTACATGTATGAAAATTACAATAACGGTTCTTTACAAGAATATAAAATTTATAATTTTTGCTCAAATCTTTCAAAAGGAATCTATGCTATGGATTTCAAATCTATGTAATGAATCAATCAAAGCTACGAAGCCCAAAAAATCAGTGACCAAGGGCCAATGTACCCATAGTACCATATGTGTAACTACTTCAAGGGCCTTGTACTGTTGTTAAATGTACTTAATCGACTCAGAAACTTTGAACAATTATACAGAAGTAACAAGTGCACCGAATCAGCTAAATGTACGATTTTAAGCCCTAAACACTAAACGAGGTATATAACAACCCTTTATATGGAAAACACTGGATGGCTGAAAGACAATGGAAGAAATATTGCCACGTCTAAGGAATGTATCCCCAACATCAGGTTCCAGTTAGTAAGTTATTTCGCAACGAGATTTTCAGTGTCAGGAATGGATGCAGTAGTAATTGTACTTTATGGGCGATGCAATGCAATGATTAGAGACAAAGCTCTAAAAACTTGGCCTTCTTGAATCGGTGGAGGAGGAAGCTTTTGACTTGAAAGATTTCCTGAGCGGAGCATTACTCCTCCATTGTTGTAACGCACTACATTCTAATTTGATACCTATTGATCCCCCGCTAGTTCCTTATCCCTTATAATGAACTAAGGTAACATTGGATATTAGACACTCAAACACAGGAATTGCGGCTGAATATCATTCATAGAGCTAGAGATTGGACATAGCGTGACTCAATGAAGTAATTGTCACATAAAGAAGCTCGATAACAAAGCATTACTTCAAGACCTTGAATGGCTTGAATATTCTTTCGAGATCTGCTATCACAAATGCACAAAAAGCAGTATATACCACACTTGATAAAGTCGCATTGCTGTCCGAAAAGGATACAAGCCATTTTAAGGTCCTATTTTAAATATATATCGTAGACCTGATTATACTGGATTGTTCCATAAGTCGTTTTTTTCCTCATTAATGACATGATCTGCATATTTCATGTAGTAGTGATTGAAGTCGGATCGCCTTTTCTTCGGCAGAACGAATAAACTATGCGTGTAAAACTATGAAAAAATCGTCGTTTCTTCGCCAAAGCGAACAAGAAAACTTTTCTTTTTCCAGTTTTCTGGATCCACTTTTTTATTGTCCAGATTGCTCTTGCCAGTATCAGCTAATTGTTTTAAGTGGCATATTAGGTTATTCGTTTTTGGACTCGGTTACTTTGGTTTTTATCATTAATTTTCGTCGCGCAATTACCGACAATTTGCACAATCAAGAATTATCCTTATGTGGCTTTTTCGAAAAAGTCCATTTTACGCGATAAGAGTTATCCTTTGCGGCTTCTTCTTGATTTGTTTTTTACGCAACCAGAATTTACCACTGGCGGCTTCTTTTTGTTTTGTTTTCCGACTGCGCTATTTGGTCGTGTTAATTTGGTCGTTATGTGTTAATTTGGTCGTGAGTTTAAAAAACCCAATTTAGTTAATGTTTTCGAAACAGTGATACTATTTCACACCTACAATTCAGAACCGGTATTAACTATTTCGCATCTCGGATTCAGGACCAACTGCCGGAATGCCAGGTAAGCTCCAATTTATTTTATTTCTTCATTTTCTAATTTTATGCAATGTAATAGTGATGACGCTATGTCTGCATTTACAGGTTGTTTATTACCATATTCATCTCTTTGTTCAGTCTAAAAGAATTTTTACGCGTGGGAACTAGGAATGTAAATGACTCGTGTCGTGCATAATAATTAGTTAGTTGAGTGTTTTAGTGTCGTGTTGCAGTAACATGCAGTAACAGATACTTTTTGTGGAAACACAGCGTATTAATAAAACCTAAGTGATATTCATTTAAATAAATAAATAATTTTTTATTAAATTCGATGTTAACGGTTTTTGCATTTTGAAACTATGAACTTTCAACATGTAAAAGCCACTGATATCGATTATTAATGTAAAATATATCGATTATAAAAACATATCATGATTTAAATGATGATTCAAATAATATAAAGTGATAGAAATGTTGAAATCACAACCTTATCGGTGCTCTACTTTAGGGGCATGTACAGAACTGTACATTGGACAACAATAGAAACAGCTGTCATGCTGATTAAGATACTGAATAAAGTGCTAATCACCATAACAGATGCTTCTGTTGTTGTTCGTATCCAGTGTACACCTAATTGCATGTACTGTTGACCACAGATAATTATCACATACCCAAAATTGATGTTATTATCGTGTTTTTACCCGTTTTGTGCACTTGTCGGCTTAAAATAGCACTATACATTCCACATTTACGTAGTCCTATGTAAGGTACCTATGTCGGCTTCTATATGCACATTTACAGAAGTTATAGCCGTTTTAATTTTCTCCGATTACAACAACTACACATGACTTTACTGCTATATGGGCATTCCATCGAACCAGGCACTACAGTTTTGATTGGGTCTTCTAAAAATTTTCAGATAGTATGTGTGACATCAATATTTTTTAAATCTCATACATCCAATAATATTGGTAGCACCGCAAGGAAATGGCAGCTGCTTAAAGTGACGTCACGTTGGTTTTCCTTTCTATTGGTGGACTACGTATCATAGTTTGAGTACAAAGCCCTTCTCACACAAACGTTGGGCTGTGTACCCAACTTATTTATATCTTACTTAGAAGAAGTCATCACTTTTCACTCGTTTACAATGATTGTTTACATGATTGGAGCATCTGTAGTTATTGAGAAAACATAAGGCGGTTTTATGAACTCTTAATAACGCTGTGCTTGAGCTTTGTGTGAATTCCAGCGAGTTTTGCGTTCATGCATGTTGCACTTACCCGTGCTTTACCGTATCCCAATTTTATTGATAGACTGCAGATTTTCGGAGCTCGTCAGTTTTGCTCTTCCTGTTTTAATTGAGATGTGCAAGACATAAGTTTTGTCGACAAGCTTGATTATATGCTCCTTGTTTTGAAGGTTTATAGATTTTCTGTAACCTTACCAATACACAGAGTTGATCCTACTATCCATATTCTTTGATGAAGAAAATACTTCCTTTCGAACCTGTTTGTACTGCTATTTTGTTAACTTGGAGTCTATAAGAATCTTATAGACTCTTTTGTAAGAAAAAAATAATATAATCAGGCACCAATGAAAGATCGAGACCATAATAATTATGTGTTATCAATTCAATAATTTTCCTCTAAAATGTTCTCGAATCAAAAACTTTTCTTATTTAACTCAGTTACAATTCTACCTGTGAAGCCAGTCCGTATTGACTACAATGTCGCGAAAACAATTCAGACATTATGTATATATGAGATATTATCAATAATTTGACAATTGACTATAGTTCCACCCCTAAAACTCCTTCCGATTCGTCATCCTTTAATTGTTTTGATGACATTACAAACGATATCGTCTCAGAATGCAATGTCGCTTATAGTAAAGAAAATATTTCAGTCCCTGCAACTAATATTTTTACCATTGAAAGTAATATAGATAATAAAATTAAGAATGATATTGTTTCGAAATTGGCTGAGTGGGCTGCTAAATATTCAGTAAATAATTGGGCACTAAATGAACTGTAAGCACTTCTAGGGCACTACATCAAAGACGTTCCAAAGAATGCATGTAGTTTAAAAAGTACTCCCCTCCCATTAATGCTACATCTGTTGATGAAGATGCAGAAAGCTCCATCATCACTATCGTCAACACCAATGACTAGTTTAAATATACAATCTGACTGAATTTGTTGATATCCATTGGAAATCAGGCTCCCCGTTATGAAAAAATTAACGACCACAAGGTATAAATCAATTGTAAGTAAACTGGGGAAAAAAGATTTGGCACTGACTCTTGAAAATTTGTTTAATCATGTTTCAGGCATTTAACGTCGATATTGTTTTTTTCTTCTGAAGCTTATTTTTTTATGATATACCTAATCATTTTGTTCCCAGTCTTTGATTTTGATTTTGACAGTTTTGAAGTTTTAACAGTTCCTTTGTGCCGAATTATTTACTAAATATTTAGCAGCCCACTCGGCCAAGTTCGAAACAATATCATTCTTAATTTTATTATCTACATGACTTTCAACTATAAAGATATTAGTTGCAGGGCCTGAAATACTTTCTTTACTATAAGAGACATTGCATTCTGAAACGATATCGTTTGTAATGTCGTCAAAACAACTAAAGGATGACGAATCGGAAGGAGGCTTTAGAGTGGAACTGAAGTCAATTGCTTATATCTCGATAATATCTTATTGACAATATCTCGAGCTTCTTTTTAATGTGTTTTTCACGAGATTGTAGTCACTACGAACTGGCTTCACAGGTAGAATTGTATCTGAGTTAAATATGAAAAATTTTTGCTTTGAGAACATTTTAGAGAAAAATAATTGAATTGATAACACATAATTATTATAGTCCCGATCTTTCATTGGTGCTGGTTAAATCATTGTTTTCTTACCAAAGAATCTATAAGATTCTTATAGACTCCACTTTAACCAAATAGTAAAGTCATGTGTAGTTGTTGTTGTATTCGGAGAAAATTGGAGAAAACAACAAAAGAAGCATTCATTAGAAATTTATTCAGTATCTTAATCAGCATAAGAGCTGTTTCTCTTATTGTCCAATGTACACTTCATTAGAAGGCACCTACAGTAGAGCTCCGATAATCCATATATCCACATTGTGTTTTCAAAATTTCAATCACTTTATTTTACTTAAATCATTTTTAATTAATAATCGATATCAGCGGCTTTCACATGTAGAAAGTTCATAGTTTCAACATGCAAAAACCGTGAATATTGCATTATATAAAAATTATTTATTTATTTAAATGAATTTCACTTAGGTTTGTAATGGGTTTGATCCCCAGTCGTCACGACGACGACTAAGGACTGAAGTCGGCCTCGCACCGACACTTGGACGTGCAGTCCTCGAGACGTGGCAACGAAATATACCCCAGCGGGTCAACCTTTCGCCCACTCGGAAATTCACTCGCGTTGGTGGTTGCTGGCGGACTAGCCCAGTGCGGCGAGGATTACGGTCGTGGGTCGGACCCAAGTGAACTTCCGCTCTTGGTTTCCATTTTGAACCAGCCACCGAAAAAAAACCCGATTTTCCTATGCGACGTTTCGAAATATTATACTTTACTTTACGTTATTTTTTTTTATCTACCATTCAAAATCCAAATACACCCGACGACAAACGCGCATTCGCGAACCGATATACCGCGGTGCCCAAAAACAAACTACTTTATTTTTTTTTTTGCGACCGTCAAAGAATTGAAAACCGAATAAGTAGTCCGCGACACGACTACCACTTATTCCCGATTCAAACCTACAGCACCGCGGAACCCGAGCGACGAAACACAATTTTGGCCCTACATCCTCATGCACTTACCTTCGCGCCATTTCCTCCTGAAAGAAAAAAGGTTGCTGGAAGGAAAGAGCGTTATTGTTTTTCAGCACTTCATTTTATATATTTCTTTTTTTTTCAAATACAACATCTTATCCTTGCAATTCTTAACGCTCTTTACAAAAGAAATGGCTTCAATCGAATGAAAGAAATAAAAAAATATATATAGAAAAGCGAGTTAGATAATCAAAATTAAATAAGTTCTATAACTTTGAGTGCGCGTCACGGAACACGCATGTTTGAAATAGAACGATAAACCTTTTTGAAACTAAATTGTCCAAGTGGTAGATTATAGTAATTTTTAATGTGTAAGAAATAATCCTAGGTCTTACGAAGGTCCTAAAATTAACAATTGTCGTTTCTTCCTTTGTTTGTAATTATGATACAAATAAAAAAAAAAATTACGATTGCAATCTAAATTTTTTTTTTTTAAATTGGCAAAATTTGTTTAAAAGATTATTCTCATCACCAAAATCATAACAATATACAATATAAACGGATGGAAACTTAAAAGAATTATTTCCATACTAACAGATATACGGTTTATTAAAAAGTTCATGCGCATTAAACTTAAAATCAACGAACTTTTCAATATGGAAATTTTTTTTTTTCAATTATTCTTTTTTTTTATCTTTACAATGATTACTTTCCTTCGTTTTCATTTTCCTGATTTTACAATACACGCTGCGATCCTTAAGTTCCAATTATTCAGGGAAGAAAAAAAAAATCTGCAAGTTCGGTGTGGCGGTGCGGAAGAGAATTTGCTGATACGCGGAGATGAGAAACTACCTTCCTTTCGTTTTGTATTTAACAAGTGTCTCGCGATTAGTTATTTACCCAATATGTGTTTGATTCCAGGCTAAACTGAGTGCTAGCACTTCCCCTCGTTTTGGTATTATTCTTTTCCATAAGTGCTGCGCTTTCACTTTTGTAACATAGTACTTCGTTTATCATAAAAACTTATTGCAACCACGTTTACACATTCGAGATGTAATTACTGTGTCAGGCGAAATATACCCGTTAGTTTTCCGGTTCATTATTGAATTTGTATGCAGGCTTTTTTTTTTCTTGTGGGTTTAATAAAATGTCAGAAAAAACTTTTATTTGTATTTAGAACCATCAAACGTCTCTAGTGCATGCATTTGTTTGAAACTCTTTTATATTTACACTGATCACTAGTTAAAGCGCGCCTCAATGCACTAAACTGTTTACGATCGATCTGTAAATATGTATTTTTTTCCATCGTTCTCTATAGTTCCTTAGTTTTTCACTTTAAACACTTCAAATTATCGTAACAAGTAACACGATGTTATTTCGAATTATCGGTTCGTCTTTTAGTTCACTCTTTCTTTTTTTTATATATATTTTTTTCTAAGCGCGTGCTTCTCTTTTCGCGGCCCTCGACGAACTCCTCCGTTCCGGAAATGTTCCTCTCTCTTTGCGGTGTGACCTTCCGTTTCGTGTTGCCATATTTGCGATACGAATGGGATAATTTGCATCTCAAATATGGCAACCCGACCAGGATTGCCAAACCGACAGGGTGAATTACAACAGGACGGTCTCTACGATGCTGTTTACAGACTGGAGACACTGAAGGTTTGTCGCTTGGTCGTTCGTGCGGAACAGATGATTGTGCTGGTGATGCTGACGAAGGCCTTGCTTTGCTTCACCTCCGTAGGTCCCTTGGGTGGTATACCCCGATTGTTTGACCGTTCAAGTCTGTGATGAGGTACCGAGTGGGTCCCAACACCTGCCCAACTCGGCACTGCACGAATTTGTGATCCAGTTTTGAGTTGTAATGGTTCGCGGCACTACTGGGCTTAAAGTTTCGTCGGAAGATTTCGTCTCCGACTTTGAATTTAGAAGGACGGGATCGCAGATCGTATTGCTTTTCATTCCTGCGTCTTGCGTCCTGTAGGTTTTGCCGAATCTGATCGCGCAGAGCCCGAAGTTTTTCGTGGGGCTCTACTGCGACGACGGGTTCGCCCAAACACTTTAATTGCCGGAGCAACTTATATGATCCACCATGGCAGATCATATGTTGCCCGAACGCGGCAAAGTAAGGTACGAAACCCGTGGCAGAGTGGTACGAGGAACGCAAGGCGCAAGTGATAGCGGACAACTTGCGGTCCCAGTCCTTCTGGTTCGGGTGGATGTACGCGCGAATAGCGGCCAGTAGTGTACGATTCAGGCGTTCCGAAGCATTTGCTTGGCGAGAGTAGAGGGCGGTCAGCTTTTGGGTAACGCCATACTTCTCCAGTAATCCTTGGAACTGCCTAGACTTGAACTGGACCCAATTGTCGGATAACACGTATTCCGGCACGCCGAATACGTGGAAGACACGCCGCTCGAGGAAGTCCGCTATTGGTGGTGCAGTGAACTTCCGGATGAGTTCGAACAGTGGAAATATGGAGAGTTGGTCGAGAACGACGATGGCACCGATATACCCTGAGGTGGTTCGTGGGTATGGACCGATTAGGTCGATATACAGACGCTGGAACACGCGCTCTGGGATCGGGAGTTTTGCCATGGGAGGACGAGTGGTCTGGTTCGGAGCTTTCGTGCTCTTGCAGGTGTGGCAAGCACGGACATACTCCCTGACCTGAGATGACATTTTAGGCCAGAAGAAGTATGTCTTTAATCGCCGAATGGTGCGACCGTAGCCACCATGCGCGCTCAAAGGGTGATCATGGGCGCGGGCGATTAGCTCCCCGGTCATCTCTGCCGGTATCCACAGTTTCCACTCGTCCTGTTCGGACGTTGGATCTCCATTTTGGGTTTCCATCCGTCTGTATATGAACCCGTCCAGCACCTTCAAATCGGGCAGCTGTGGTTGTTGGGTATCAATGGTTTGCCTCAGCTCCTTGTAGCTGTCCGACTGGAAGTGTGGACTGGTTAAATCTATTTCCAAGGTGTCATCATCGTCTCTCACCAGTTCAGCTCCTTCTGGTGCGAACATTCGAGATAACGTGTCTGGGACCACATTTTGGGCACCCTTCCGGTGTCGGATGGTGAAATTAAAGCCTTGTAATTTTAGGGCCCATAGGGCTAGTCGGCCATGTAAATCGGACTGGCTCATGAGCCACTTCAGGGAGGCGTGGTCGGTCACTTTCAAAGGAATGGCCCTCTACATACGACCGAAACTTCTTTATTGCCATCACTGCTGCCAGACATTCCTGCTCAGAGACGGTGTAGTTTCGCTGGGCTGAGTTCAACTTGTGTGACATGAAGGCTATGGGAGCTTCCTCACCGGCTTCAGTGAGCTGCACCAGAATGGCCCCTACTCCATGTTGACTGGCGTCACAATGGATGGAGAAGGGCTTGGTGAAGTCGGGGCTGTGAAGCACGGGAGCAGTGGTCAAGCTTTTCTTGAGCTCTTCAAATGCCTGCAAGCTGGACTCAGTCCAGAGAAACTTGTGGCCTTTCTGCAGCATGTTTGTCAGCGGCGATGACAACGTGGCATAATTTCGGACGAACCTTCGGTACCATCCGCACACGCCTAAGAATCGTCGCAACTGCTTAGTTGTCTTGGGCAGAGGGAACTCCTCGATGGCTCGGGACTTCTCCGGATCTTTTTTGATGGTGCCGTGTCCAATAATATGTCCCAGATAACGAACCTCCATCATCACGAACTTGCTTTTACGCACGTTGATGGTAAGGCCCGCCTTTCTGATGTGTAGAGCGACTTCCTGCAGTAGGACTAGATGGTCGTCCAAAGTCTCGGAGATCAGCAGTAAGTCGTCCAAATACACAAACACTTGGTGGCGTAGGTTTGGTGGTATGACCTTATCCATCAACCGCGTCATGGTTTGAGGTGCGTTGCAAAGTCCGAAGGGCATGGTGACGAATTGATACAGAGGCCGGCCGGGCACGGTGAAGGCGGTCTTATCCTTTGAGCCAGGGTCTAGTGGGATTTGCCAGAAGGCGTCCTTCAGGTCGAGACTTGTAAGGAAGTGCGCTCTCGGCAGGCGACTCAAGATACCGTCAATCAGACGGAGAGGGTACGCGTCTTTGATAGTGACGGCACTCACACGTCGGGCGTCCAGGCATAGCCGAACCTTGTTGAGTTTAACGACCAACGTTACCGGTGACGCCCATGCGCTCTGCGACTCTTTTCCTTCGCGGGCGATATGGCGAAGTGCCTTTGCTTGATCGGCTTAGCATCTCCCACATCGGTAATGTGGGATACCAAGCCGGTCCGGCCTAGACCTTCACTTTCGTATGATGGAAAAGCTGATATGGCCGCGTCCAACCGTCGATGCTGTGCGCTATCCAGGCCATGTTGGAAGGGAAGTGGTGTAGGTGTTGGGTCGCTTAAGGTCGCGACAGTCCTAAGTAGGGTCGAGCCAAATAGGGTCGGGGCCAGGTTGAACTGTCGGACGGAATCGACACCCAAATATAAATTCTGGGTCAGTTGGGGCACGATGTAGAATTCCAGTGCTTCGCTCACGCCCTTGAAGGTGACGTCGGCAGTGAGCTTGCCCAGGATGGAATGTCAAGTTCCGTCCGCAGTGTTCAGGTGGAATGTGAGACGCTGAAGTCGATCTCTATGCCTCTCCAGGACTTCCTTGGCGAAGTCAGACGATATGCAGCTGACACTGGCACCAGTGTCCACTAAGCCTATCCTCTGCTTGTCAAGGATTTCGACCGAAGCATAGGGACGGACATCATGCGAGGCCAGTTCTAATATCTGCGCCTTTCGCAGAAACCTTCGGGACTGTCGGACCCTCTTCCAGTAGGTCCGCAGGCGTAAAGTGGACCTTCGGGGTCGATGAGGTAACTTTGGGCCCAATTCTTCGGCAAAGATTCTTTCGCGAGCTAGCTGGTATTCTCGCAGTCGGACGTGGTATGGCCGCTTGTATGGTGGAATGGTCTGCGGATTTTCGGAGTTAGGGGTCTCTGACGGTGAAGCAGTCGTTGTCGGGGTCAAAATTTGAATGAGCGGTGTTTCGGGGTGAAGTATTGGCGGTGTCAAGGGCTGGGTCAAATCGCGGGGTCCGTTATCATTCGTAGGACTGATTAGTGGGGTATCCTCGAGTGCTTCGGGGTGGTCTGAGCACTCGGTTGCCAGTTTTTTTTATGAGCCCTGCAGTCTTGGCAACCCGGAGCATATGTATTTGCCTTACCAAAGCGGTAGCAGAAAATCTTCGGTTCCATTGGACATGTCGTAAGCCTGTGACCAGGCTTTCGACAGTTCCAACAGACCGCGGGTTTCACCACTGCTACTGCGGCAAGCGTGTCCGTATCGGCCTGCGGAATTGCTGTCTGCGGCTGAAATTCGGGGACTAGCGGTGGTGATTCGACTACGACTTCCAAGGGTACGGCTACTTCAGAAGTGTTGCGGGTTCGTACGACGGAACCTGCGGAAAATTGGGGAAGGCGGAAACCCCTCGCAGCTCGTCTAACCGCTCCTCTTTCCGGGCATGCATTCGTAGAGCGTGGATGTTGGAAATGGGGACGTGTAGCAGACTGTTCCGCAGCTCGATCCGCATGTTGTCTTGGATCAAACCCAGCAAGTCTCCCTCGTACATGGGTGTCCTTTGTCGTGTGGCAATCCTCATGACTTCGTCATAGTAATCATCAAAGGACTCGCGTGCTCCTTGCCTTCGCGTCCTCATTCGTTCCCGGATCTCCCGATCGGTCAGGCCGTCGTCAAATTGATTTCTTATCGCGCCACAGAAAGCGTTCTAATCTCGGCGTCGAACTAGCTGGATGTAACCCCAAAACCACTCGGCTGCGTTTCCAGTCAACAGCAGGTGGATGTGCTGCATAAAGGCCGTAAAATCACCTCCCAAGGACATCTCTGTCAACGACTGCACCTGGAATATGAAGCGGTCCACTGGGGTACTGGAGTGGCGCCCGCTGAACTTGATGTGCCAGCTCTCAATGATCCATGGAGTTGGATCTCGCACCAAGGTTCGCACCGTATCGTTCGGATATGCCTTCTGATGGAGTGGGGCCGCGTCCGATCGGGGTGGTGTCGTGTTGTTCCAGGTGGGGGGTGGGGGAACAGTGGTGGTAGGCATCCTCTGGCCTGCTTCCAGCCAGTCGATCCGGTTATTTAGGTTTTGCAGGAGCCTCAGGACCTGTTGTAGCTCCGAACTCCCCCCGACTGATCGGGATTTACATCCGCGGGGGAATTTATCGGAGGCGGGGTAGGCAGAGTTGACCTCAGCGGAATGTATGCGGCATCGCCGCTAGTATTTTGGCCTGCTTCCCGACCCGATCGGTCGGCTACCGCTGGGATCGGTGACGATGCCGGAAGGAGTGGGCCTCTTGACCTCAGTTGATAGGGTGCCTCCTTAGGTATCGCACCTTGTTGTCTTGGTGAGCCGGCAGCTCCGAGGTCGGAGAGTCGCGCGTGATCATTCTTCCAGGTCAGTTCTCCGGGAGTGATTGGTTTTCGGCACAGAGGACAAGCCTTGAAATGCTTGACCCAGTCTGTAATGCAGCTCGGGTGAAACGAATGACCGCAGGGGGTCAGCATTACGGGATCTGCAGCGAGGAATTCATTGCAGCAGATCACACATTGGGGAACATCAATCATGGGGCCTAATAGCTGTGGACTCCGACGTACTGCCATAATGTTTCAGGTTAATCTAATATTTATCCCGAATAAGCAATTGACAGCAAAAGAAAAGTTTTTTTTTTTTTAATTTGAGATAAAAATGAAAGAAAACTTTCCAAGTCAAAGTAAGACAGGGGGACGCGTTCGTTGCTGACAAACAAAACAATATTTGATTTGAATTTATAGTTAAGATTAAAGTTGAAATAAGTAAAATTTAACAAATTTAGAACGTTAGAGAAAAGCGGGTACAATGATTTTCTTCTTCCCTTCCAACAAACCAAATTCCAGTCGGAAAGCGAGGCGCTCAGGGGTGCTATGACTAACGCAGGACCAAACATCTATACCATTTCGTCTATACCATTACAAAGTGTTTCGCGTTTTATTATTTATAATCTACTTTACTCGTTACGAGGCAAATGAGTGAACCCACCTATAACAACGATCATGCGGACGAAGGCGCGACGCCCCTGGCATTACAGCGCTTCGTAATTCCAGCTATGATCAGTTGTTACGCGGATCGACGCATCCCTTATCACGCCAAACAAAACCGAGAGTTTCCCCAATACACAAAGGTAAGGAGAGGGTTGGTACTCTTGAGAGTCCAACTAGCGGAGTATGACCCCACTAGTGGCCATTCTCATCAATAGCCCAACCGTCCTTACT
This sequence comes from Stratiomys singularior, assembly GCA_954870665.1. Lineage (NCBI taxonomy): Eukaryota > Metazoa > Arthropoda > Insecta > Diptera > Stratiomyidae > Stratiomys > Stratiomys singularior. The sequence continues at coordinate 6,492,412 of OX940882.1, read as the reverse complement.
AGTATTGCTACCACAGACAACACGTCGAAGAAACTCTATCGCGTATCGCTCAAATCAAAAACAAATCAAAGTGTGAAAGTGGTGGGTCGCGTGAAGCGACTCAAGTGTGTCAGACACAAAATTTCACCACTCCGTGTGTGGGAGCCCTCATTCGGAGGATATCCGGATCGAATAGATCATATTAAGTCAGAAACTGACCGAAAACTAACTGTTTGAGGGCCCCACGTTGGGTGCTATTGTAATGGTTTTAATCCCCGTCGTCACGACGACGACTAAGGACTGAAGTCGGCCTCGCACCGACACTTGGACGTGCAGTTCTCGAGACGTGGCAACGAAATATACCCCAGCGGGTCAACCTTTCGCCCACTCGGAAATTCACTCGCGTTGGTGGTTGCTGGCGGACTAGCCCAGTGCGGCGAGGATTACGGTCGTGGGTCGGACCCAAGTGAACTTCCGCTCTTGGTTTCCATTTTGAACCAGCCACCGAAAAAAACCCGATTTTCCTATGCGACGTTTCGAAATATTATACTTTACTTTACGTTATTTTTTTTTTATCTACCATTCAAAATCCAAATACACCCGACGACAAACGCGCATTCGCGAACCGATATACCGCGGTGCCCAAAAACAAACTACTTTATTATTTTTTTTTTGCGACCGTCAAAGAATTGAAAACCGAATAAGTAGTCAGCGACACGACTACCACTTATTCCCGATTCAAACCTACAGCACCGCGGAACCCGAGCGACGAAACACAATGTTGGCCCTACATCCTCATGCACTTACCTTCGCGCCATTTCCTCCTGAAAGAAAAAAGGTTGCTGGAAGGAAAGAGCGTTATTGTTTTTCAGCACTTCATTTTATATATTTCTTTTTTTTTTCAAATACAACATCTTATCCTTGCAATTCTTAACGCTCTTTACAAAAGAAATGGCTTCAATCGAATGAAAGAAATAAAAAAATATATATAGAAAAGCGAGTTAGATAATCAAAATTAAATAAGTTCTATAACTTTGAGTGCGCGTCACGGAACACGCATGTTTGAAATAGAACGATAAACCTTTTTGAAACTAAATTGTCCAAGTGGTAGATTATAGTAATTTTTAATGTGTAAGAAATAATCCTAGGTCTTACGAAGGTCCTAAAATTAACAATTGTCGTTTCTTCCTTTGTTTGTAATTATGATACAAATAAAAAAAAAAATTACGATTGCAATCTAAATTTTTTTTTTAAATTGGCAAAATTTGTTTAAAAGATTATTCTCATCACCAAAATCATAACAATATACAATATAAACGGATGGAAACTTAAAAGAATTATTTCCATACTAAAAGATATACGGTTTATTAAAAAGTTCATGCGCATTAAACTTAAAATCAACGAACTTTTCAATATGGAAATTTTTTTTTTTCAATTATTCTTTTTTTTTATCTTTACAATGATTACTTTCCTTCGTTTTCACTTTCCTGATTTTACAATACACGCTGCGATCCTTAAGTTCCAATTATTCAGGGAAGAAAGAAAAAATCTGCAAGTTCGGTGTGGCGGTGCGGAAGAGAATTTGCTGATACGCGGAGATGAGAAACTACCTTCCTTTCGTTTTGTATTTAACAAGTGTCTCGCGATTAGTTATTTACCCAATATGTGTTTGATTCCAGGCTAAACTGAGTGCTAGCACTTCTCCTCGTTTTGGTATTATTCTTTTCCATAAGTGCTGCGCTTTCACTTTTGTAACATAGTACTTTGTTTATCATAAAAACTTATTGCAACCACGTTTACACATTCGAGATGTAATTACTGTGTCAGGCGAAGTATACCCGTTAGTTTTCCGGTTCATTATTGAATTTGTATGCAGGCTTTTTTTTTCTTGTGGGTTTAATAAAATGTCGGAAAAAACTTTTATTTGTATTTAGAACCGTCAAACGTCTCTAGTGCATGCATTTGTTTGAAACTCTTTTATATTTACACTGATCACTAGTTAAAGCGCGCCTCAATGCACTAAACTGTTTACGATCGATCTGTAAATATGTATTTTTTTCCATCGTTCTCTATAGTTCCTTAGTTTTTCACTTTAAACACTTCAAATTATCGTAACAAGTAACACGATGTTATTTCGAATTATCGGTTCGTCTTTTAGTTCACTCTTTCTTTTTTTTTATATATATTTTTTTCTAAGCGCGTGCTTCTCTTTTCGCGGCCCTCGACGTACTCCTCCGTTCCGGAAATGTTCCTCTCTCTTTGCGGTGTGACCTTCCGTTTCGTGTTGCCATATTTGCGATACGAATGGGATAATTTGCATCTCAAATATGGCAACCCGACCAGGATTGCCAAGCCGACAGTGTGAATTACAACAGGTTTTATTAATACGCTGTGTTTCCACAAAATAAAAACACACTATCTGAAATGTTACTGCATTACACTAAAGCAAGTAACTACAATGCACTACACTAATGCAATTAACTAACTAATATTTAACCACGACATGGGTCATGAACATACCAAGTTCCCACGATATAACATTCTTTTAGACCAAATAAATGTATGAATATTCTGAATATATATATTTTGTAAGATATTGTGGAGCATGCAGACATAGCGTCACCATATCATTAGTATATTATTTTTAGTTTACCTGGCGTTCCGGCAGTTGGTTGAGAATCCGCGAATAGCAAAACTGAACTAAATTGTGCTTTTTGAACTCATGACGAAGTTAAAACCTAACTGGCGCAGTCGGAGAACAAATCAAGAAGAAGCCGCAAAGGATAAATTCTTGTTGCGTAAAAAACAAATCAAGACGAAGCCGCAAATGATAACTCTTGATCGTGTAAAAAACCAATTTTGAAAAAGCCGCATAAGGATAATTCTTGATAGAGTAAATAATCGGGAATTTCGCGCCGCAAATTAAAAATAAAAATCAGAGTGACCTGATATGTCGATTAAAACTCTTAGCGGAGACTAAGAAGTACAATCTGATCAATAACGCAAAAAGCTAAATCTACCAAAGCTTCTGAAATTGGTAAAGCCAGACCAAAGGCAATTTGGAATATAAGAGAAGTTCAAAGCTGTAGAGCAATATTCATAACTAGTAAATAACCAGTCGACATCCACCAAAGCTGGTAGTGCCAATCGACGCGTCCCAGCCTGTGAGTTGGCACCTGATGAGAAGCGGCAGGGACGCGTGTTCGAAACCAGCTTGAGCACTTTCCACCTTTCTTAATATTAAATTCACTATCGAGGTACTCGAAACATTTGATCAGAACTTCCGCACACATGAGTCTTCGCTGAGTTAGCTTAGCAAGGGTATAAATCACTTACAATGTTGTAAGTGAAAATGGAAAAATTGATCTACCAAAACTTCTGAAAATCAATTAAATATGTTCAAAGCAAAAATTCGGTTGTTAATGTCATTAAAGGGCATTTTTTCACGCTTACTCAGAATTAGAAATGCTCAATATAATCGTTTTCATATTTTTAACCTTGACTAAATAATGTGCATGATTCAACGACCAATTTATAATAATTTCAACATTCAAATAATCTATGTGACTATCCCTTTACAGAAATTACTTCTCTAACTATAATGTTAGCTCATTGTCAATTTTAAAATCGAAGATTTTGGAAATTGTTCAATTTATATTATTTTTAACATTTCATGAATGAAAATGTTTTAGATTTACAAATTATATGCTCTAATTACCTAGTTAACTTCTATGTGAAATTTCCGGTGGTAATATTGATGGACAATTTCCAATTTCAAGGCAGATATGTGCCCTGCAGCAAAACATATAAGATTAATGCATTTTTCGTCTCTTGTTAGTGATTTATGAATGTAGTTTTTCGTATATATTTTCGAATTTATTTTAAGTATAAGTGCTTCGAATTACCCGGAAAACATTGAAATCGCCACCGAATTTCAGATGTCATGATGCATATGGCGCAAATGACAGGAACGAATTAAACCGCACAAGCTGATTTGGTTTGAAGATTTGACAGGCTGGTGAGGGGGAAAAAAATTTACAACTTCCAAAACTCATGCACACGGGCTTGGGGCTCTCTGCATCATCTCTTTGTAGTATACTTTAACAAAACCAAATGAAAAATTCTTCAAAGCTCTTGAATTTTACAACAGATGAATATATTCAACTATAAAGGAAAGACCTATTGACGCCCATTTTGGAAAAATTGATAAAGAAATAATATATGATACAATAGCTAAAGCAAATCATGTTATGCTTATAAATGAAAATTAAAAATAAAGAATAAGGTAAAAATGAAAATCACAATATCCTTGTTATAAATCTTTAAGCACAAAGAAATAAATTAAAACTGTTTATTCATACTAATTTATTTCTTCAGGTGTTAGTATGTTATTTGTCATTAAATCTATTCTTGCCTTAGCAATGTTTTTCCCTATTTGGTTAATGTTCTTGTTAAGTGAATAAGTATTATATTTTGATATTAAAATTTTAAATTAGTTTGGGGATGGATTTACATTCAGAATTAATCGGTATGTCAGATCAATGATTTTAGCGCTATTTCATTGAATCACTTCTTGCAAAGAATTTAATGATTTATTTAGTTTATCATTGATTCTTATTTGTGTACTCATTTAGGACACGAAGATTTTATTATTTTCTTGAATATTTTTTTAGTGTCTTCTAATTTTTCTTTATCGGCTGAACCTTAAATTCCAGAAAAATATCTGTTGGCGTCTCTACTGAAATTGGAAAAACTTCTTTTCGATCTATGTGGGAGTAATTTTGATAATTGGTACTTAAGGTTTTCTAACCCAGTTAATAGGTAGGCTTTCGTTTTTGTGTCGTATGTAACGTAGAATAAAGTAGTGAAGCTAAAATATACTTTTTTAGGTAACATATCATTTCGACTTTTGTATATACTTTTATATATATACATACAGTTATTTGCCAAAGAACAAAGCTGAAGTTCGTAAACAATTTATGGAAATAGAAGAACAGGGTATTATACAAAAAAGTTATCCAAAAATATTCTAATCCTCAAATTGTAGTACAGAAAAAAACGAGATAATTCTGGTGAAATTAAGTTCCAATTAGTTGTTGATTATAAAAGGCTCAATGAAGTAACTATTGATGACAAGTTCTCCCTACCAAATATTGTTTCAATCGTAGACAAACAAGGCACAAGGTCAGGCACAATATTTTTCGACTCTTTTGACTCTGCTATGCTATTCGACTATGACTAATAAAACTTGCGTGGTATATCTCAATGATGTTCTTATTTTCAGTACTTCACTAAAGAAACACATCAAAGCAATCGCCAACATATTTAAAGCTTTAGAAAGAAATTGACTTAAAGTTCAAATATACAAGTTTAATTTTATGAATAGAGACAATGCATTTTTAGAACATATAATAAGAAAAGAAGGAAATTAGCGTGATCTAAAAGCTAAAATTGCCGACTTTAGGAGTTTCTTGGGTCTAACCGGGTACTATCGCAAGTATATAAGAGACTACGCTAAAGAAGCACAACCCATGACTAAATGTCTTTAGAAAAATACCCGAGTGAATACAAAAGACCCCAATTATATAGAATCGTTTGAAAGGCTGAAATCATTGATCATTTCATCCCAAGTTCTGAAGATCGCAGATTATTAATATAATTAATGTCAGTTGAAATGGTTTAATAAACCATTTCAACTGACGACAGATGCTTTAAACTACGGTATAGGCGCCGTATTATCTTAAGAAGGTCAACCTGTATGCTTCGCATCTCATACAATTAATCGTTATGAACTAAATTTTTTTGCAACTGATACAGAATTACTCGCAACTATGCATCTTGTTAAATTTTTCGACCGCACTTATGTACGGGAGTGGGTTCAACATATTTACCGATCATCAGCCGACTCAGTGCTTACATGCCAAGTACCGGGAAAAAGATATGTCCCCTCGACAACAAAGATGGTTGGTAACTATCAATTTGATATAGAACAGGAAAATAAACAAGAAGATAGTGAGAGACGTGAGAAAGATAGTGAGAAAGAAACAAGAAGATAGTGAAAAAAAATCAGATAAAGACGTAGAAATAACGTCTTTCGTCCTCAAACACTTACTTACACCTAAGAATGCTATGTGAAATAGAAGAAGAGGAAAATATTACAGTGACAACCAAGCATTCGGCAGAAGGAGAATTATTGGATCATATTCCCATCAAGGAAGAAATAGTGAATAAATGTTGTACTTGAAATAATTTTAACAAATGATAAAACCATGGAATATCAAAGTATACATAAGAAAAGAATCATATACATCGCAGCATATGATTTTGACAACTTGGAAGATATCTTTAAACGTTACATTAAAAAGGGGATGGAAGGAATATACTCTGAATCAAATGATAATAAATACAACGTTGTGCAGCAAAAACGGCGAGCCATGTATTCTAATGGATGTATAATTAAATTGAAATATTGTATTATTAAATATTTTTTCAGCGCAAAGGATACAGAAACTGAAGTAGAAATAATCAAACAAATGTCCTTATATCACGTTCGTGAAAGCGTACATTCTCTCAGATTAAAAATATTCAATGCCATTAGAAATAAAGTTTATTACCCTTATTTATTTGAAATGATCCAAATTATATCAATTTGCGATTATTAATCAATGCGATATATGCCAAGGTGCAAAGTGCGATAGAAATCCGATAAAACCAAAATTTATTTTGACAGAAACAGTAAACGACATCAACCAAATTGGTTGGTATATATCAAATCATGAAAATCAGTTTCTTTACTACCATAGATACATTTTCAAAGTTTGGACCAATGTATAACCTACCCGATAGAAACAGTCCAACTGGTATAGATACATTGGAGGATAATTTTTCGAAGATTGGAAAACTAAATAAAATTGTAGCTGGAAATGAGTTTAACAGTTTTTTAATGAATGATTTTTGCAAAAAGAATATGTGATTCTACACCTCACAAAACCCCACAGCCATACAGGCATTGCTGATAGTGAAAAGCTACATAATTCTATTGGATCAAAAGTTCAGAGCATTAACTTACAATAAGACCAATTATTCAGCTCGACGAATTTTACAACAAGCTGTTAGAAATTACAATGGATGGTTTCACTCAACTATAAAATGTACACTATTTGAAATTCAAACGCACAATGTTGATTTAGAAAAAAATTAGAAAACATATTTTGCTAGCAAAAGGAAACTAGATCCCAAGACTTAAAAAAAAACGAGAATATTATATTGAAACAAGAACGACCGGATATACAAAAAAATTACAAAGTGGTCAGGCTAAAACAGGAAACTAAATACAAAAAGGTGAAATTTGAAAATGTAAAAAGAAAAACAAAATTTCACAACAGTAAGTTGGACAATAATAATAATGGTCTAACAAATAAATTTCATTTGAATTATTAACTTCTTCTTAAATAGCTGATCGAAGCAATCTACAGGACTCTTATAATCTTCCACGTATCTATGTTATGTACACTTTTTGTGTTCGAAAAGTTTTGCAAGATGGTTATGATTCAGTACGAAAATGGACTCGAAAAGACGATATGTTTTCTTATGATATTGTGACATGTTCAAATAATGTCACGCGCGACTGTAGTCGTCTTAAGAGAAAAGTCGTAAGCAAGTTTCAATTACCAATACATTGATAATTCTCGAAGAGCATAACATAAACACAATGCGTGCATTGAGTACATCAAATACGTGTGTATAGGACTCAGCGCGTAAACACGAGAACAAACCACATGGAAGATTCGCGATTGATTGGTACATGTAAAAAAGCGACTACAGCGAGCGGCGAAGAGAGTCTTGTGAATGAAGTGAAGAAACGAGCGACAGTGCCCGTTAAAAGTAGTGCGGTAATCGAAAAGTGATATGAAATAAAATCTTATGCGAATTTTAAACAGCGAGTAAAAGTGATTGTTAAAAGCGATTGATTATTTAATGTAAAAGTGATAACTCATAAAAGTGAATAAGTGAAATAGTGATTAAGTGAAACATTTTGTAAAGTGTTAGTGATTTTTAAGAATAAAATTTTAAATATCTAATTTTAAATTATTCGGGTGTGTTTCATTCACTATTGCGAACATTTGCGAAGAGGAAACAGGTCGCGCACCTGACAAAGCGCAACACTGGTGTCAGAAGTGGGATTATTTTTCAATGGTGGAGTGAACAAAATCGAGCACTTAAAAACAAAAAAAACTGCCAAACTATTGTGAACACTTTTGTGAACTATTTGTATGAAAGAAACTCGTCAACAAAAAGAAGCCGCGTAAAATCAACGCACTTACTCTACCGAAACTAAAGGAGGAATTGGAAAAGCGGAAAATTTCTACTAAAGGAAGTAACGCTAGACTAATCACTCGGTTAAACGAAGCGCTGCCAGCGGAAGGAATAGATCCAGAATCGTTTGAGTTTCCCGATGCTGAAAGTGGAACTGGAGGCGAGGAGGAGGAACAAATTCTGACTGCTAAAGCGCTGATGCAAATTTTAATGATAGTGCAAAAGCAATCAACCGAGTTAAACGAGAAGCTCGACCGGCAGTCAATTGACTTAAACGAGAAGTTCGACCGACAGTCAACAGCGTTAATCCAGCAATCAGCAGACTTGAACCAGAAACTGGACCAGCAATCAGCAGACCTTAGCCAGAAATTCGATAAGCAATCTGCTGAATTAAGAACAGATTTGAGTGAGCTAAGCAAAAAACTGAACGTCGAAATTAAAGGTTTCGAAGAAAGGCTGGCCAAGATTGAAGAAAGGATGAGCGAAATGGAGACCTTGCGGGATGAAATGGAAAGAATGAAGGAAGACGTAAAGCAAGCCAAAATAATGATAGCGAGTAGCCCCGCATCGATAGCGAGTAACCCGATAGCGAGTACAGCCAGTGTCTCAACAAGGAATGCAAAAGCACCTACTTTCAATGAACAAATAGCTTGGAGCATTTACAAGCGAGCGAGCAACAGCTTTAATTCTTGCCCTGAGAGGTTCAGCTGCTCTATCCCTATCATGAACGCACTCGACATGAGGGATGGAGATATTCACCTACAGCAGATCTACATGTCGCAGCTGCGCAACCGTATGCAGACATCAAGTGAAACCCTCCCCCTCCCCATAAATTCTTATCCTTTGGTTTTAAGGATAATTTAATAAGTTTTTAATGCAAGATTATCATTAAAAACTTCTGAAATTATCCTTAAAAACAAAGGATAAGAATATATGGGGAGTAACTTATGCTATTTTGTTATTATAAAACTTACGCTAATACTTACACTGACACCTATCAATGGACAACTGAATGTCTATAGTATTACAGATCAATCGGGATATACGGAAATGCAGTTACATCAAGTGAAAATAGTTAGCGAAACAAATATAATAATTCATGTCAATAATACTAAAAAAAAATTTAAACTTAATTCAGGGTTTCGGTAAAAATATTCAAAAACTAGACATAGAAAATAAAATACAACTGCTTAATGAATTACAACATTTGACGAATCAAGTTAAGACTCTTATGCGTAAAAATAATTGTTATTTGTAACTATAAACGAAGAAGATAGACAAGATATTGACTTACATTTGAAAATTATCAACCAAAACAATCACAACTCAATTACTGCTTTAAATAAGCAAATTCTTATCAATTCGCATTTTAACGAAACCTTTAAGCAAATGGAATCAATAATTGAGCAGAAAAATAGTATCTTCACTAATGTCATGAATAATAACACAGGTCTGCGACGAAAAAACGGCATAAGATTTTTTAACATTTTCTTTTAGATTTTGACGTCCCAAAAGCAGGAAAAATATTCGGAAAATTTTATCACATATGTATGTTTTGATGTGTTTGGCAGTATTTATGTTCTGTAGTAATAAACCTATGTGTTTTTATTTTAATTTGATAGTTGATAAGAAAAACTTAAATTTAAAAAAATTACTATGTTAACTATTTTTTTAGCATTTTCTAGGGGTACAACCGCAAATACCCCCCCCCCCCCCCTGCCTAGGAACAGTTAATTTTGTATTAAGAAGTTCAGAGATCGTGTTCATTCACGTTGAAGAACGTTTAATTGATAATAGGTATTTTGACTGGTGGAACTGAGCAGGTTTTAACTTGAACTCCTGGGCGCTCTTATTGTTCAATTTTCAGTTCAGCTATTCAAGTGAACAATGCTGTTGTTTCTGACTAGTCATGGCTACAAGAGGCTGCGTTATTTCTCCGAACAGTTTTAGTTATATCTGTGGTGAATACACAAATAAAAGTCATCAGAGAAACATAAGTGATTTTGTGAGGAAAATTTATTTTGTTTACTTTATATTAAAACTTGGTGATCAAGATAAACCATGGGCCCCGCATAAGGTGTGTAGAATATGTTAAGAAGGAATTCGTTTGTGGTTTAAGGGTAATAAAATTGCATTTCGATTAAGAATTCCTTTGATATGGCTAGAGCAGAAACCCCATACCAATGATTGCTGCTTCTGTTCAGTTGATGTAAAGGGATTCAATTCAAAAAACTAAAATGGCATAAATTATCCTAACCGTGACTCAGCTATACGTCCAGTCCTCCATAGCACTGCAATACCTACCCCACAGTCACCTTCTAGATTGGAGGAATACCCGAGTGAGTCGGAGGACGAAGTCACATTACCTCCCCAGGGTGAATCATGCTTAGGTTTTCCTTCAGGAAAAGATGAAACGCCTCAGCTAATTTCTCAAAGTGAGTTAAATGACCTATAAAGAGATTTAGGTCCTTCAAAAGATTCAGACGTACTGTTAGTTTCCAGATTAAAAAATAAAAAAACCCTTTATCATCTGTCACCTCATTTTCATGGTGCAGACATCAAGAAAAAGAATTTACCCTGTTTTTCTAAAAAACTAAGGAATTTTAGTTTTTTGCAATGATGTGGAAGGACTCATGCATTGCTTTGACATACAGTATGGCTCATCTAAATGGCGCCTATTCATTGATTTATCCAAAACTAGTCTTAAAGTAGTATTATTGCACAATCGATGGTTTGAGGGGACTGCAAAACACTCAGGATGCTTTTGGGGCAGCAGGCAGGCAATACTAAATACCCATGCTTCTTATGTTTGTGGGATAATAGAGCCAAAGAACAGCACTGGACTAAAAATGATTTGCCATGCCGAGGAACCTTGAAACCTGGAGAGGAAAATGTTATCAATACTACTATGGTACCACCAGTAAATCCATATCAAATTTGGGTTGGTGAAACAATTTGTGAAACCGCTGCAAAAGGATACGGACAGTTTTAAATATCTATGTACAAGCTGTCAGAAGCAAAGTTGAAGGAGGGAGTTTTCAGCATGGATATCGTTCAAGGATGTAGTACGAAAGTTTTTGGGAAACACTAAGGATCTTGACTACATAACCATTGTTCTAGCTAGCAGATGCTAGCAGCATATGAAACTCAAGGCTGCAACATTAGCTTGAAGGTCCATTTTTTACACTCCCACATAGACTATTTTCTTTAAAACCTGGGAGCTTACAGTGATGGGCCGGGGTTTCACCATAATGACCGTGATATCGAGAGACGGTTCCAAGGAAGGTGGGATGTTGCTATGCTTGCAGACTACTGTTGGTTGCTAAAGTGGGAAACTAAAAATCGGAAAAGAACGGCGAAGTATCAAGAAAAAGTAGAAAAGGTTTCATAAATAAACAAATAGCAAAAAAATTGTTTATAGACCTGTGTTATTTGTACTTTGATCAATTTCTGAAAGTACACTTTTTGAAAAGTAAGATAGAACAAATCAAGAATATTATAGTTTCAGCTAAATATATGATTCCAGATTCAAATTTATTGTTTCGCTGTTACAGGTGTGCCGCCTTTTTGCTTCACAAACTTTAATTTTCTTGTATTTCAAAGACACGAATTAATTTAAAATTGTCTGTTAATTTTATTCCGTTACCCCGAAATATTCACAAGCACTTCACTTAATCACTTCACTGATAAATCACTTCAGTCAATTATCACTTTTCCACAATCACTTTCCACGTTTCAGATCCACGTACAATTTTATTCACTATTTAATTATCGCAATACTGTTAACGCGCACTGTCGCTTTTCACTTATTCAACCATACTTCTTCATCGTTGCCTGCTGTAGTCGTTCATATACCTGATCCAAACGATCCGGAATCTTCTCATACTTTCTACGTGGATTATTCTCGAGTTCTTCGGTTCTGTAGCAATGAAAAAAAAAACTTTCCACAACAAAACCTTTATTACAACGGATAGGCAACACAATGATCAAGAGTGAACTGACTTGAATAAAGGCCGAAATACAATACTGCGAGACGGATGCGAGAAGATGCGAGAGCGCAACAAGAGTCTCGCAGCAAATGTCAACCCATTTTCGTAACATGCGTTTGTATACGACATCGTACAATGATTACGATGCGCTGATGCGAGACGAGAAATATTCGGAAAATCGAAAATTCCTCGCAATTAGGTGCGTGAAGTTTGTCAGATGCTTGATGGCGCTTAAATGAAATTTGAAATCCAAACGCCTTAATTACTTTTTAAGTATGAGGGTTATTCGGAATGAATTCTGAATGATAATTTCGTGCATCCTTGTTGATGCTATTATTTGCCAAACGAAGGCAAATTCCAAATTCAAAAATTTTGAAAAATCAAAAATAATTTTAATCAAAGTTCAAAACGTCACCAATTTGACATTTGCCATATGAAGATTATTCTTCTTCGCATCGCGTGCATTGTAAATTGACGTATCTGGGCTTTAATAGAAACTTTTCATTTATAAGTTTGCAAAAATATGAAAAATGCATTTTATGCATAAATTAATAATTTGATCGGAATTGGATGTCTGCGGAATAGTGTCGATGTTCAGATGAATGGAATTTCGGCACGTGTATGCTGGTTGAATTCTGGGTCAATAACCTGGACATAACTCAACATCCACATCTATTGTTGTACTCGATACTCACAATGTGCTTACATAATGGTGTTTTCTTCTTCGAAAATGACCCATGTAGTTGTAATGGGTAATGTTTTACTTCTTGTATTTTGGACAACTAGAGTGGCACGTGATATTATTCGAACATATCACAATTTTAACATCCGAAGAGATTAAGACTTACAATAAAGACATAATTAAATTGGAAAAATGAAATCTGAAAATGATGAGCTAATTTTTGCAATAAAGATTCAGAAAGAATTTATAAAAGTGGTTCTATAAATAATTTTGCAAATCCGAAATAAATCAAACATAGACATTGAATAACTCATAAGAACTGTTTTCAAATACAATAAAGAAATACTAAAAAGAAATCAATCTTTTGAGTGAATTATACACTAGTAAACATTGTATTTATAAAAACAATTGTAAATTAGTAAGCAATATAAACACGGAAATTTTAAGTATATATGATAAAACTAGTGTAATTAAGAAAGCGCATAATCTAAATATAACACAAAATTGTGATGATGGAGAATTGAACATGAGTGGAAACGTATTATTGCACTTCAAGAATTGCGAACTAAAAATTTTAGAACATTTAAACATTAAACAAAGATTTAAGTAATGAATTTACTTGGCAACAACAAAATTTCAAAATATTATGTCGCTACTGAGAATTGAAGATATCATAATACTAAATATTAACAATTTCAAATAAAAAAATGAATGAATTGAAATTTCATAAGAAACTATCAGTTGGAATTGACATAACACTCATTAGTTTTGCAATTACCATTTTAGCAATAAGAAAAGTATTTTGTTATAAAAGAGAATAACTGGTCAGCAGTTTTCTAAGGAGTATTTTAAAGTCATCTTCGCCAAATTTAAGTAGCCATCTCTGCAGCTTAAGATTGATTTGTTTACATTGTTGTTTGTTGTTGAGCCATTTTAAAGGTTGACGATCTAGGGTCTAAATGATCGTCTAATGAATATAGGGTCCAAAATAATTTATCTACCAAGTAATAGCAACCATTTGGTTTTCAATGCTCCCGTGCTCGCCACTTATGGCTCTCAAATTTTGTGGAAAGAAATTAAGATGTGATTGCAAAAATTGCAAAAGTGACATTTTGCATCCCATTTTTCGATAATCTTTTAACATCGTTTTGGCGATATTCACATATTGCGGAGATTTGTGATTGCCAAGAAAATGTTTGGTCTCTCCTACAAAGGGTGCCACAAACTCTGAATCGTTCAAGAGTTTCCTTACGTCAGGTCCAACAAATATGCCTTCTTTTATCTTGGCATCACTAAGAGAAGGAAATTTATTTGTTAAGTATTGAAAGCTAGGACCATTTTTGTCCATCACCTTAATGAAGTTTTTTATTAATCCCAACTTTAATGGTATCTAAAGGTGGCAATATCTTTTTTGGATCGACTAATGGAACAAATTTTACAATTTTTCTGACCAGGGATATAAGCTGTTCTTTCAGGCCAGTGCTCTCGAGTGTAATGTTTTAATCGATCCGTACTATCCCATTCACACAAGAAATAGCAGAATTTGGCAAAGCCAGTTTGCAGTCTCAAATTAAAGCAACTACCTTTATATCAGCACAGAGGGTCCACTAGAAGTCTTTGTAGTTTAGTTTGTCTAAAACAAATCTCATCACAACATACGTTTCTTTTAAAATAGCAATATACGCTGCAGAAACGGATTGAAGTTTCTTACCATTATTTAGAAGGACAGCTTTTTAACTAGTGTATAGGAGCATGACATAATTTAACAAACAGGCAGTTAAAATCATTACAAAACACTAGATCTTCTCCTTTCGAAATAAAATCAAGAACAAAACTGTGACACTTGCGATATTTACATATGACGACTAAAGGTTCGAGCAAATTACACTGTTTAAATAGTGGTCCTAAAAGTTGGGCCTTTTCTTTCTATAAATTCATATCCTTGGATAGATCATCGAGTCATTTATGGCTCACGAGAACTGGAGCATTGCTCGTAGAAGGCTCATGAAACTCTGGATCAGAGAACGAATCTTCCGGGCTGTCTGATGATGTCTCATCGTCTAATGATGAAAGCACTGGCAAATCCCCATATAGGCAAACAGATTTGTCAACCGAACTCACGTCGGGATACATAAGAGTATGTTTCTTTTTCCTGTTTTGCCCTTTGAGATCAGTGAGACAACAATAGCGGTCAGTAATGTGATCTTTTGATTCACACGAAACGACAGGGCAGTATCTCATTTTTTTATGAGACCAATCAGTTAGGTTTTTGTAGCAAGTTGTGAAGCAGACATGGGGCACCCACGATTTATATAGATTGGCAACTATTATTATAAAATAATAATTAAAATAACACTCTTCGATATACACAGTGATAGACTTTTTTGGCCATCTGTTGTGTACTTTCCATACACGTAACAAAACTGATCGGGAGCAACTGGAACTGCGTAGCATTTTAGTAGCTTATTGTCTTACGATTCGAACACGACCGAACTTGTTTCACTAGTTTTCTTTTTCTATAAAGTATCGTAAAGAGCAAAAGTGAAAACATAGAGAATTTACGCAAGTTATTTATTTTGTTATGGGAGCTAAACAAACGTGATTATTATTATTATTATGTTTATAGTACGGCGAGGGCTACCTAACAAAAACAATACAAATCGCTTAGGTGAGAAAATCGTTGTTGAATAATATGTTTGGAACTGGATATTTATCGCTGATAGTTATACCATTTAAAAGACGATAACCAAATACGATTCGCCACTTTTTCTGGCCAGAGCAGTCAATTTTCTTGGTCACGTTCCACAAAGGTGACTTGCACGGGTTGATATTCTCATATGATGCCTTCGCAAAGCATTTCCGATATCTGTCTTTTAACTACTTAATATGTTACAATTGGTTTTTATTTCATGTTTTATGATAGATGCACATCTTAAATTTTGGCCGCGTTTAAAAACAATCTTTATTTGAGGTGAGTAATGTCTCCGACTCTTCCTTTTCGCAGGATTGAGTCCTATTATGTCAATGTTTGCTACTGTGGGTAAATCCAAATAATTTATCTCGTTTTTGCATATAAGGAAGTATGGAAGTGTGTTCGGCGTATAGTGTTTGATTATTTATGATTAAATCATAATTTTCCAGGCTTACTTTTGCTTTTAGGGGACTTAAAATATTTTGTCCCAGTATACAATCAAAATTCTTTTGACTAGGATCACAGACTTTTCATACCATGGACGCATTCTTCTTACCAAACTCAAATGGAATATCCGTAACTGTTACGTATTTTATTCGCGCAGAACCGTTAATAACGTTAACTGTCAGAGAGGAAAGAAATTTTCTTCGCTCATTTGAGAAGCATTTTTGAATCATGGATCGAAATCGAGGAACGTACATATATCATTAGTTTTTCATTGAAATGTTTATAATTGGAAGATTTTTGTGGACGTAGCTAACTAAAAATGTTCTAAGCTAGGGTCTGTATTCCCATTAAGAGTGTCCATTAGTTCTGGCTCAGGGTGATTTATTTCCTGTCTGGATTAATTTATGTGATTTCGGATGTTGCTTCAATTGCGTCGATAAAAATTACTATAACTGCTTTTATTGTAAGTTTTCCTATAATTACCAGAATTTGGTCCGATACAATTTATTTTTACTATTAATAACGTTATTTTCTTTAGGGGCTTGAATTAGATTTGTATTGCACTCTTGCTTGAATCAGATCTTAATGTAATTCCGTTTTAGTTTGCTATGAATAAACTGGCTATGCTTGTTTACAATGTATATCTTATCTTCCTACGTACAAAAGAATCAAGGAACAGGATTCCGAAAAATTTAGCTGACAAAGTTACGATAAGCAAAGTTATTCGGAAGAAAAATGAAGTGAAAATTGAAATAGGTAAATTTTGTTTATAAGATAAACTGATGATTATGAGATTTGAAGTAAATCTTCATTACCGTGCAATTGTTTATATTCAGCTTTTTATGGACGAGGTGAAAAATAAGTGTGTGTGATGTGTGGTTACAATTACGATCGTTAGGGTGGTGACTTAGGTACGAGGTGTGGCTATAAAATAACGGGACTGACGTTGTTTTATTTCCATTGTATACATAATCACTTATTATCACCTTCAATATACACCCCTTCTCTATCCCTGCAACGCTCCATGCGAATTTTCCACTGTTTGAAACAGTGCTGGAAGTCATCTTCTGTCAACTCCTTCAGGACTCTTGCCGCGTTCTCTTTTACAGCTTCTACAGATTCAAATCTCGTGCCTTTCAATGCAGATTTCACCTTAGGGAAAAGATAGAAGTTACATGGTGCTAGGTCTGGTGAGTAAGGTGGATGTTCTAACACTGGGATGCTGTACTTGGCCAGGAACCGCTTAACAGATAACGCGGAATGAGCTGGCGCATTGTCTTGGTGCAAAACCCATGATTTGTCCTTCCACATTTCGGGTCGTTTTTTTCTTACTCTTTCACGTAGTTTACCAAGTACGTCAACGTAGTAATATTGATTAATTATTTGACCTTCAGGAACCCAGTGAAGGTACACAATCCCATGAATATCGAAAAAAACAATCATCATTGCTTTAAATTTTGACTTGCTCATTCTTGCTTTTTTGGCCCTCGGTGAAGTTGGGGTCTTCCAATGCATAGATTGGCGCTTCGTTTCCGGATCATAAGTAAAAAACCACGATTCATCACATGTTGTTATCCTTTCCAATAAATTTGGGTCATTTTCAATGGCATTCCAAGTGTCAGTACAAACATTTTTGCGAGCTGCTTGTTGTTCAATCGTGAGAATTTTTGGTACCATTTTTGCATACACTTTTCGCATGTTCAAATTGTCACGTAAAATTTGCCGTACACATTCTTTATCAATGCCTACAGTTTCAGCAACTGCACGAATACTTAATCAACGGTCAGACCGAATCAAATTAGCAACTTTTTCGACATTGTCATCCGTTTCTGATGTTGAAGGACGACCTGGCCGCGAATCATCTTCAACGTCTTGTCGACCATCTTGAAAACGCTTAAACCATTCAAAAACACGAGTCCACGATAAGCAGTCACTGCCATACACTTCTTTTAGTAAATTATAAGTTTCGGTAGCGGTTTTTCCAAGTTTGAAGTGAAATTTAACAACAATTCGTTGCTCTATTATTACGCTAACCATTTTTCCGGCAAAACCAAATAACAACACTAACGTAAATGAACGTTACGTCTCAACGACGTTGTTTACAGATACGAGACTAACTGCATTCTGTAGAGGAAGACTCAAACTAAACAGCTGTTGTTCAATGCCGGTTGGCGCATGCGCACTCGTTCCACTCCAGCGTCAGTTCCGTTATTTAAAAGCCACACCTCGTATATGGGCGTATTAAGTATTAGGTGGGAATGTATTTGGCGTAACTCTAGCAATCAGCAGAAACCGCTGAAAAGCGAAGAGAATGTCACAGACTTCGCTGTAAAGCCAAACGTTTAAGGGAGCGAGATGAGTCACATTCCCGAACGTTGGCATACAGGTCGGCTGGAAAACTGTTGCGTAGATTGGTTCATGAGGGCAAGGCTGGTTACTGACAAAATTACGTTGAGGAAATCAATGGCTCCGATGCTCACGGAATCCATGAGCCGTGTGCTTGAAGCGGGAAAAATGGCGGTGGTTGCTCGGACACTTTCCCTAAACATCGTGTTTGTCCCGATGCTTCATGTACGGAATGTCTTGTTGTGTGCCCGCTCTCTAGAGCCATCGAGACACAAAAGTGAACTCTTTAAAAAAGAAAAAGGCCACGAGACCAGACTGTTTTCCATCGGAAATGGTACAGCCTGTACACCGGTTTTGCCCTGACATATTGAGAAAGTGCTCGCGAAGCTCATTAGAAAGAGCATCCGAGCTGCTGGGCGTCCCTCTTCTCAACAGTATGACTTCAGGGCTGGAAGATCAATGATCGGTGCAATGATGGATGTGGCAAATGCCCTCCATCGGACAAAAGCCCACAATCACCACTCGAAGCGTAAAGTGGTGTTTAGAACACGCTATGTGAGGAATGCTTTTGATTCTGCCAGGTACATTCTATTTCAATTCTTCTAGGTACTACATCAAAGACCGGAAAATTGACATCAAGAGTGTCGCTAGGTTCTGTTGTTTGTCCGGACCAATGTCTTGTATGTCTTGTACGACAAAGTTTTGGGGTTGCAGGTACCGGACGAGACGCAGAACAGGTGCAACTTTAATTAAGTATATGAAAATATTGCACCAGTTGGATTGCGACATCCATTTCACCTAGTACATTTCCTTCAGTTCTCACATTATATGAAGTACTGGCACTAATGTTCACTTCTTCTGCTGCCAGCTCTTGGCTTATATTTTCTATATTATTCTATATATATTTTCTTTGTTTGCTTTATTTAATTTAAGTAACTTGATTCGACATGCGCCACAGATTTTCCATTATAAATGTCAGTTTCCTGAGATTTCTTTTCGATTACGATGCGTTTCAAAAAAATCACGAAACTGTAACTATTTTGAAACGGATTACAATAATGTTCGATATAAAATAATTTTTCCACGTAAGAATATATATCTTTAAAATTAAACTTGTACCTTTGTGGAATTAATATCCAATACATAGAACATTCCCAGCTCTGGTATAACATTTTAACTTTGAACTGCAAAAAACTCTTTGTTTTGTAAACAAAAATGAACTTTTCCGATCTAGTTCCTTGAAGCGAATTCTCGCCGAATTTTCCAAAAATAACTAATTGCTTCACTTTACTCAATTCCACATATTCACTATAAAATTTTATTATCTCGCATACGTTTAAGTGCTCATGGTCAAAATAATTTAATGATTTCTTTTTTGCAGTTCGTGCGATAAATCTTCTCGAAAATGTACTACCGTCAACGCTGTTAATAATTATAAATAATATAAATTTGAAGTCAACTTGATTAATTATAATTCAAAATCTAAAATTATTCTGTTAAAATTCACAGGAGATAAGTTCTGAGGAGCTGAATAGGCTTGAATTGAGACCTATGGTGAAAACCAATTACATAAGAATGTATCATTTTCGCAGAGTGTAACTAACAAACAGTAATAATGATGATATAATCTGTAGTTTGAAAAAGTTCAAGCAAATACTCAGCACGAATATAACTTTTGATGACGTATATAATGAATAGTATTCCTTGAAATATCGTATACAATAAATTATGATATAACTTAAAATTGCATTACTTTCTTTTGTTGTTGGTATTTGTTTTATAATCGGATGGCGGACATATTGAAAAACGGCATATTTCATATTTGCATTTACTTCAGAATATTTAAATAAAGTTTTGCTTTTTCTTTTACATTTCAGGAGGATTCTAGGCCGTTTGAGGTAGGTACTGTGCTGCAAACGATGATATAGATTTTGGTTTCTGCATGTTTATGTCCTGAATAGAAGCTAAAGTTACCCTAGACACAGTAATAGTCCTCAGTGGCATGTGACTGTCCCTCATAAGCGACACTGCCTTAACAACATGCTATATGTTCTCTATATTCTCCATTCTTCATCTTGAGATTAACCCCAAGGGTTAAGGTGGGCTTACCCAACCATAAACTGTTCCAGAACTTAATAAGGCCCTTCGCAGCCAGGGGTCGGGAAACGTATAGAAGCCAACTTCGTTGGGTAGAGGTTGGCTAGGAGGATCGAAGTCCCCAGAACCACCATCAAAGTGTCCAGTATACAGCGGCGACAGGCAGACTTATGTGTCCGTGGACAATCGAAGGTGAATATTGAATCCTCATTATTTATACTGTTGCAACAAGGTCAATATTGCGACCAGATCCGGTGAGCGAGCGTCACTCTCCAAAGGAAAAACCACTTTGGCTACGAACAGCAACAGGAGAATCAGCACCTATACGACGAGATCAAACTCCAAGTACAAGTAGGGGATTTACTGTTTCGACATGATTTTCTCGACGCCAATATAATAGACGACTGCATCCTGGGAATGGATTTCCTACGACCAAATGGGTTCACGTTGGATTTGGTCAGACGGGTAATACCTACAAATACCTATATGAACAGAAATTCGTTCTTCGAACAGATCATGCTTCTCTGAGATGGCTGCTTCATTTCAAAAACCTAGAAGGGCAAGTTGCTAGATGGATCGAAAGGCTACAGTCTTATAATTACGAAATCGTACATCGGAAAGGAGGAGTGTATGGGAATGCCGACGCTTTGTCCTGTCGCCCATGTCCCGCGACATCTAAACATTGCCGAGGATCCGAGGAAGAAGAACAAGGTGTGGATATGCGTATAGTAACGACAGAGGTCAACGAGAGTTGGATGCAACACAAACCCCGGGACTCTTAACAAGCTAAGGATGTAATTGGACCATTGTTGGTATGGGAAGAGACAACAGGACGTCCCGAGTAGAAGAAAATATCAGCACAAAAAAAAAGAAAAAGAAAAAGGAAATATATTTATAATTTGAAGATTGTATATTATGTGAATGTAAATGAATTTAATTTAAATATTATATATTATGTGAATGTAAATAAATTCAATTTAAATATTGTATATTATGTGAATGTATATAAATTCAATTCAAATATTATGGGCACATACATATATAACAATAATTAATTACCTCCAATCTGCTGAGAAGAATCCAGTGCGCACCAGCTCCACCCCAACCGATATACTATTTGGAATCAAAGTCAATATTTATATATATATATATATGCAAATCAATAATAATTAAAATTTTCAGATGGAAAGGAAATACCTATAAGTGCAATAATTTCTAACATTTTATACTTGTTCAGTTCAACTCGGTTTCAGTGACGGTACGACCGCTCACATAAATTAATCTGATTTCAACAAACGAACTCCAGCACACTGATTCCAACGAACTGACTTTCAAACAATCTGACTCCAATTGACTCCTTCCAAAACTGATTTCAACGAATTAGCTCCGACGACTGACTCCAATCGACCTCCTTCCAAAACTGATTTCAACGAATTAACTCCAACGAACTAACTCCAATCGACTTCCTTCCAAAACTGATTTCAACGAATTAACTCCAACGACTGACTCCAATTGACCTCCTTCCAAAACTGATTTCAACGGATTAACTCCAACGACTGACTCCAATCGACCTCCTTCCAAAACTGATTTCAACGAATTAACTCCAACGACTGACTCCAATCGACCTTCTTCCAAAACTGATTTCAACGTATTAACTCCAACGAACTGACTCCAATAGACCTTCTTCCAAAACTGATTTCAACGAATTAACTCCAACGACTGACTCCAATCGACCTTCTTCCAAAACTGATTTCAACGAATTAACTCCAACGAACTGACTCCAATCGACCTCCTTCCAAAACTGATTTCAACGAATTAACTCGAACGAACTGACTTTCAAACAATCTGACTCCAACGACTGACTCCAACTGACTTCCTTAAAAAAATTCCTTTCTCGTCTCCCTATTTTTTTTTTTGCATTTTTCTTTGTTTTTTCCATGAACTCTAGATCAAAAAAAATTTTTTTTTTGCAATATCAATTTTCACTTGAAATCTCAAAGTGAAAATTTTGTACTAGATTTCTTACAGGGTTTAATTTGCCAAAATCTCATTTTGACAAATGAAACAAAAAAAAAGAAATCTAACGTGGGGCTCGACCTTCGACCCTGAGAATAAGAGTCTCATGCTCTACTGACTGAGCAGACAATTACAATATCAAAAAAACACAATATCATTTTTTTTTCTTTTTTTGAATACTAAAAGAAAAGAATCAGGTTCAATATAAATTCTATTCTCCTCTCAAATTTATTAATCTTAGTACATGCAAAATTCTGAATAAAAGGAAGCTATCAACCTCGTAACTCAAGCCCCTGGTTTCAAATCTTTTGCATGGAAGTTACCAATTAATTTTCCTTTTTCATCTAAAAGTTTATAAGCAGAATTTCCGATTTTGGTCGAAATATTTGATTTTAAAAATTTCGGAGCTAATTTAGAATTAAAATGTTTTGAAGCATCACTAACAGTAAAGTTCCTTCGCCAAACAGTCTGGCCTATTTTGAATTCTTGTTTACGTGACCGTAAATTATATGTGTGTGCTGCCTTATCTTGTGCCTTCAATAACTTTTTTGTTACCGATGTTCTTATTATTTCTAATTTGTCATTACATTTAATATCATAACAGTCATTTTCGGTCAAAATCCCCATTTTCTTCAGGAGTGAATAGGAATTCTCATGGCTTATCATGGAATATCCAAATAAGGCATTGTACGGTGTAGTTCCAATGCACTCAAATAAATGTCCCAAGTTCTATGATCTTCCTTGATATAAGCTCGAATAGCTGTTCGGATTGTTTTGTTAACTCTCTCTGAAGCATTACTTTGTGGCGAATATAAAGCGGTTTTGAAATGAAATACACCATACTCAGCCAACAGTTTGGTAAACAGTTTAGACACAAACTGAGTTCCATTGTCAGATATCAAAGTTTCTGGAGTTCCATATACATGGAAAACTTCTTGCTCTAAATATCTGGCAACAACATCAGCTGTAGCTTTCCTCAAAGGTTTCAACAAAACAAACTTAGAAAATCCATCAAAGACAATCAATATTGAGGTATGGCCCTTTTTTGTCCGTGGGTAAGGACCCAATAAATCAATATAAACACGTTGCCAGGGACGCTGGGGTGTATTCGTACGTCCCATTGGTGGACGTAACGTCACATTTGGGGCTTTAATAGCTTTACATGTTTCACATGATTTAACAAAATCAGCAACTTGAGTCGCCATATGTGGCCAATAGGAATATTGTCTTAACCGACACAGAGTTTGTGCGACACCTCCATCGGCCGACATAGGAGGACAATGAGCTTTTTCGATTAAAGTATTAGCATATGCTAAAGGTATCCAAAGTTTCCACACCGAATCAGTAATACTATAATCAGAGTTTACTGTGGACCCTCTTTTCCAGACGTGATCATTTCGTACACAGATGTCTGGTAATTGGTCAGCGTTTAGGGTCACATGATTTATTAAATTCAGATATTCTTGGCTATTAAAATGGGGGGAATTCATATCCAACTCCGAAGTAACACTTCCATTAAATATTTCCTCACTGAAAATACGTGACAATGCATCAGGAACTACATTCTGACTTCCTTTCCTATATTCGATTTCGAAGTCATAGGACTGTAATTTGAGGGACCAGTGCGCTAGTCTACCAGTTAACTCTTTCTGGCTCATAAGCCACTTTAAAATTGCATGATCAGTGATAATCTTGAAGGGAAGGCCTTCAACATATACTCTAAACTTTCAAACACATACCACCGCAGCCAAGCATTCCAATTCAGTAATGCTATAATTACGCTGTGCTGAGTTCAGTTTTTGAGAAACATATGCTAAAGGTCTTTCCACAGCATCATCTCCGATTTGCGACAACAAACCACCTACTCCTGTCATGCTTGCATCACATTGAATTATAAAGGGCCGATCAAAGTCAGGGTGGTATAGTTCGGTAGCATTAGACATTACTGCTTTCAATTTTTTGAAAGCGATTTCTGCCTCGTCTGTCCATTGAAAACCTTTAGGATTTTTCTTTAAGCAGTCAGAAATAGGTGCTGCTAATGCTGCATAATTTGGTACAAAATGCCGATACCAGCCTGTCATGCCTAAAAACCATCTAGTCTGTCTGATTGAAGTGGGAGCAGGAAATTCCTTGACAGCTGCAACTTTAGCCGGATCGGTTTTAAGTTTGCCATCCTCGACAATGAATCCCAAATACTTTACTTCCCTCAAACAAAAATGGCTTTTACTGACTTTTATTTTAAGACCTGCTCTATTTAGACAAGCTGCGACTTTAGATAATAAAAGTATGTGTGATTCAAAGTCTGGCGTAGTGACCAACAAATCATCCAGATATACGGAAACTCTTTCTATATCTTGTGGTGAAAGAGGTTGCATCACTTTATCCATTAGTCGACACATGCGTTGAGGAGCGTTGCACAAGCCAAATGGCATGACCTTAAATTGATATAATGGTCGTCCAGGAACCGTGAAAGCAGTTTTGTCTCGTGACCGCTCCTCTAACGGCATCTGCCAAAAAACATCCTTTAGATCAATCGCTGTAATAAATTTTGTATCTTGCAGACGACTAAGTAATCCATCGATATGGGGAATAGGATAAGCGTCTTTGATGGTAACCTTATTCACTCTGCGAGAATCCAAACAAAGTCTAACTTTGCCTGGCTTTTTTATTAATACCACCGGAGAATTCCATGCGCTGTTGCTCTCCTATATCACATCCATGGCGAACATTCTATCTAGCTCTCCATATATCAGTTTAAGGATAGCTGGAGAAATCGGATAGTGTCGCTGCTTGATCGGAATGGCATATCCAACATCAATCACATGCATCTCTAATGAAGTTCGTCCCAAGCCTAATTCCTCACAAGAAGGAAAGCTCCTTTTGACTTGATTTAACTTCATTAATTCATTTGAGGATAATATATGAAACTTTGGTTCCTGTTTGGGTGACTCTTCATCTGGTATGGTTTTCAAAGAATCGATAATTCCGGGAGCTAAATTGAAGGCTCTCCAGAAATCAACTCACAAATACAATTTTTGAAATAATGAAGGCACTACATGTATTTTTAGACGCTTCGTGATGTCTTTAAAAGTGATATTAGTAACGAAATACCCAATGGATGAATGGTCTGATCCACCAGCTGAGCATAACGTTAGATTATCGCGTTGAAGGACTATTCCCAATTTAGATAAGACTTTATCAAAGCCACACCCAAGGCAACTCACTGAGGCCCCACTATCCAGTAAGCCTTCTATCGGCATTGATCCAAAATAGACCTTCGCGAAAGGTCGTGAATCATTATTTTTGTTAACGATGCTATCAATGACTATTAATTTATTTTTCATTCGACGCTGATTCCACGTTCTCAGACGTCGCGTAGACCGAGAAATAGATTCATAATAATTTTTACCAAATAATTTTTCACGAATTTTTTTATAATTTTATTCACGTTCTGCAAAAGATTTGCAATGTAAAGGTTGTAAATTTTTTGATTTGTTTATAACATTTTTATTTTGTACAATGTTTGTATTCGAATCAAACTTTAACGAGGTCCAGTTCGAGGTTCCAACTGGCCTCGTGATTGGTTTTCCTGACACCGCTTACACTTAGTGGAAATGACTCCTGCAGACCCAGAACGATAACAAAACAATTTTTTTTCAGATGACGGGCAGTCCTGAAATCTATGCCCTATTTGTTCACAGTTCCAGCACTTAGGCTGCTTGGGGTTAAGCCCTTGAACTGTTTCAACAACATTAATAGATGCAATCTTTGATTCATGTTGAACCAATTCGGCATTTTGTCGTCTTTCATAATGTTTACCATTGTTGAGCTGACAACGCTTTAATACTGATTCAGCCTCTCTACCTTCTACTCTTAACTCATTTAGAGTTTAACACTTAGTTGCAAATAACAACTGTATCATAGGAGGGATCAGATTTGGCAAAATTATACGAATGAGCTGATGATCTGGTATTGCATGAACTCTTTGTAAATTCAATTCTATTATTGTGGCCAGAAAATCATCGAGAGTCTCATGAGATCCCTGACGTTTTTTTTCAATGGCATGCAAAATTTCGGAGTCCGAACTCCATTGACTGAAACGAGATTTTAATGCAGCACGAAATTCAGACCAAGTAAAATTTGATGATTGTCGGTGCTACTGCCAATACCATGTATTAGCTTTACCAGACAAACATCGATGTATGTTATTCAACCATTAAAAATCATCTGCTCCTTCGGATTTTTTCAAGTGTTCGATTCGATACAAGAATTCATTTTCAGAGGGAGTCTGATTTGTTGCATCGAACCGAATATTATTTTTATTTAGAGGACTAGATGACCGAAAGGACCTTTTTGTAGGTTCAGGTGCCGTGAAAGTAGCAGGCAAGTCTCTCTGAGAAGTATCCTTAGAAGTGATCTGACTAAATACCGTTCTCAATTGGGATACCTGTTCCATTAGCAACTGTAGACTTTTACCCATAGTCTGTAAATTTAATGAACCATCACTTCTAGAGGTTTCACCTCTAACTTCTTCTTCCTGTGGAAGTTCTTCTGTTTCTCCCGAGTGTTCATCCCTTTAATGAACCACGGTCAGCCATCATTCTACTACGGCCTCTGGTAAGTGGACCTTCACTCATTGACATATTGTAATTATAAAGAATTGGCTTTTGTTATTTCCAGACATCAGACATGTCATCACCTACAATTAAAAAAAAAAATATCAAAAAAAAAAATTAATATGGTCGGTGGAATTGCTCATCGAACGGACGTCACCCATCAGGAGAACCATATACTTAGTATCTGCTCTCCAAATGGACAAGTCCCGTCACTGAACTCGCCTCGCTCATTCCATACCTCCAAACGGAAGTAGAACCATGAATGTAAACTCTCCACAGGCCAAGATTTCCTGTACAAAGACGGCATTGGACCTGTGGATTGATAAGTTTCAGGTACCACAGTGAAGAAAATGAAACAAACTAAGCTGTTCGCAATGAAATGTTGAAACTCAGCCCCTTAATATTCTAGAGTTCCCAATGTTGCACGATTTCCTTCCGAAGAGGCGATACACATTGTTACACCCAAAGAACATCTGCAACTGCAGCTTCAACTCTATTTCCGCAATTGATGAACTCAAAGGATCTCAGTCAACAAGATAATATCCAGTTAGACATCACTAATCCATTAAGTCCAATAGTCACAGAAACAGAATCTCAATTTCCATGTACAGACAAATAGATTACAAAAAGAAATGAAAATTGTTTAATTTAATAACCTCTAAGTCGGAAAGGCAAAGGATAGAAGAAAAGGAAAGAGGAGTTTTTTTTATATATATATATAGTTGTGTGATAACTGAACAGAATTAGAAGATATGAAAATCTTCGAAAAAATTCTAAGTTACGAGGAATTCTTCATTATTTGCAAAACCGTACAGGGTAAACAAACTATTTATCAATGAAGGAGCCTCGTTGGGCGCCATATCTGTTATGGTTGTTTTTGCCGCACCGAAACATTCCATATGGAATATATCATTACAACCAAAACTGCCATGCTTCTTTGGATGAAGCTTCACCAACACCAGAAATCTCGTGACAACGAAATCTAAATCTCAGGGAGGGTTCATCGTGCTTAAGGTGAAAACAGAAGAAACTGCTGTCACTTGTGCTCTTAGTAATTTTATGTAACACCATAAAATTACAGTATAATACGGAGAGACAGGAATATAAAATTCTTATGAAAATTGCCAAACCCCCTTAACGAGACCGACCATAATGTTGCGATAACAAAAAAATAAGGTTTCACTCAAACCATATTCCTTTCCATTACAATGTCACGCCGATGCCGGAAACAACTTTGCCATTTTATTATTTTGTTTTTAAGAAAAGTTATATTTTACATGATAAAATTGAAATTATTTATTTAGATAAATAATTGGAAATCAAATAAACTGTTATTACATCAAAAAAAAAAAAAAGAAAAAGAGAAAAAGGAAATATATTTATAATTTGAAGATTGTATATTATGTGAATGTAAATGAATTTAATTTAAATATTATATATTATGTGAATGTAAATAAATTCAATTTAAATATTGTATATTATGTGAATGTATATAAATTCAATTCAAATATTATGGGCACATACATATATAACAATAATTAATTACCTCCAATCTGCTGAGAAGAATCCAGTGCGCACCAGCTCCACCCCAACCGATATACTATTTGGAATCAAAGTCAATATTTATATATATATATATTTGCAAATCAATAATAATTAAAATTTTCAGATGGAAAGGAAATACCTATAAGTGCAATAATTTCTAACATTTTATACTTGTTCAGTTCAACTCGGTTTCAGTGACGGTACGACCGCTCACATAAATTAATCTGATTTCAACAAACGAACTCCAGCACACTGATTCCAACGAACTGACTTTCAAACAATCTGACTCCAATTGACTCCTTCCAAAACTGATTTCAACGAATTAGCTCCGACGACTGACTCCAATCGACCTCCTTCCAAAACTGATTTCAACGAATTAACTCCAACGACTGACTCCAATCGACCTTCTTCCAAAACTGATTTCAACGTATTAACTCCAACGAACTGACTCCAATAGACCTTCTTCCAAAACTGATTTCAACGAATTAACTCCAACGACTGACTCCAATCGACCTTCTTCCAAAACTGATTTCAACGAATTAACTCCAACGACTGACTCCAATCGACTTTCTTCCAAAACTGATTTCAACGAATTAACTTCAACGACTGACTCCAATTTACCTCCTTCCAAAACTGAATTCAACGAATTAACTCCAACGAACTAACTCCAATCGACTTCCTTCCAAAACTGATTACAACGAATTAACTCCAACGACTGACTCCAATTGACCTCCTTCCAAAACTGATTTCAACGGATTAACTCCAACGACTGACTCCAATTGACCTCCTTCCAAAACTGATTTCAACGAATTAACTCCAACGACTGACTCCAATCGACCTCCTTCCAAAACTGATTTCAACGAATTAACTCCAACGAACTGACTCCAATCGACCTCCTAGCAAAACTGATTTCAACGAATTAACTCCAACGAACTGACTTTCAAACAATCTGACGCCAACGACTGACTCCAATTGACTTCCTTAAAAAACTCCCTTTCTCGTCTCTCTTTTTTTCGCACTTTTCTTTTTTTTTCCATGAACTCTAGATCAAGATCTAGATTTAATATCAAATTTCACTTGAAATCTCAAAGTGAAAATTTTGTACTAGATTTCTTACAAATTGTTCTTCCTAAGAGTCCGGTCAAAAGAGTACTGAAGGAGATGCATGAAGGCACATCGGAAGGTGACCTTGGGGTGAACAAGACCCTGACAAATGTGCGCGAAAGATTCAACTGGCTCCACGCTCGAGAAGACGTTCTTGACTGGTGTCGTAAATGCACAATATGTGCTCCCGTTAAAAGCCCAAATCGAAGAACGAGAGGGCATATGAAGACTTATAACGTCGAGGTACCGTTCAAAAGAGTAGCTGTGGACATCGCAGGACCCTTTCCCGATTCTGAATGGGGAAATCGATATTTACTCATTGTAGCTGATAACTTCAGTAAGTGGCCAGAAGTATACCCAATTGCTAACCAGGAGGAAACTCCTGTAGCGGAGCAAATCGTTTCACAGTGGGTTAGTATATATGGCGTACTCCATGAACTATATTCATACCAAGGCAGAAACTTCGAGTCACAAGTTTCAGAGTCAACCCATTCAGTTTCAGTTTCAACCCATTTCAGAGTATACAAGCGACTTAAGGCATCGGTTAAATCAGATACACCAATTAGTGCGGAAGCAAATAGAGTCAACCACTGATCGCATGAATACCAGATATGACTTAATATCGAACTCATCCGGCTGTAACTCAATCGGCTGTAACTCATCCGATTGTAACTCATCCGGCCGGTTCGGCTGGAAGAACGACTTGGTGTGGCTTTATAACTCCGAAGCTACAGCCGTACTGGGAAGGATCCTATTGAATCATCAAACGAATGAACGATGTGGTTTACCGGATACAGGAACACCAGAAAACAAGGGCAAAAATGAAACCTGTGCACCTGAACCGCCTTGCCCCATATTATCAGCAGGAAGACGCGGAGATAGCTAATTTGACACTTTTTCGGGGCGAAAGAGATATAAGGTGGGGATAGTGTGACATCTTCGCATAATGTCATGCGATACTGTACTCGTCTAAAGAGCAAATTTGTAAGCAAGTACCAATTACCATTACACCGATCATTCTCGAAGAGGAAATAGGCATAACGTAAACAACTTGCGTGCATTGAGTACGGCAATACACGTGCAAATCACTCAGCGCTTAAACTCGAGAGTGATCTGCGTGGAAGATTCCGGATTGGTTGAAACATGTATAAAATCGACTACAGCCAGCGGCGAAAAGAAGCTTGTTGATAAAGTAACAGTGCGCGTTCGTATGGATGTGATAGCGAATTAGTGAGTCGAGTGAAAGTGATTGTTGTAAGTAATTAATTAATTAAAGTAAAAGTGAAAACTAATAAAAGCGAATAAGTGAAGTAATAATTGGGTGAAAATACTTAAGTGTGAAGTATGAGTCAAGTTTATTGGAGGAATAAATTATCAAGAAATTAATTTTAGATTAATTCGTGGGTGTTTGATTCACTTGTAAGAAGATTTGCCAAGCAAACAGAACGTGCAGCTGATAAAGTGTAATAATACATACATACATGCATAGATACAGGCATCCACACATACACACACACATACATACGTATTGCATACATGCATACATACAGGCATGCAAACGTACATACATACATACATACATACATTCAAACAAATATTCATACATCCATGCATACATACATACGTTCATACATGCATGCATACCTTCATACAGAGATACGTCCAGCCATACAAATACACATAGATGGAAATAGACATGCTACATACATACAAGGATATATACATATGTATGTACACACATAGATACATAAATACAATCCTACATTCATACATACATACATATATAAATATATACCAACATACATACATACATACGTACATACATACATACATACATACATACATACATACATACATACATACATACGTACATACATACATACATGCCCTTGCGCTTATCCTGGTGCGCAGCCTTTAATGTGGTAAGCACTAAATTTCTTGCAAATGCAACACAAGTTTTATTAAAATTGTCTATTAATCATATTGAATACATTTCAATAAATTCCACTAACGTTTCATTTAATTCAATGAACATTTCAGTAAATAACTGTCAATGTATCACCTTATTATCTTTGCACAAGTTATGGGCAGTGTAGTGACCCAGAATCCAACCAGAATACACGTGCCGAAATTCCATTCATCCTGACACTTACATTTTTCCACGAGATGAAATATTTTGCAACGTAAGAATCTGTAAATGTATAAATGAAAAGTTATTCATTTATCAATCAAAGTTAAGTGAAACAAATTGAATATTTCGTTCGTTTCCTATTTCCTTCTTAACAATTTATATACGTCTCAATACAAATTATATTTTTTTATTAATCTTATATTATTTCATTACCTTTAGACTTTTATAATATACATATTTACGAATTATATACCATATTTAAATAAAAGTGCTAGGACAAGACACTAGACTAAATACAGATATCGTGTTAATTTAAGAATTAACCCTTTAACGGATTCTTGGGCAAATGACTTAAGTTTTATTTTGAAGATCAACTTCAATAGTGGAAGTAAATTATCGGATCGCTCCTTTTAAACAATAAATCGGGAAGTGCAAAGAAATTCGCGAATTGATCCAATAACGGCTATTGTCGCGGATATTTTCAATATCCTCAAAGTCCTCAATATCCTCCTAAAGGATTTGCCAAAGTTTACCGGCAATCCAAAGCTTTTGAGGGACTTCCTAAATAATGTGGAACCCCATCTTCTTCATCAATCATCCCTTTTTTTCCTGCATATAGTTAAGTATTACGTCGCACAATAAGGAACAAAATTGAAAATCCTGCAAATAAATTGCTGAACACGTATGGAACTTCATTAGATTGTGACGAAATTATGAAAAATTTGCCTCTCTCCTATCGCGACAAGAGGAACGAAATGTTTTTGATTAGGGACTTACATAATACGAAAAAAGTGAAAAAACCATAGAAAATATTATAGTGAAATAATTGAACTTTCTGACACAATCAATTATAATACAATGAAATCACTTTCTAATACATACGAACTTCAAGAACCATTTGGAGCCATAATCAGAGCAATAAAGCCTGATTCTGTGGCTACTTCTTTTGTATAATGCAATATTTTTGAATATTTTGTATATTTTATGCAAAATACGAAAACTCAACCAACATACGGAAAATGTTTCCCATCCTGCGGAAAAAACTTCCCCAGTGACTTTAAAATGCCTACAAATACGAGTAACATAGTAACATCTGTCCACAGTAGCCCATGTATTTCCCTAGCTAGCTAATATTTCAGCAGATTCAGCATACACACATACAGGAACATACATACATACATACATACATACATACATACATACATACATACATACATACAAAGATACATACATACATACATACATACATACATACATACATACATACATACATACATACATACATACATACATACATACAGACATACATACATACATGTATACATACATACCTACATACATACATTCACACAGAAATACACACATATATCTATGCATGCATGAGTAGATACACGCCTACATATATACATATATACATATGCATATGCATATATGCATACTAACATACCAACATAGAAACATACATACATGCATACATGCATACATACATACATACATACATACATACATACATACATACATACATACAAAGACATACATACATACATACATACATACATGCATACATACATACATACATACATACATACATACATACATACATACATACATACAAACATACATACATACAAACATACATACATACATACATGTATACATACATACATACATGTATACATACATGCATAGAAACATACATACATGCAAAAATATGTAGTACACACATACAGGAACATACATACATACATACATACATACATACATACATACATAAATACAAAGATACATACATACATACATACATACAACCATACATACATACATACATACATACATACATACATGCATACATACATACATACATACATACATACATACAAACATACATACATACAAACATACATACATACATACATGTATACATACAAACATACATGTATACATACATGCATACATACATACATTCACACAGAAAAACACACATATATCTATGCATGCATGAGTAGATACACGCCTCCATATATTCATATATACATATGCATATGCATATATACATACTAACATACCAACATAGAAACATACATACATACATACATGCATACACACATACATACATACATACATACATACATACATACATACATACATACATACAAAGATACATACATACATACATACATACATACATACAAACATACATACATACATACATACATACATACATACATACATACATACATACATACATACATACATACATACATACATACAAACATACATACATACATACATACATACATACAAAGCTACATACATACAAACATACATACATACATACATACATACATACATACATACATACATAAATACATACATACATACATACATACATACATACATACATACATACATACATACATGCATACATACATACATACATACATACATACATACATACATACATACATACATACATACATACATACATGCAGACTTGCATGCATACATACAAACAAACCTACAAAAATATGTAGGTACATATATACATACATACAAGCATACATACTTTAATGCATAGATTTGAACATACAATTCCTATATACGTACATGCATACATACATAAACACATGCACACATACATACATACTGTGATACGTTCGAATAATGTCACGCGCCACTGGAGTCGTGGCGACGCTGTCGACGCTTACATTTGATACATTTTATACATCTAACTGATATTCTGCGAAATTCCTCGAAAACCCGTGATTTTATCTTTACGAATTTTAGTGGCGTTTAAAGATTTTATTAGTTTTGATTGGTTATCAGTGAAAATGGCACACCAAAATAACCTGATTAGACAACCAATCTTGGAGGTTCCTAACTTGCCCCAATTACCTACAGAAAATGGGAATTACATCAATGAGCAATTGATGCAGCAGATTTCACGTTTGGTGGCAAACACGGTTCAAACTGAAAGTAGAAGGATATTGAACTCCCTATTAAATCCCGCGTCTGATATTAACAATGATGTTGATGTGACCATAAATACTGAAAATACACGGGATCTGTCTGACCTAGATAAGATCCCGGACATTCTAAAAAGTCTCAGAGAGTTTTCTGGAAACGCTGGAGAATTCAATTCGTGGAAAAAGAGTGTGGACAGGATTCTGAAAATATATGACCACATGAAGGGAACACCAAAGTATTACGGAATACTTTCGGTGATTCGCAATAAGGTCGTAGGACAAGCGGATACTGCGCTTGAATCCTACAATACCCCACTCAACTGGGAAAAAATTGCGAAATGTCTCACACTTCACTACGCGGACAAACGCGATCTAGGAACATTAGAATACCAGATGACAACTCTGGTACAAGGGACAAAAAGCATCTCTGAATTTTATCAAGCAGTGTACCAACATCTCTCCTTGATACTTAATAAGATTGGTTCAATGGAATTGAGCCAAGAGTCATTGAATATCATGACCCAATCATATAGAGAAAAGGCGCTCGATACATTCGTTCGGGGACTCAAGGGTGAGTTACCCAAGCTCTTGAGTATTAGAGAGCCTAAAGACTTACAACAAGCATTACATCTCTGTTTGAAGCTTCAAAACGTCGATTATAGAATTCAACATGCTAACTATTCACAGGACGGAACACGAAAATCGTTCCTACCTCCAGCTCCACCTCGCAGAAATCAACACAAGTATCAACCAATGCCTATACCAGCCCCTAGACGGCAATTCTATCCACAATTACAGCATAATCCTCAGGTTATGCAACCTTTTAGGCAAAATCCAGATCAACAATATCAACAACCTCGCTTTCAAAACGTATTTCAAAATGCCTGGACACTACCACCTAAACCACAACCTAGGCCAGAACCAATGGACGTCGATCTTTCATTGAGATCACGAAATATTAATTACACGAATCGACCACGTAACCCACCACAGCCTCAAAAACGCTTGCCTTCCCTACAGGCACAAGTACCCCAGAAAATGCATAGAATATTCTGTACTGAGACTACTGACGACAGCAACAAGACAATGGAGGAATATACGGAGAGCATAAATAACGAAGACGAAAACTATGATCAAACGCTAGACGAATACTTAGACTCAAACGATAACCCAGAACCTGAATATTCAGAACAATTAGAGGACATTTATTTTTTAAGGCTAAAGCACTCTTCGCTTCCTTATTTCGAGCACACTGCCAGAAGCGGAAAGATACTTAAATTTCTCATAGACACAGGCTCGAACAATAATTACATACTACCCTGTCACATAGGAAACCCTATCCCAAACGACAAACACTTTTTTGCTAATTCCGTCGCTGGAAACATTCGTATAACACACCATTCTTCCATACAACCTTTTGGTATGTTTACGGATAAATTGAAATTTTACATTCTTCCCAGTTTGATATCCTTTGATGGGATAATAGGAAATGACACGCTAAAAAAACTTAATGCAGTTATCCATACGAACGATAACTACATGACGATACTATCGACTGTTCATATTCCACTCAAACACCATGTTACTCAAAACATGAATAATATCAATGTAAGGACTTCTCATCTTAACAAAGAACAGACAAATAAATTGGTAGATGTAATAAAAAGACACACCAAACTTCTCTCTGAGCCGGACGAAAAATTGACATACACCACAAGGGTGAAGGGCGAAATTCGCACAACAACCAATGACCCAGTTTACACTAAAACATATCCCTATCCGATGGCTCTCAAAGGTGAAGTCCAAAAGCAGATAGCTAAGCTACTACAGAATGGAATCATAAGGCCCTCTAAATCACCTTATAACTCGCCTGTTTGGGTAGTTCCCAAAAAAGATGACGCGTCTGGCGAAAAGAAATATGGTTTAATAATTGATTACCGGAAGCTGAATACTGTCACTATCCCAGACACGTATCCAATCCCTGAAATTAATGGTGTCCTGGCTAACCTCGGAGAAAATAAGATATTTTCCATCTTAGATTTAAAAAGCGGCTTTCACCAAATTCCTCTTAGGGAAAGCGACATCGAGAAAACTGCGTTCTCGATAAACAATGGGAAATTTGAATTCGTTCGTCTACCATTTGGTCTGAAAAATGGTCCAGCTATCTTCCAAAGGGCTTTAGACGACATTTTGCGAGAAGTTATTGGGGAATGTTGTTATATCTATATTGACGATATCATTATTTTCGGCAAAACCCAAGAAGAACACTTGCGAAATCTTGATAAAGTCTTGGAAATTTTAGAAAATGCAAACTTAAAAATACAATTGGATAAGTGTGAATTTTTTAAAGAGGAAATTGAATTTTTAAGATATGTCGTGACCAAGAACGGAATTAAAACCAATCCAAAGAAGGTAAAGGCTATTATTGATTTCCCTCCACCTAAGACACTCAAGGACTTACGTTCCTTTTTAGGCATGTCAGGGTACTACCGTCGTTTCATAAAAGACTACGCGAAAATTGCGAAGCCCCTGACATCCCTTTTAAGAGGGGAAGATGGACGCGTGTCCAAGAATCTTTCCAAAACTCTCAAAGTTGAACTTGACAAGGATGCCATGAAAGCATTTAATAAATTAAAAAGCTCATTAATATCAAACGAAGTCATACTATCCCATTCGGACTTCAAAAAGGAATTCGAGCTAACAACGGATGCTTCGAACCATGCCATAGGAGCTGTTCTGTCGCAGGACAATAAACCAATAACATTTTTGTCCAGAACCTTGTCAAATACAGAAGAAAGCTATGCCACCAATGAAAAGGAAATGTTGGCCATCATCTGGGCATTGCAATCCCTGAGAAATTATTTATATGGCTCACGGAAAGTCAAAATATTTACGGATCATCAACCACTCACGTTTGCATTGAGTAACAAAAATACCAATGCCAAACTCAAAAGGTGGAAATCAGCAATGGAAGAATACGACTACGAGTTAAAGTACAAACCAGGTAAGGCCAACGTAGTCGCAGATGCCTTATCAAGACCTCCCTATAACTCTCAGATACATGCTATGACCAATACACAACATAGTGCTGATAGTTCATCTGAAAACCTTATACCAACAGTCGAACTTCCAGTCAACATCTTTCGAAACCAACTTTTATTGAAAACCGGTGACGAGACCAGCTACCAAATTGTTAATCCATTTGAAAATTATAGACGACATATTTTAATCCAACCACAATACACAGAAACCGACATTATCAATGCGTTTAAAAAATATCTCGATCCAAGTACCATCAATGGACTGCTAACTGATGAACCCACCATGGGACTCATACAGGAAATTTACCCTCTTCATTTTTCAAATTATAGAATACGGTTCACCCAGAAAATTGTAGAAGATGTACCCAATGAAGTAGAACAAGAAGAAAGAATAATAACAACTCAACTGTAGTCACCGAATCAGGCAAGATTGTGCACAAAGATAGAATAAAGAATTAATTTCCTCTCAGATACATGTTACACACCGTTTGCTCAAACATACAAATTCTGAACTTTTCGAACTCACAACTTTTGACTTGGACAAGGAAGAATATAAGACGGAAATTTTAATCTCCACGTAATAGACCTAGAACAATATGACCAACCCATCCACACGATCACCAATCTTCCAACGGTACAACATCATACCCTTGCGTGCTACAATTCGTATGAATTCGAACAAATCTAAAACCTTAATTAAAAATCTGAACCCACACAAGGTAAAAAGGTCTCTAAATTTTACCAAATGGGTAGCCGTAAACCCAGACCATAAGAATTTTGTTACGATTGAAAGAAAATAATTGATGTCAAAAAAAAAAAATTTAATAATAAGCAAGTTGTAATCAATCAATTTTATAATGAACGCATAAAACAATATCACTAAAGTTACCAATGAAATCCAGAAATCATTGAAGGAAGACAATGTAGTCAATAATAATATTGTATCCGAAGTTGAATATAAATTAAAACTCATAAAAGAAGAACTTATTAATGTAAATCATGCGATTCATTGAGCAAAACTAGGAATTGTGAATTCACTGATATTGTCAAAAGCAAATGTAAAGATAGCCACCAATGTTTTAGATAAAGAAAAGTTACCATATCCAATAATAGAAGAAGCACTAGAATTTTCAGAAGTTAAAGTTATCTCTAATCATAATCCAATACTTTATATTGTCAATATTTCTATTACAACTGAAAAAGCATAAGGCTTTGCTTACTAAAACAATTAAAAAAACAAAAGAAAACAAAAATTTATTACAGACATTCCATTCAAAAAAATATTTAAACGAAATTTATGGTATTTCCAAAGAATGTAAATTAATCAATTAATTGTCAA
Organism: Stratiomys singularior; assembly: GCA_954870665.1. Classification (NCBI taxonomy): domain Eukaryota; kingdom Metazoa; phylum Arthropoda; class Insecta; order Diptera; family Stratiomyidae; genus Stratiomys; species Stratiomys singularior. Next base: position 6,453,106 of record OX940882.1, on the reverse strand, counting down.
TTTGCAAAACATCAAACATAATCGACATCAGCGATACAACCTGCAACCCGTCACGGGACAGCTTCTGCTCCGACAATCGAGATACCATCATCTATCTCCACACAAACACGTTTCAACGACCTCCCCTATTATTGATGCCGATTGTGGACACTCGGTTTTAAGAGGGGAAGAGTTAACCAAATATAAACACTATGTGTAAGAAAATTGCAGCAACAAACGTATGCAAACAAATTGGAAATCCATCAGGAAAACATAAATGCAATTAGCTACACCAAGAATCAGTTACACAATACACGTAACACATCTGCTGACCATCCTAATGATCTGCGAAGAATAATACAAAATATCCTTTTGCTTTTTATGAGGGTGTCGGCATTTCAAAGATGCGCTGATCAGTTTACAAACAAGAAAAACTTTATAGAGGTTAAGGTGTTAAAATATGTAAATGTAAATAGCGACAATAGAATAAGGATAAGATATTTTTAGTATAAATACAAAAAGATTATTTTGAAAATAGAAGTAGTATTCCCGAGTTGCTGAAAGTAGAAGCAACCAGCAAGAATTTAATTTAGAAATTTTAAAAACAGTTTTTGAATGAATAAATTCTTTTCAATACAAACTCTACCCAGAGTTATTAATTCTACCCGGAATAAATAATTTAATTTATACAACTACCAACTATCCTAGAATCTTCCATGCGGATTGTTCTCGTTTGTCTAGTTGAAACTAAAAACTCTAAACGTTTAGTTGAAACCGATGAACAAAGTTGTATGGGCGGATGGATGTGCAGTTGGCAAGGTCTGACTATAATGAGTACCGAAGACGGCACTTACGGTTGGGACCCGTAGTGTAGCGAGGGAAAGTTGTAGCAGCCTTGCCTCTGTTGTTGAACTGTTGACTGGTGTACTGAAGGACATGATGAAAGTTGTAACTGACGATTGACTCCACGGATAGATGATTTGACTCTTGACTGAAGCCTGAAGGTAGATATGACGAAATTGACGAACTGTATGTTGACTGTTGTGCAAATGTCTGATTGTCCGAAGGAAATCTTTGATTCCTGAGGAAGATGTATGTAAAGAAGAGTGATGAAGTGGATGGATGTAAAGTTTTTTCTGGAATTACAGAAAAGTAGGTGAAGAAATAAGGGAGAAGAATTAGAAGTAAAGTTTGTAGAAGAAGAGGATGAAGTAGAAGTAAAGTTGATAGAAGAAGAAGATGTCGAAGTAGTAATGAATGCTGAAAAAGAAGAAAAAGAAGTAGAAGTTGTAAAAGTTTTTCTTGCTTGAATTGCAGAAAAAGCTGGTGGAGGAAGTAAGGCAGTGAGTAGAAGAAGGGAAGAAGAAGAGTAAGAAGATGAAGAGGACGAAGTAGAAGTAAAGTTGATAGAAGCAGAACATGATGAAGTAGTAATGAAGTAAAGAAGATGATGAAGAAGTAACAATAATAAGAAGAAAAAAAGTAACGTGTTGTTGCTGAAGAAGATTCAGATAAAGACTCGTAAGGTGTGATGACGGTTGGAAGAGTCAGAAATTTGTTGGTGTAGATGCTATTGTTGTAAGTGATAAATGTTGCCTGACAGAATGACGACTGATGAACTGAATGTAACGGACTGATTGTCGTGTAGACGAAGTTTGAAAATGTTGTTAGCAGATCGAAAAGCTCGCATTACAACATCAACTATGTTGATGATGTCTATGCGAGACTAGTACACCTGCTAAAGTTGTGTAATTGATAATGTGAGTATTGTTGATGTAAACGTTTATATATATGTTGTTAATGTGTTAACCCGGACCCTATAGACTAGTGCTAAAGGTATCCGGGTGAACGCAGGGGGACTCATGGTTTAGGTTTCAGCCTGTTCCATTCAGTCTTTGGAGAGTGCCATCCCCACGTACCCGAGGTGTGAAGAAGGGTTATCAGTCCCTTGTGCCTGGAACAAAAACTGAGAGTTTTTCTCGGTCTGTAGAGAAGCGCAACCTGATCAGAGGTTATCTGAACCACAGGTTAGGGGAAGCCCATGATAAGTTACTGTCATCCCCCTACACGGTTGAGGAGCATATTCTTGGCTGAAACGTGGTGGTTGTGGTTTCGAAGGCTAGAGATGGGCGATGAGCACACACCAGTTGTGTTCGGGAATACAGGTAGCTTAAATAAATTGGCACCTAGGACTGGGACTTGTCTCAGATTCTAGGGGTGGTGGTTGACACATTGTTTCAACCCCGTTTGTGGAGACCGTGGGGTTAGGCCTAATGGTGGCAGGTACCCACGTAAAACAACTTCGACTTCATGTTCTCGTTTGTACTTCTGAGTCGCTTGCACCGAGATTTGTTGTACTGAGTGCACGCAACTTTGTTTATGTTTACGCATTCGAGAACAATCGATGTGTTGGTAGTTGTGAACCTGTTTACGACAGTGTTACAGTATGCGTAACCTGAACACGTCACACTATCCCCGCCTTATATCTTTTTCGCCCCGAAAAAGTGTTATATTAGCTACCTTCGCGTCTTCTTGCTGATAATATGGGGCAAGGCAGTCCAGATGCACAATTTTAATTTTCGCCTTAGGTTTCTGGTGTTCCTGCGGTATACCACATCGTTGATCCGTTTGATGAATCTATTGCGCCCTTCCCAATTCGGTTGTAGCTTCGGAGATCTGCCTTTCTGACGCCGGGGGTTATATAGCCACACCAAGTCGTCTGGCTGGAATCCAGATGAGTTTGCCATTAAATCATATCTGGTTTTCATGCGATCAGTGGTTGACTCTATTTGTTTCCGCACTTCTTGGTGTATCTAATTCAGCCGTTCCCTTACGTCACTTGTGTACTCCAAAATAGGTTGGGGCTTCTCAGGGGGTGTCCTAAACTTTACATCAGTTGGTAGCCGAATAATTTTTCCAAAGATGACTTTCGCGGGTGCTTCTCCTGTCGATGCATGTTCCGCAGTTCGGTATGCCATCAAAAATAATGGAATGCGTCGATCCCAATCTCTGCGATTTTCATCCACCATCTTGGCCAAATGTTTATTAAGCGTGTCATTGAACCGCTCGACCATTCTATCAGACTGGGGGTGAAGTGGTGTTGTCCGTGTTTTCCGTATACCCAGCAGTTCACACATTTCAGCAAAAACTTGTGACTCGAAGTTTCTGCCTTGGTCTGAATGTAGTTCATGGGGTACGCCATATCTACTAACCCACTGACAAACGATTTGCTCCGCTACAGTAGTTGCTTCCTGGTTAGGAATCGGGTAGACTTCTGGCCACTTACTGAAATAATCAGCTACGACGAGTAGATACCGATTTCCCCATTCGGACTCGGGAAAGGGTCCGGCGATGTCCACAGCTATTCTTTCGAATGGTACCCCCACGTTAAAGGTCTGCATTCGCCCTCTCGTTCTTCGACTTGAGCCTTTGATGGAAGCACATTTTGTGCATTTTCGACACCAGTCAAGAACATCCTCTCGAGCGTGGAGCCAATAGAACCTTTCTGGCACCTTTGCCAGGGTTTTGTTTACCCCAAGGTGACCTCCCGATATACCTTCATGCATCTCCTTCAGTATTCCTTTGACACGACTGTTAGGAAGAACAATTTACATCCTATGTGAATCGCCGTCAGCCGTTTCCCATTTCCGTTTCAGAACTCCATCTTCAACCTCAAGGGAGTTCCATTGAGCCCAATAACTTTTCAACACCATGCCGCGGGCTGATATGTCCTTCCACTCGAGGCATCCAGTTGTCTCTTTCCACACCAACAATGGTCCAATATCATCATCTGCTAGCTGAGCATCCCGCAGTTCGTGCTGCGTCCAACACTCGTCAACTTCCCTTGTGATTACACGCAGATCCACACCTTGTTCTTTTCCCTCAGTCCATCGGCAGTGTTTACAAGCCGCTGGACATGGGCGGCGGGATAAAGCGTCGGCATTCCCATGCACTCCTCCTTTTCGATGGACGATTTCGTAATCATAGAACTGTAGCCTTTCGATCCACCTAGCAACTTGCCCTTCTGTCCGTAAAGGTACAACTTGTTCTGAATTCCTGTCCGTAAAGGTACTTTTGGAACTGCTTTGTTGCTTCAATTAAAGCCAGTAGTTTTTCCTGGTTACGCAGTAGTTCCTTTCACTCTTTGACAGAACTCGACTGTAGTGTGAGATTACTCGCTTCTCACCGTCGATCTGCTGTGACAATACGGCCCCAATCCCATTGTTACTCGCATCAGTTTCTACTACGAACATTTTTCCTGGTTTAGGGTACGCTAGAACCGATGATTCAGAGAACTTATTCTTCAGCGTCTCGAAGGCTTTTTCACACAGTTCATTCCAGATAAAAGCTTGATTCTTTTCCGTGAGCTGATGGAGACACTTCGCTATTTTTGCCAAGTCTGTAACGAATCGGCGATAATAGGTCGCCAATCCAAGTAAACTTCGGAGTTGTCGTTTGTTATTAGGTTTCAGCCAGCTTCTCACAGCTTCTACTTTCTCAGGTTCCGTTTTCACACCTTTTGCCGATACAAAATGTCCTAGGTACTTCACCTCAGCTGCGAAAAGTGTGTACTTCTGTGGATTCAGCTTCAAGTTGGCCCATCGTAGCCTTGAGAACACCTTTTCGAAGTTGCGCACATGTTCGTCAAACGTCCTCCCTATGACAATGATGTCATCCAGATATACCAAGCTCGTTTTCCAGCTTAACCTGCGGAGTACACATTCCATAAGGCGTTCGAATGTTGCTGGAGCATTGCAAAGCCCAAATGGCATCACTACAAATTGCCACAATCCAGTACCCACAGAGAATGCAGTCTTCTCTCTGTCTTTCTTGTCGATTTCAACCTGCCAGTATCCACTCTTTAAGTCGAGAGTAGAAAACCACTTTGGATACGCCTTTGTATCCATAATGTCGTCGATGCGTGGAAGGGGGTAGCTGTCTTTTTTCGTGACATCGTTGAGCTGCCTGTAGTGGACACAAAACCTAGTGTCTCCATCCGTTTTCTTTACCAGGACTGCAGGCCATGCCCACGGGCTGATTGAAAGTTCGATGACTCCTTGTTTTTCCATGTCGGAGATCATTGCGCTTACTTCTCCCTGCTTGGCTAATGGAAGTCGTCTTGGTGCTTGTCGAATCGGCTTAGCGTTTTGTGTGTCAATAATGTGAGTCACCATACTCGTACGTCCTTGGTCGTCATGACCAGTTGAGAAAATATCGCGAAATTTGTTCACCGATTCCGAGGCTTTCTTGGACTGCTCTGGTGATATCTTTGTTGGTTCCAATAAGGTCGACATTAAGTTACGGGATTCCCCGGTATTTTGTTTCCTAGCTGGATATTGCCTATCTCCTAAATCCAAAGATGTTACAGTAGAGACAAGCTGACAGCTTCCGATAATGTCTCCAGCTCTGATGTGTGTCACTAAGTCCGAGGTGTTAAGGACTCTAACCAGCACGTATCCACTCTTATTTGTTGTTACGAGTGTCCGTCCCAAAATTAGATTACGCAGTGGCGGGTTTTTTGTTGGCTCAATAAGGTAGGATCTATAGTCTCCAGGATCACCTTCAAATTTGGCCCATACAATGCTCTCGGAGGATTTCGGTACGTCAGTGTCGGCACTTACGACCACTTTCGGTGTTGAGATGTTGTCGTAATGACCCTCCATTAAGATCTCAATATTTCGCCATCTCAAGACCCGTCGGCGCAAATCCAACGTGAACCCGTGTGGTCTTAGGAAATCCATTCCCAGGATGCAGTCGTCCATTATGTCGGCAACAAGAAACTCATGTTGAAACAGTATATCCCCTACTTGTACTTGGAGTTTGATCTCGCCGCATACGGGTGCTGCTTCTCCCGTTGCTGTTCGTAGCAAAAAAGGTTTGCCTTTGAAGAGAACATGCCCGCTCACCAAATCTGGTCGCAATATTGATCTTGTTGCCCCAGTATCAATTGTGAGGGTGCAAGATTTACCGTTGACTTGTCCATTAACACCTAAGTCTGCCTCTCCCCGATGTAGCCTTGACACTATGATGGTGGTGCTGGGGACTTCGATCCTCCTAGCCAACCTCTGCCCCGCGAAGTTGGCTCTTACGCGTTTCCCGACCCCTTGGATTGAGGGGCCTTCCTGCCAGGCTCTGTTTTTGGCCTTAATCTCCTTCTAGCGGCACATGCGGGGCAATAGCTTAATTTCCTTTGCTGCTTGCAGTTTCGTTGGAGATGCCATCGTTCACCACAATTCCAGCATATAGACGCACTATTCACGTACGCATCATCGCTGATGTCAACGTGCTCACATCAACATTTGTCCGTTGTAACCTGTCGGATTCTGGCTGTGTTACGAGTGGTTGTTTTGGCAGCTTCAAAGTTTAAACAATATGCCATGGCGTCCTTTACTGAACGTTTTTCGGCTAGGCGGACAGCTTGTTGCACTTCCCTGTCCTGCAACGCGCTTACGCAAGCCTCCGTTGCTGCATCGTCCCGATGCTCTGGGTCGTATGCAGGGTAAGCCAAAAGTTCAAGCATTTCAGTATCCTGAGCCAACTGATGTAGAGTTTCACCTGGTTTCTGCATCCGGTTGCGCAGCTGTGACCTGTAGATCTGCTTCAATTCATTACCTCCATACCTCATGTCGAGTGCGTTCATGATAGCGACGGAGCTTGACTGCAACTCGACACTTTGTGGGCGTGGGTTCGAATCCCACTTCTGACACCAGTTTGCGCTTTGCCAGGTGCGCGACCTGTTTGCTATTCGCAAATATTGGCAATAGTGAAAATAAAACAATCGCGGATTGTTTAAAATTAATGTTTAAAGTTTTATTCTTAGTTTGTTCTACACTTTACAATTATTTTACAAAAATCACTTCTCACTTTAATGACTCCACTTTTAAATTAATTAATTAATTAAGCACTTATTTAACGCAATTAAACTTTAAACTTAATGAAACTGTTCCAACACTTTTCAATTCTAATTATTTCACCGCACTTTTCTTGCGCTCACTGACTCTCACTGTCGCGTTTTCATTCAGAATGCTTGTCTCGTCAAATTCAAATTAATTTATTGGGTGTTTTTTTCATACTACATACAATCATTATTTACAATGTTTTCTTAACCTAATACTTAGCCTACGGGCTTTGCCTAATGGTTGTGCCCAGAACTCTATACTACCATTTGTTTAATATCAAAAATTATTACTTATATATCAAAAAAGAAAATTATTATTACTAACATTTACACCCTAAATGTGACCTCTGTTGTTTTTGGTCGTTTTTTATTTATTTAATTTTAATCTTGATTTATATACAATAATTATTAATAAAATTTTTCTTTTAATTTTTATTGTTAAATTTTTAATACAATATTTTACTGATGACTATTACTAAAATTAATTTCTTAATCTATCCGTTGGCTGCCTATATCGCTCGACTATCTGCCGCGTTACTAATTGTGGCAGTCTCGTGCTCTGCCATACGCTTTGCAGCTCGTTCGGTCAACCTCTTGGCGTAGCGGTGAATCGGTTCCACATCTGCCTCCCGGTATAGATATCGGTTGGGGTAGGACCGTCCGTCCTCCCTTTTGAACACTCCAGTGCAAGCCCGAAGGATTTTACGTTCCAATGATCCTATCTTGCCCCATTTGCATTTTGGTGCTGCCTGCCGTATCAGCACTGCGTACAGGAGTATGGGCCTGATTAGAGCTTTGTAAGCAATAATCTTGACCCGCTTGCTGGTCGTTGACTGTTTCCTGAAAAGAGGCATAAGAAGATGGTATGCATAAATGGCTTTCTTCCAAGCAGAATCTACGTGAGCACTGAAGTAGTTTTTTGTATCGAAAATCACCCCCAGATACTTCGTTTGTTTGGAGCAGTGCACCACCTGCCCGTTCAATTTTACTCTAGTATCACAGATGTTCTTTGTTCGACGTCCATATTTTTGATGCGGGTCCTTGAACACAATCAGCTCGCTTTTCCTAGCGTTAACCCTCATCCCCCACTTTCCGTAGTACGCAGTTACCGAGTCCAGGTACCTTTGGAGTCTCGTTCGCGCAAGGCGGAGATTGTGCTCAGATGACCACGCCAATAAGTCATCAGCAAAGAGATTCACCTCGATTCCACGTTTAAATTCATCTCTGATACCGGGAATGTCAGACGTGAATATATTAAAGAGAAAAGGGCCTAGAATAGACCCCTGAGGGACCCCCGAATCGATACCAAAGGGTTCGGAACTAGCTCCACCAGACACCGCAAAGGCAGTACGTCCTCTCATGAAACTGCCTACTATTTTTATAACCCTCACCGGGAAGCCAAATTGAATTAGTTTGTAGATAAGTCCATCGATCCAAACCGAATCAAAAGCTTTTTCTACATCAATGAGGCACGCTACTACGACCTTTCTGGCCAGCCAATTTCTTTTTATACTGGCTTGAAAAACAGCCAACGCGTCTACCGTTGAATGAGCTCTTTTAAAGCCGAATTGTCTTTCCGGTACAGTTCCTGCTTCTTCAGAGAACTGTGTGATGCCTTGTAGGATCACTCTTTCCAGTAACTTCCCTACGTTGGACAGAAGAGATATCGGACGAGTATTGACTACGTCAGTACTGTTGGACTCTTTCGGAATGACAAATATTTTGGCGCATTTCCATTGCTGAGGGAAGTAGCAAATGTTTATGCAGTTGTTTAGAAGGATTGCGAGAAGAACAAAATAAGTATGGGGAAGTTTTTTTATAAAGAAATTTGAAATTCCATCAGCCCCAGTCGATTTTTTGGAATTTTGCTCTAGTGCGAGCATCCTGAGTCTCTCAGGGCTCACAAACAGGGTACTGCCAATAGGAGCGTCCGACGGATTCGAATCGGAAAATCTAGTCAAGCACAAGTTTTTGTGGTCCCTGTCGAACGTTGATATTATTCTTTTTACCAACGAATTGAAGGCAGAGTTATCACTTGCCTTCTCCCCTTGAAGAACTTTCGCAAAATGGTTTGCGATGGAGTCAGCAACGGCTTTATTATCCATGAGCATGGAAACGTTATAAGTGAGAACTCTTGGCAGGCGCTTACGGCCAGTTATTTTGTTAATTTGAGGAAACATACAGGCACCGGGTCTGATGTTTGCTAGGGTCTGTTCGAATCTCTCATTGGCAAAATCAGATGTTCTTCTCGAGATCACTCTATTAAGGGAGAGTATAAGGAGGTGAACCCGCTGATACTCCCAGTTAACTACATTCAAGTTGCGGTGGTATATTCTTGAGAGTAGTTTTCTGAGGGTGCTACGTCTGCGATGAATCTCCAAAATGTCCTGTGGTAAAAAAAGGTAATTCCTGGAGGAATTCCTCCTGGAATTCCTCTATAAAGGTAATTCCTGGAGGAATATTTTAAGGAGATCTTTGAAATGACCGTATTAAGGGTTGAATTTAAACAAGCGATTCCCTCTTCGATTTCGGTGGTTGTGAGATTTTTCGATCTGTTGATTGAAATATCGTCAAGTCAGCACTAACTGCTTCCCAGTCGATACGCTTGTATGGCATAAAGAGCTGAGAGTCTGCTACCTCCAGCTTTACACCCTTTTTCACTCTTATGGTCAGCTCTACCAAAAGATGGTCAGACTCGGCGTCGATAACTCCACATACGAAGTTCCTCCAGCTGTGGGAGATATTTACCAGGTTGGTAGACACAATGAAAAAATCAATAGTTGACGAGCTTCTTCGGAAGGTGGGCTCGCTTGGCGCAATCAAAATGAGATCCATATTTGCTTGCATCCAGTTGAACAGAGCCGTTCCATATCCATTGGATACGTGCTTTTCCCATGAAGGATGTCTTGCATTGAAGTCACCCCCTATCGCAAAGAAATCAAAATTTTCACACAAAATAAGGGCTGTTTCGAAGTCTTCAATGAGATCCCCTCCCGAATATCCGTGTTTAACGTATATTCCAACAAATGCAAAGGTGAACCCTCCCAGAACTGAGCTTAATATAATGACGTCTGCACACTTCAGACTTGGAAGACAGTGTCTTTGAATTTTGAGATGGTCCCTTAAGGCCATAGCCACTCCAAGGATTCCATCTGGGTCGTCATCCCTTATGACTTTATATTTCCCTAAGTGAACTTTGTGTTTACTTTTCAGTCTTGTTTCTGAAATGAACAAGAAATCTGGTCTATGCATGTCCAAGTATTCTTGAACAGAGTTCCTTTTGAAACGTGGAGCTAGCGAACAAATGTTGACGATGGAGAGCTTAATGGAGCTCATCGCGACAACAGATTTTGAAGGCAAAGTCTAAGTACGCCGCCTTTTTCTCACTCAGGTTAGTGAGTTTTTTATATTGTGGAATGAATGAGTCCACTTTGCGGATGAGAGTGAACAAATCACACCCAAAGAATTGATTGCAGTCGTTATTCAGGACAGAATTTCTGTCTTTTTGCTGCTGTTGACTATTATTCGCTTTAGCTTGCCGTACAGGCTGGGTTGCAGCTGGCTCGACTGAAACCTTTGCTATACTAGCGAATGAGACACCATTTCGAATGGTGTTTTTTAAGGAAGCAATTACGAAGTCCCTCCGTTCCTCCTTTTTCTTTTGGAGATTGCGTCTCCTCTCCTCAGCCTCCTTGGCCTTAGGACAGCCCCTGAAACTCGCGGGGTGGCCTTTGCTGTTGCAATTTACGCAGAAAATTGCATTTTTACCCTCTTCCTTTTCAATAGGGCAGTCTTTTGACTGGTGATGTTTGTCACACTTGACGCAACGAGGTTCCATTCCGCAATTTGAAGCTACGTGTCCAAATCGTTGGAAATTGAAACACTGCGAGGTATTTGATTTAGTCAAACGCTCCCATTGTACCTTTTGGTGTAGGAGCGTTTTTACGTTCATAGCCTTATTGACGTCAAAGTCTGGCTTAAATTGAATAAGGAAGGAAGAAAGAGTTTTCTTTTCCTTCCTTGAGGTCACCGTTTGGCTCCCAAAACATCCTCCCCTAGGATGGCTTGGAGTTCTTCCTTGACATCATTGTCTTCGTAGGAAGTGTGTACACCCTTTAGCAACAGTGTCAGTTTTTTCTCAGTTGGGAGCGTATAGGTGTAGCATGCCACCTTGTCCCATTTTAAGAAGTCAAAGAGACTTTTATGGTCATCTATAGTTTTAGGATGAACCGATGTTCGTGTAGAACTGTTGACGGTTACATCAAATTTTAAAGCATCAAGCTGATTTTTCTCACATGATCAATGGATTCTCTCCCTGAAAGGCTTAAGATTAAGCCTATAGCACACCATTGGTGGAACCCTCTGTTTCTTAGGGGCAGCAATGTTAGTTGGGTTTCCCTTAGCTCCGATAGCTATTCTACGCCCTGGTGGTGCGACTTCAGATTTAGTGATAGCTGAAGCTTTTGAGACCGCTGCCTGAAGCTGTGGGAAACTCCTTTCGCTCACGTTTACCGAGCGTTTTGAGGTTGGCTCCGGAGTTGGAGACACAATTGGCCTTTTCCGACCAACCTCCTCCCGGATCACATCCATTGACTCTTTCTGATCGGACTCACTGTTACAATCCGTCAGAGCGTCTCCTTCTGTAGTGGTACACTAATCTACAGCTAGATCTTCTGCTGGGACTTGCAATTGGAGTTTGCAACTTGCTATGAGATCTAGCAAGAACTCCTCCCTTATATTACCCCCAAATTTTTGGCATAACCTCTTCAGGTTTTTCTTAGCTTTCCGCGTGAAAGCAGCTTTTGCCGCGGAAAGCTCCCCCTCCGCTTCTGAGTCACCCATTCCCGCTATTTCCAAGACAGAGCTTGGATGCGGGGGTAAATTAAAGGGACCCCTTTCAGACAATTTGATTAATATGTAACGATATTTTAATTAACAGTTAATGTTCAGCAACTTGCCGGCCTCGGCAAGAAATTAAAGGTTTAGGCCTCGGTTCACCCACTGTCCTATTATTTAAACTTATTATAAATTCGAGAAAGGGACCGCTTCAAGGCAGCTTAATTGACACTTAATCATAAACTAATTAATGGATAATTATGTTCAGCAACCTGCCGACTACCAACCATCCTAGAATCTTCCATGCGGATTGTTCTCGTGTGTACGCGCTGAGTCGCTTGCACCGGGGTTTGTTGTACTGATGGCACGCAACTTTGTTTATGTTTACGCATTCGAGAACAATCGATGTGTTGGTAGTTGTGAACCTGTGTACGACAGTGTTACAGTATGCGTAACCTGAACACGTCACAATATATACTTTTTTATAGATCAAACATACATGCATGCAAACTTTCATGCATGCAAACATATATACACGTATATTCATACCTACATATACACTAAATGCATACATATTGTGACATGTTTGGAAAAAAAAAGTTACGCGCCACTGTAGTCGTCTTAAGAGAAGAGTCGTTAACAAGTTTACAACTACCAATACATCGATAATTCTCGGAAGCGTAAAGATAAACACGTTGCGTGCATTGAGTACAACAAACCCCGGTGCAAGCGACTCAGCGCGTAAGCACGAGAAAAATCCACATGGAAGATTCTGGGTTGATTAGTAGTCGTATAAAAGCGACGAGCAGAGTCTTGTGAATGAAACGTAGCAGCAACCCAGCAAATATTTTGTCGGAATTTCGCTTAGGCGAACTAAATTCGGATCACCTATTCTTCGTCAGAACGAATCAAAGTCGGAAAATAGAATGTGCGGCACGTTAAGCTATGGAAAAATCGTCTATTCTTCGCCAGTGCGAATAAAAGTCGGAAATAACATATGGAGCGCGTAATGCTATGGACAGAGCGAACAAAAAAAAAACATTTCTTTTTCCTTTTTTCTGGATCCAATTTTATTTATATGGTTAGTTGATCAGTTTGCTCTTGTCAGCCTTCTAAGTGACATTTTTTACTAATTTGCATCGCGAAATTTGCGATTATTTTCTCGATCACGCATTACCTTGTGCAGCGTTTTCACAGTAGGTTAGTTACGCGAGCAAAAGTAATATTTTGTGCGTTCCTTTTGATTAGTTTTATACGCAACGAAGGTTTTTCTTTTTCGGCTTCTTGATTTGTTTTCCGACTGCGCGAGTTATGTGTTAATTGTGTGGTATGTTTACAAAAAACACACAAAAAAAAACAATTTAGTGTAAGGTTTCGAAAGAGTGGTACTTTACCACTCTTTGCATTCCGAACCGTTATGAGCATTTCGCAATTCACGGATTCTCGACCAACTTTCGGAACGCCAGGTAAACTACAAACAATATACTTTTTTCATGCCGAAGCTTTGTCCCCCTTTTTTACAATATGTTACAGCAAATTGGTTAGTTAAGTGTTTTTGTATCTTGTTGCATTAATATTTTAGATTGTGTGAACCTAAGTGAATTTTATTCAAATATATAAATATTCTTTTATATAATCCGATATTAACGATTTGTTGAATGTATGAACTTTCCACATGTGAAAGCCGCTGATACCAATTGTAAAATCAATCACAATATGGATACATGGATTGTCGGTGCTCTACTGTAGGTGCATGTAATGAAGTGTACATTGGACAACAAAAGGAACATCTGTTATGCTGATTAGCATACTGAATAAATTAATAATAAGCATTTTAGCTTATTGAGATCCCATACATTCACTTATATTGCCAGCACCGCAAGAAAATCGCGATCGTTCAAAGTGACGTCACGTTGGCGCTATCCATTGGTATACTACATATCATCAAAGTCCCTCTGACAGAAAAGTTGGGCTGTGTACTCGACTGACTTATATCGTACTTAGAAGAAGTCATCTCTTTTGGCTTATTTACAGTATTTCGAGATTGGAGCATCCGCAATTACTGAGAAAACATGAGAAACAAGTGGACAGACAGGAAGCCGTACTGACGGATAGGCAGGTCGCCAAACTAGTAGAATTATCCGAACAATTATCCGAACTTGACTGCCTCCCAATTTTATCCCAGACGACGGTTTTCCTTTTCCTGTTTTTATTAAGACGTACAAAACATGATTTTTTTCCACAAGCTTGAATGTATTCTCCATATTTCGATGGCTTACAGATTCCCTTTGACTTTATATAAACAGAATTAATTCTACAATTCAATTTCTTTCATGAAGAAAAGACTTACTTAACAGCCTGTTTGCATTCCTATTTTGTTAACGTGGAGTCTATATGAATTTTATAGACTCCTTTTTAAAAAACAATGATCTAATCTTGTACTTAAGAAAGCTCGAGACGATAATAATTATGTGTAATCAATTATTTTTCTCTAAAATGTGTTCAAATCAAAAATGTTTCTTATTTAGTTCTGGTACAATTCCATCACGCCGGTTCGTATTGATGACAATGTAGCGAAAAACAGTTCAAAAAGAAGCTTGAAATACTATGTATTATTTGACGATTGACTTCAGGTCCTTTCTTTAAACTCCTTCCGATTCGACATTCCGTAGTAATTATGCCGACATTACACACGATAACGTTTCATATATAAATATGTTGTAATAAATGAATAATGTCAACATGCATACATGTATACATATCTACAACCATATACAAAAACACACATACACACATACAAACATACATATAAACATACATACATGCACACATATAAACAAACATACATAACTACATACATTCCTACATACATACATACATACATAAATACCTGCATAACAACATACATACATACATACATATATACATGCAAATATATATACATACTTACATACATACATGCATATATGCATACAAACATACGTACACACACACATAGTTGCATTCAGACATACACACATATATGCATACATGCATGCTTGCATGCATACAAAAATACACGTATACATGTATGCATGCATACTAATATACACACATACACACACACGTAGATACAGACATGCACACATATGTATATATATATGCATGTATGTTCACACACATACATGGATACATACATACATATTTAGATACATAAAAACATACTCACATACATACATACATACATACACACATACATAAACTCATACATGAATGGTACATATATACATACATACATGGATACATATATACACACATTCAAACATATATGTATACATACATACATGCATACATATTTACACACATACATAATTACATCCATGCAAACATACACACAAAGATATATATATATATATATATATATATATATATATATGCATGCATGCATAAATTCATACAAACATACATACATCGATACATACATACATACAACCATAAATTAAAAACATACATACATACATACATACATACATACATACATACATACATACATACATACATAAATATATACATACGTACATGCACACATAGATTCTTACATGTACACATAAATACGTTCATACATACATTCATATATGCTGACATGCATTGGTATAATCACAACTACATAAAAACATACGTACCTACATATATATAATCATACATAAAGACATCTTTGCATGCATCTATTCATACATAAATACTTACCTACATTCATGCATACTTGCATACATATAAATATACATATATGCATACATACATACGTGGATGCATACAGGCACGCGTACAGAAATATAAAGGTGCATTTCTACCTACAGAAATTCATATATCCTGATAAATATACAAACATACATAGAAACTTACAACCTGCAAACGTGCAACCTTAAACTTAGAAACCTGCATACATACATACGTTCATACATACAGCCATACAAACACACATACATACATTCACACATGCAAACAAACATTGAGACAGACAGACATACATACATATCTACATACAAACAAACATACATACATATGTTCGGGTACATACATGCATACATACCTACATTCATACATGCATACATATTTACATACATGAATACATGTAAAGATACATACATTTATACGTACATACATACATACACACATACACACATACATACATACAGACATACATACATGCATACATACATACAAACATACATACATACATACATACATTCATAATTATATATAGGTAAGAAACAAATTTTGTTCGCTGAATCAACCTGCGTCTTAACTGTCTTATAATGATCTATTAATTGATCCATATTTAATTCAATTAATTTTTAACTTTTCTTCCAATAATATTTTTAATTTAATCAAGGGTGTGATTATTCGTGTTTTTGTTCTGTATTTAACTCTACTTCTATCACTGAGTTACTTCCAATTATTCTTGTTTTGTTTTCGTTTTTCTTTTTAAAACAGCATGAATTCTCTGGGTGTTACCGAATATCTATGTTCAATTTTTCACAATTTTTACATGGCTTCTTCTCATCGAATTTCTTTTTATCGTCTTGTCCTTTTACTTTTTTTGTAAAATTATTTTTTCCCACTAGATTTTCACATATCTTTATTTCATGCAGTAGTTTGGTTGAATATTCACACGTCTCTTTATGTATTTTATTTCTGACGAATTCGGGCAATCCTGCTGCTATAAGCATCACAAAGGTTTTTGTACTCATACCATTGTCCATATCAAGCAATAGCTTTTCTTTCCTGAGAGCATATTCCATTAGTGAACCTTCTCTATATTTGTAGGATATAGCATACAAGTTATGACAATTTGCACCGCGACGGACAAACAAAAAATAAAAAACTTTATTTCACGTTTTTTATACATTTATTTAATGATCGTTACAATGGATCTGACCACAGTCAGGGTCACGGACAAGAAGCTTTTACTTAATCTTATTTCCATAATTTATAACATTTAAATTGTACATGCAAGCAAAAATTACTTAGGTGCATTGAATTCAATAATTGCACTCGCAGCAACATGTGCACAACAATTGCAGACAATAGCTATGTCATCGATCATTATTTGGATCAATCAACTTGTCGTATGAAGGTGAGAAAATGTATATAGAAAAAATGCGCGTGGCGATGGCTTCAATGAACTTGATACTTTTAGATAGGGGAGTCGTGTAATACGCGTATAGGTGAGAATGTGTATGTTGATAACTCTTCCCTCCTTAAAAATCTGTGTCTCACAGATTAAAATGGTAAGACAATGGGCTGTAGCCGAGATGCTGGAACTGAGTTTGATATAGGTAAGGATTGCGTTCTACGGAAATAAAATATTAAGAAGATTGCAATAAGGCCTAAGATAAATAATATTAGATCAGAGGAGATTGACACGACACTCTTAAAAGGAATTAGGTCTAGTTTTTCTACATTGTCCAAGTGGAGTTTGTGCAAGAGGTGGAGATCTAGTTTAGTATGTCTTTCAGTCAAATTAGGATTAAGTATTGGAGGTAGGATCTGAAATGTCTTAATCTCCTTGCTGGTGTATTTTATATCATCAAGCCAGACTGTAGCGTTTTGGAGATTGAGAAGGTACGTCCCATTAAGGATTCTGGTAATATTATTATGCCTAAGCCTTCCGTTGAAGTTCGTGAGATAAATTGTTTTCTCATCTAAAAGCTCCACGATTCGATTATTATGATACTGATAATCACAGATTGCGTCGGATCCTGCTAGTATTTGAACGATGCAATCCGACGAAGGTAAATTTATCAATTGGTTTTCCTTGCAAATAGTAATACCCTGAATATGAGTGCAGTCACCGCTTAGGGCATATTTCTTAGGCTGTGATAGGAAGAAGTTAGAATGGCTGAGGTGAATCATTTTGTGGTTTCTTATTGTGGGTCGAATAAGAACGTGATTGTAGTCAATATTGCTGGTTTTAGGAAGGCTTATAACGTATAGGAGTAGTGAACCTTTCACAACTACCATGGGTCTGGCAAATTCTATAGCCTGAATTTCGTTCTCATAAGGGAGGGTTTCAATTTGTGCAAGTAATTCACTTATTTCAGAAGTGTCTAGCAAGTTAGAGTTAACTATGCCTTCTTTGGCGAATTGACAGGCTGAAACTATTTCGTGAATTTCGTCTTTGAAAATAGTCATTTTATTAAAAAGGGATTGTTCGAACTTATCATTGTTGAACGTATTGAAATCTGCAACTATCCTATTGTAATTATCTGTTAATTGAGCCGACACTTGAGTAATGTAATGGTTCAGTTTGTACTGCTTATTATTATTGGCAATCATGCTATTTTGTGACTTAACGATGTTATCCCAGTCCGTGTCGTCTGGGTTACCTGCCAGCCATTTCCAGGCTGAACCGATCCAATTGATTGAACGCCTAGTCTTTCCTTTACCCTTGCTTTGCAATTGATCTAGTAACACTTTTTTGTTTTCAAGTTGATGGTAAAGCTGTGGCACTAGAATATTGGATTTGTTGACAGGGTGTTGTACTATGGACCTCATATTAACTGCCACTTCGTTGAATTTACCCAGGTCTATCGAATGGATTATCTTGAAGTCTCCGTCTACGATTCTGCCTACTCCCCTATTGGTCCTGTATATTCGTAGGTATGTATCGAAGCTCGCGTTGTCGTTGTGCTTAATCTGAAATAGGAGTAGTAGTTTTCAGATGCGATTTGTGAATTCTATTGCCTGAATCTGTGGTGATAGTTACTCGATTATCTTTAGCTACTATCATTTTCCTAAAGAGGGGTTTATTTTTGATTTTAATTTGCTTGTCTTTGTTATATACCACATCACCAGCTTGGTAGGTTTTGGGCTTTGACTTTCGCTTATTGTGTGTACTGATTTGTTTCCTTTGGTTGCGAAGAATTCCGTGTTTTAGATCATTGCTCAATTTAGTTTTGAAATCAACAATGTTCTGGTAATTAATTCGTTGCGACCTACCTAGGAACACGTCCACAGGTTTGACTCTTGTTACAGAGTGAAATGAGTTGTTGTACCTATCGACGGCAATGGCTACTATTTCCTTCAGAGAGACCTCTTTATATTCATGCTGAAGGCATCTGACCACTTCTATTATTGTAGAATGGAGTCTCTCGATCGGTCCATTAATTTCACTCTTCTGAGGAGGGGTTACATATACTTTGACTCCCAATGCTTCCACGAGATTCATGACTATTGGGCTCATGAACCCACCCTCGTTGTCTATAACCAGGACCTTGGGTACCGTGAAATAGTGTAGAATTGTGATGATTTTTTCCCGAATTTGTCTATACAGGATATATATTTTTCACCTGCAATTTGTATAATATCCATATGTAGGACTTCTGATGGATATTCTGGTATAGGTGTTTCCTGCAACTCGGGCTTTTGCGGGCGACGATCATATTTATTAAGGTTGCAGATTTCGCATGCTTTTGTGTACTGTTTTATTAATTTGCTCATCTTGGGAAAGTAATATTTTTCCAGTATTTGCTCCTTGTTTTCTCTATAACTTCTGTGCGCTCGACGGTGTTCCTCCTTTATTATGCGAAGCTTATTGTCTTCGTTCGCGATGTCCTCAACAACTCGCTGACTAAGACGGATTTTATATTTCGAGGAGTGTTCTTTAAATACATCCTGTAGTAGTTGTATACATTTTTCGGGGATTTTGATGCCATTAATAGCATTGGGGCTTAGTGTTCTTTTAAGCATTTCAGTCAATATTTCTTTTCTAATGGCCGGGAAACGGATGTAATGTCTATCAAAACCAGGGTGCGGTTGCTCATGCGCCATTAATTCATTGCTCTTGGAGAATTTTAGTTGTCTTCTGAAGACATTAATCGGTACTTCACAATGCGGGATGAGATCGGTGTTATCCTCAATAGCACTATGCGCGGTTCCTGATGTTGAAACAAGAGTGTTCACTCCCAATGGCAATCTCGAAAGGGCATCCGCCACCAAATTGGTTTTACCAGGCTTATAGATGAGCTCATAATTGAATTATTCTATTCTTGCCTTCCAGCGTTTGAGTTTCGCGTTATGATTACTGTTGCTTAGCGCGAAGGTAAGTGGTTGATGATCCGTTAGGATCCTCACCTTTTTCGCCCCGTACAAGTAAGTTCGTAACTTGTCCAAAGCCCACACGATGGCCAATAATTCTCGCTCGTTTGTGGCATAGTTCTCCTCTGTTGTATTTAGAGATCTCGAAATATAAGTAATCGGTCGATCTTTTCCGAGATCACCTTGCGAGAGTACTGCGCCAATTACGTGTTTAGAAGCATCTGTGGTTAAGTTAAAGGACTTCTCAAAGTCCGGGAAGGCTAGTACCTCTGTTGAAGTAAGGACTTCTTTCAAATCCTTAAAGGCTTTGAGTTCGGCTTCACCCAGTGAAATTTGTCGTTTCTGTGACTGATTAGCTTTAACTTGAGCGTTTTCTCCTCTAGTCAAATTCGTTAAGGGTTTTGCTATTTTTGCGAAATCCTTAATAAATTTCCTACAGTAGGATGCTAAGCCAAGAAATCCTTTTAAGTTCTTCAAATTTGCAGGAGGTCTGACCTTCGTGATAGCGGCTATTTTCTTTGGATCTGGAAGAATGCCTTCTTGTGAGATGATGTAACCCAAATATTCAACCCGAGTCTTCAGAAATTAGGATTTATCTAGGTTGATTTTTAAGTTCACCTGTTCAAGTTAAGAGAGTATAGTTGCCAAGTTTCGTAAGTGCTCGTCCTCAGTTTTCCCCAGGATGATAATGTCGTCTATGAAAACAAAACACAGTCGTCCGATGAAAGATTTTAGCGCATCATCGATCATCCTTTGAAAAATGGCGGGCGCGTTCTTAAGGCCAAACGGCAACCTAGTGAACTCGAATTCCCCATTTTCTGTTGAGAAGGCTGTTTTCGGAATATCACTGTCTCGCATCCTGATCTGGTGAAAGCCGGATGTCAAATCTAGAGTGGTAAAATACTTTGAGCTACCGAAACTCGCAAGCGTGTTCGTAATGTCCGGGATTGGGTATGTATCTGATATAGTGACCGCATTCAGCCTTTTAAAATCGATGACCACTCTATACTGCTTTTCACCCGATGAATTGGCTATTTTGGGAACGACCCATATGGGCGAATTATAGGGGCTCCTTGAAGGTCGAATAATGCCATCCTCCAGCATTTTCTTAATTTGCTTGTCAACTTCTGGCCTCAAATTTACGGTGTAGCTATAAGATTTAGTGTAAATTGGGTCCCCCGTGGAAGTCTTGATGTCCGCACTTACGTTTGTTTCAATAATTTCCCTATCACTTATCGGTCCAAAAAGTTTGGCATGCCTATCCAAGATGGCTTGCAATTTACTCCTGGTTGTGTCACGAAGATTATAGCACACAACCTCCACATGATTAACCTGTTTAGATTCTTTTGCCTTTAGAGGAATCCTTATGTTCGGCCTTATTTTCAATATGTTATTTTTCCTGTCTAATTGCGTCTAATTCCCTCAAGGTATCGTCTCCAATAATTCCGTCGAATGATTTTAACCCTGGGAGTACATAGAAATATACCAAAATGTCGTTACCCACACTTTTAAAGAATTTCCCCGTTACCTTTTTTGTTATGTATATCTCACCTGCGGCAGAATGAATTTTGAAAGGTTCCGAAACTGGTTTAGCATTAAAGGCGATTCTAGGTGCAATAAAATTTTTATCGGCACCAGTGTCGATTAGAATTTTTAGGATCTGCCCATCGCGCGAGTTATGTTATTGATTATTCTCAAAAATAAAAAATAAAATTATACTCTTACGAGTTCTTTCCTTGGAAATAAGAACACTTGATTTTTTTATGAATCACTTTATTATCTTTTTAACTTTTGAACATTGAATACTAACTGAACTGTATCACTTGACCAACTTGAATAATTGAACTTGAACTATTGCCACCGACTCAGAGTGGTCTCTTGCTTAAATAGTATTATTTTGATTAGGTCTGCAGTTTGCATTTCGCTTGGTGATCGCATCAGATCTTTGTTATAAATGTGCTGAATATGCATAATATTTATATCGATAAACAATTATTGTTGAGTGGTCATATCTTTGTTACAAATGTGCTAAGTATGCATAATATTTATATCGATAAACAATTATTGTTGAGTCATGGATATTTGATATTTTGTTGTGAGTCTTACTTATAATGATTTGAACTTAGTAACTATAATGTAAGTATTATAATATAAGTTTTAATTAAACTTAGTGGTTATATCCTTATTATTAGGATTAGTATTGAGGTCTTGAGGGTTATGTGTAATTCCTCCCTCCTTAAGATTGCTGTCGTCCTCGACAGTGTTTTTTATCGGTTGTAATTCTATATCCTTTTTGTTAATGACTTTAATCTTGATTGATTTATGGCATGTAAAGTAAATATATATTATGAAGGATACAGTGAGTATGATAATTATGAACAGTAATGTTGTTCCAATTGCAATGGAATTTTTTTTATGTTCAAATTTTATTTCTTCGATTTTTTCTAGATTTTTGATATCTTCAAGTTTTAAATCTTCAACATTAATTGTGTGATTAAATCCTGAAATATTTTTAATTGGTTCCAATGTTAAAATTTGTTGAAATTCTTTTATTTGGTTTGTAAATAATTTGCCTGCAATCTCAAGTTTACAATTGTTAAATCTTATTATGTATGTTCCATTTAAGTAATATGTTTTTTCATTACAATTTTGTTTTATCTTAGTATCTATGTTAACAGTAAGTATTAATCCTTTTTCAATTTCTATTACATTATTATCATCCTCATATGTTCTTATACAGTTAATATTTTTACATTTTAAAAGATTATTTAAAGATTTAGTCCTTTTTTCTGGTTCATAATATTCTCCATTGTAAAGTACAACTTCTTTAATGTTTATATCCAAAGTTTCTGATTTTGAGTTAGGTATTTTTCTTACATAATAGGATAGTAGGAGTTGAAAAAGCTGTTTTATGACGGTCATGTTCGCTGACTTCGATCTGGTGAAAGCCTTTCGCCAAATCCAGAGTTGTAAAATACTGTGCTTTTCCAAGTTTGTCAAATATTGATTCAATGTTAGGAATCGGAAATTTGTCATCAATTGTTTCCTCATTTAGTTTTCTATAATCGATAACTATTCTCCACTTTTGCTTTTGTGAATTATCCATTTTTTTGGGAACTACCCATATTGGAGCATTATAAGGGGAATTTGAGGTTTGGATGATTTTTTGTTTCAGCATTTCGCTAATTTGTTCTTCTACTTCCTTTTCATGGACAGGCTGAAAACGATAGATTCTGGAATACAGGGGTTTATTGTTTTTGGTGATTATTTCGTGTTTTGTCTGAGTGGTACAGGAAAGATTTTCTCCTTCCTTATAGAGTAGATCCTCATATTCATTGAGTATCTTTTTTAGCGAATTTGCTTCCTCTTTATTTAACTCATTAAACAGCTTATCACGGTTATTCGTCGCACTGAGCTTACTTTGAAAGTTTATCTCTTCAGGGATGGCATAATTTAATTTTAATTTTTGATTATTAGCTTCCATGGTTCCTTCTCCCAAATATAATTTAACGTTTAATGGATGCAGTAGATTTTGACCTATCACTGCTTTAAAAGTTTTATCATGGAAATCCATGACGTTCCACATAATTTTGTGAGATTCAGGAAGTTTGAACTCTACTGGCATGTTGGTTTTTATTTTTTCCGTGACATGGCATGAGCCACCTAGGCCATTAACTGTTATGTGATTATTTAATTTTATTTTTTTTATAAAGGGAAAACATTTTTTGTCTATACTAGAAATAGAAGCGCCAGTATCTATAAGTGTTGGAACTACTTCATTCTCTATTTGTAAGTCGATTACTGGTAAAGGGTTTCCGAGGCACATTGCTGAAAATTTACGTCCATAGGTTCTGGATTATTGTCTCTGTTTCTGTACATGTTCGAGTTGTCAACTTGCATCAGTTCTTGTCTGTTATTTTGATTATTTTGTGGGCGATTATAATTATTAAAACGATTATTGTAATTGTTCCTAGAAGGATTATAGTTATTTTGTTGGCGGTGCATAAATGAATTTTGATTGTGTCGGTTATTTTGGTTTGAATATTGATTGTACCGATTGTTTTGATTTGAATTTTGATTGTACCGATTATTTTGATTTCGGTAATTGTTTGGATTTTGGTTATAATTTCTATGATTTGGACGAGTACGAGGGTTAATGTTTTGTACTGGATTGTTATTGTCAGTGTTGTATTGAATTTCTCTAAGGATATTGTATGCTTGGTTGAGTGTTTGACAATTTCTCATTTCAAGTAAAAATGATTTGTATTCTGGCAGAAGGGATTTAAATTTGTTTAAGACCAACCCTTCGTTTCGGACTGGGTTAAATTCTAAATGTACATTTTGTTGCGGATCTTGTAGGTACTTAGTATTTATTCTATTTAATAATTTATTTAGAGTATGATATGCGTCGTCGACATTTTTGAAGCTTACCTTATGTATCCTATTGATTATGCTGCTATATGATTCGTTGATTCCGAATGTTGAGATGAGGATTGCTTTAATCGTTAACCACGTTGGATCTGGTATTTTTTGTATTGTGTTTCTGGCTGATCCCTGAATTTTGTGCAGGACGAGTCTGAATAGATACGCTTGCTGGTTTCCCTGAGCCAAATTGAGAATGGTTTGTGCTTCCTCCAGCCAAGAAGATAAAGCGTACTCTCTGTTATCTCCATTGTATATCGGTAGTCTGCGTACTTCCTTTAGTATTTCATCGAACGAGAGGTCCAATGGCAACGGTATTTCCTGTTCCGCCATCATTTTGTAGATGCGTTTAATTTATTTTGTGAGACTTTTGTCTCCACTGTACAGTTTATGGTACTGGAGGACTTTATTACACTTTTTATTAGAATTCCTCAGTGTTTACCACAGAGAATTGAGCGCTTTTTCCTAAAATGCAGCTCACTGCTTTGCAATACAGTATATTAATTGGTGTTATTATTTTTATTTTAATATTTTATTGGTTTTTGTTAAAATTAGATTTTCTCTAATTTAGGTTTTATTTTATTAAAAAGTTTTGTTTCTTGTTCCTACCCTAGTAGTCTATGTTTTCCTTAGCTACTTTTGTGGGCGTACTTTTCAAAACTTTTGTTTTATTTTACTTTGACCAGATTTTCTCTAATCGAAGGATTTTTTGTTAAGTTCACTTTTACACGAGTCACTTTTTCCAATTTTTACTTGAACGCGACTCTTTGTGTCAGAGGTTCTTTGTCATAAAGGTTCCTCCCTCCTATGACGGACGACTGCGCCAGTTATGTTATTGATTATTCTCAAAAATAAAAAATAAAATTATACTCTTACGAGTTCTTTCCTTGGAAATAAGAACACTTGATTTTTTTATGAATCACTTTATTATCTTTTTAACTTTTGAACATTGAATACTAACTGAACTGTATCACTTGACCAACTTGAATAATTGAACTTGAACTACTGCCACCGACTCAGAGTGGTCTCTTGCTTAAATAGTATTATTTTGATTAGGTCTGCAGTTTGCATTTCGCTTGGTGATCGCATCAGATCTTTGTTATAAATGTGCTGAATATGCATAATATTTATATCGATAAACAATTATTGTTGAGTGGTCATATCTTTGTTACAAATGTGCTAAGTATGCATAATATTTATATCGATAAACAATTATTGTTGAGTCATGGATATTTGATATTTTGTTGTGAGTCTTACTTATAATGATTTGAACTTAGTAACTATAATGTAAGTATTATAATATAAGTTTTAATTAAACTTAGTGGTTATATCCTTATTATTAGGATTAGTATTGAGGTCTTGAGGGTTATGTGTAATTCGCGTAGTATATTCTATGTATGGAACCCTAGAGAGGCGTCCATCATAAAATTTAGGTGGTTCTCCTCCGACTCATTACCACACCCCTCACGTAAAGCAATTTTATTATCCTCAAGATACCCCTGATATTCGTGTTCATAATCCTCAGTGAATTCTGAATTAGGCTCGTGCAATTCGTCTTGAGTCTCTAGGTTATAGAGGCGTTGCGATTTCCTAGGGAGATTTTCAGATTGGTTCGAACGTTTCTGGTTTTGGTAGTTGAACGGCCTGTTCATATAATCAACCTGCCGTGTCTGAATGGATTTATCAACATCCATTGGAGTCGGTGGTTTTGGCTGCGTGGGTCTGGGTGGTGGATTAGTGATCCTATCTCTAAACTGATACATCTGATTCCTCTCAGATAAACCCAATCGCTGATGAGGTGCAAATACTTTAGGCTTGTCGTGATTAAAATGAGAAGTAAAGAACTGGTTGATGGGTGAGGAAATTGTATTGCTACTTTGCCGTTGATGATTGGGAAAATTCCTAAAGTTCAAGTTTTGAACCTCTAAGCAAGATCAGCATTCGCGAAAGATCTCCGTTTAAACCTCTTACAAAATCATCTAGGGTTCTATTCCTGTAATTTTCAGTGAGCGCAGCGATGGTATCCTGCGATCGATCCTCGATTTTAATTTTATTTATTAGAAGCGACAACTGGTGATTTACTGCCGCATAGAATTCATCGACACGCTTATTACGCTGTGACATAGAATGTAACTGGTGCTCTAGAGTGCGAATATCTCGTTTGTCCGCATAGTGAAGTGATAGGCACTTCTTTATGCAGGCCCAGTTATCATCAAAAATATTATATGTTATATTGCAGCATCAGCTGGTCCTCGAATTTTTTGCCGAATAAAGCGAAGTATTGCCCTGAATATTACGCGCACTATTTCGTAATCACGAAGGTTTGTTTCTACATTATGCACCCATGACAAGTACTGAATTGGGTTACCATCGAAGGGTTGGAGGTCTCTCACAGAGTGAGGTAACTTCTTTATATCGTCAAGATCCTTTTCCGTTTTAGGTAGGCCTGAGTCTATCGAAGACAAAGAATTGAGTAAAGGATTAATCGATAAACTTTGCTCGATTGCCAACAACCTAGCCTCACTCTCATAATTTTTTTTAATGTACGAGTTTATAGTTGAAACTGCTTTCTCGAGTTCTGAAAGCCTAGCATCTGATTTTTTTGTGAGTTCGATCTGAGCATTGACTGCTCCGGTCAATTGGCGAATGGTTTCGTGAATGGCTTACATTCCGAATTAGAGAATTTTAAAAAGAATAAACTTAACTCAATCAGGCTGCAAAAGAAGGCCACCGAGAACTGTTGAGAAAAGTAGTACACAGGCTTTAATTAAAATTTTCAGAATGCGAAAGAAGACCACTAAGAACTGTTGGCAATGGTTGTACACAGGCTTTAATTAAAATTCTCAGTTAAGATGCACCGAAGTAACCTCACAAATATTTTTTCACATACAATTTCACTTTCACTTGATAATTTCCAAAAAGAATTAAAATATGGTAGAATATATAAAAATATAATGTTTAAATCTATAATAGAGCGATTATTATCGTGAATGAATTAGCTTTTGATATTTGATAATTATTATTTAATATATTTATGTTTGATAATATTTGATAATTTATTTAATATATTTTAATAATTTTCCAGTGTTTAATAATTTTTCATTAAAAAATTTCACAGATCAATATTTAATAATTTGATAAATTTCTGGCAGAACAAGACTTACATCAAGGCAATAATTCCTATTGTTGCTTGCTTCATGATCTCCCTGCTCGGACAGTCCGTATTGCTCCCTTTTTAGCGCAATTCGTTGAAAGTTGAAAAGCGCCTACTGCGGTACGGTTGCGTGTCACCAGGAAATTTTATAACAGCTTGCGTTTCGCTAAGGAATTCGTTTGATTCAGGAATCAGCTTGCGTTTCCCTCAGGAACTCGTTTGATTCAGGAATCAGCTTGCGTTCTGCTCAGGAACTATCCTACACTTAGACCCGTGTTCTTATGGAACGGCTAAATATGTGAAACGCGTAATTTAATCCGAGTCGTTTTCTTTTTAACAGCTTGTAAACGCTTTTTGGATTCACTACCGTGTTCCTATGGAACGGTAAAATATATGAAACGCTTAATTTACTCCGAGTCTTTTCTTTCTAACAGCGTATTATCGCTTTTTGGGTTCACTACCGTGTTCTTATGGAACGGTTTATTAAAAAAAAAATGCTCGGGCGCCAGTTATGACAATTTGCACCGCGACGGACAAAAAAAAAATAAATAAAAAACTTTATTTCACGTTTTTTATACTTTTATTTAATGATCGTTACAATGGATCTGACCACAGTCAGGGTCGCGGACAAAAAGCTTTTACTTAATCTAATTTCCATAATTTATAACATTTAAATTGTACATGCAAGCAAAACTTACTTAGGTGCATTGAATTCAATAATTGCACTCGCAGCAACATGTGCACAACAATTGCAGACAATAGCTATGTCATCGATCATTATTTGGATCAATCAACTTGTCGTATGAAGGTGAGAAAATGTATATAGAAAAAATGCGCGTGGCGATGGCTTCAATGAACTTGATACTTTTAGATAGGGGAGTCGTGTAATACGCGTATAGGTGAGAATGTGCATGGTGATAACTTACATTCCTGTACTTTATCTGCAAATGACTCCAAAAAATTCTTTTTCCATTCGAACCATCCAGTTTCCATTGTTTAAGTTATTAGTGTTGCTGAGTGCCAATCTAAACATGACTTGTCCAAAAATAGTCTTTATATCTCGATTTTTGTGTGATCTTCACTGATTTCAAATCGTCTACATTCCTTCTCAAATGTCTCTAGGCATTGATTTGAATTTGAGTGTTGACATGAAAATCTTTCAATCATGAATTTCTCTGCTATGTGTTTCAAATTTAGTTGATTTTCCTTCTTCGGCGTGGATTCTGCAAAATCTGCTTGTGTTATCTCCTCTAGATAGAGATAATTAAATATTAGATTGCCATCTTGATCGAAGTAAATCTATTCCATTTCTTTAGTACATGTGATCCATATTACTCTTTCTTGGCCTCTTTGATTTGAACTTTTTTCCACTCTTTTAAAATTATCTGTTTTAGTCAATTCAGTATGGTTACTTAGCTTCTGGCAACTCATACTTTTTATTGTCCTCTGTTGTGATTGAGGTTATGGCAACTAGGCTTGTTTTACTGTCGCTCGGCGAGGCAACATTTTTAAATGCGAATTGCATTTTTTTTGCCATCATAAACGAAAATTGTCGTTTTATAAAATTTGAAAAACACAAACTAAAGGGTTAGTAACCATAAAAGCAAAAATTTTTGAGCAGGAGGAATATATTGATGCATTCATTATAGAAAGAGATGATTTTGAAGATTGGCTTGGATACAATAAAGAAATTTAATCTAATTCAGGATGAAAATTTAGAAATATCTCAAAAGAAAGAAATACATATAAAAAAAAACAAGAAAGAAAGAAATACAAAACAAAAACAATACTGAGGAACATGAGGTCATTAGATGAAATAGAGAAAATAGAAGATGTTAAAGTGAATTTTAATGAACATTTGAACGAAAACGAATTCAGGATGAATCTAGATCACTCAGACGGTAAAAAAAATTAAAATTAACCAATTAATAG
The DNA here is from genome assembly GCA_954870665.1 of Stratiomys singularior. Taxonomy (NCBI): domain Eukaryota; kingdom Metazoa; phylum Arthropoda; class Insecta; order Diptera; family Stratiomyidae; genus Stratiomys; species Stratiomys singularior. Next base: position 6,423,806 of record OX940882.1, on the reverse strand, counting down.
AAAAGTATAATGCGGTTTTTGCAAAAAATAAATATGATGTAGGCACCGTTACGAATTACGAAGCTCGAATAGACTAACTGGTTGATAAATATTGTAGCAAAAGGCCATACGAATGCACTATAGAAGATAAGAAAGAGAAGTGGCAGAATTACTACAGTGGCAGAATTACTAAAAGGTAAATTAATTGAAGAATCTTATAGCCCTCTTGCAGCACCAGTGACTTTAGCGTTCAAAAAAGATGAAAACAAACGGTCAAGATTATGCATAGAATTTCGAGATTTAAACAAAATAATCATACCACAAGGTCAACCATTCCCATTAATAAACGATTTAATAATAAAAACAAGAAACTGCAAATATTTTACCACATTAGATATAAATTCCGCTTTTTGGTCAATACCACTGCGCATTGAAGATAGACAAAGAACAGGATTCGTCACACAAGAGGGGCACTACCAATGGACGTGCTTACCATTTGGATTGAAAACATCACCAGCCATTTTCCAAACAATTTTATCCAATATCTTAAGAAAGCATACTTTAAAAGACTTTTCAGAAAATTATATCGACGACATTTTAATCTTTTCGGAATCATTCAAGGACCATGTAGAACATATAGAAAAAGTGATAAAAGCAATAGTAAATGAAGGCTTCAGATTAAAATTTAAAAAATGTATGTTTGCAGCAGAATCAGTAAAATACCTTGGACATATAATAGAACACAATACGGTAAGACCACTGAAAGATAACTTAATCTCAATACAAAATTTTCCTACTCCAAAAACTCAAAAGAATTTTCGACAGTTTCTTGGAAAAATCAACTTCTATCACGAGTATATACCGAAAAGCTCAAAATTGTTAGATCCTTTACACAAACTATTACAAAAACACGCGAAGTTTATATGGTCTGAACAGTGTGAAAAATCATTTAAAGATATTAAAAAGTTATTATGTTCTTAACCGGTGTTGGAAATATTTGATAAGGATTTACCAATAAGAATTTACACGGATGCGTCTCTAGAAGGCATTGGTAAAGAAAAGCCAGTAGCATATTTTTCAAAAAAATTGAATGATTTCCAAACCAAAACAAAGCGATTTATTTAGAATGCCTGGCAATCAAGGAAGCGATAAAGTATTGGCAACACTGGCTTATTGGAAGAAGGTTCACAGTATTTTCAGACCATAAACCATTAGAGCATATGAATATAAAAGCAAGAGCCGATGAAGAACTTGGTGATTTAACTTACTATTTGTCACAATATGATTTTGAAATTAAATACATTCCGGGAAAAGATAACACCGAAGCGGATAGTTTAAGTAGAAATCCAGTACCAGAACCCCTCGCAAGCACCGAAGAAATGCTAAAAATAGTTAACCTAATAGCCATAAAAGAAATCGAAACAGACCAAAAAGAAAATACAACATTGCAGAAAATTAAGACGAAATTAATAGGAAAGGATGGAGTATTCTACAAAAAATTAAAGTAAAGAAAAAATTATATTATCTGAAAAGTTAAGCTTTGAATAAATTAAGGAAGTACACTTCGAATGGTGCCATATAGGGATTAAACAAATGATGAATAGGATATGCCATTATTATACAGCTAGAAATATAACTTTAAGTATAATTAAAGTGTGTAGAAACTGAGTAATATGTATCAAGAACAAATCCAGAGGACAAATAAAATATGGGCTGATGTCACAATTGGGACCAGCAACAAAACCATTCGAAATAATGTCAATTGATGCAATTGGAGGCTTCGGAGGACAAAGATATCTACAATATCAACAAAATATCAACAAAAAGATATCTACACCTGCTTCTGAACCATTTTACAAGATATGCTTTCGTTTTAAGATCGAAAACGCAGATCGCAAGGGACTTCATCAAGTTAGTTAAAAAAGAGCTAGAAACGGATAAAATTGAAACAATACTTACAGATCAATATCAAGGAATAAATTCAAAAGAGTTTAAAGAAGCCCTGGCAAAAAATGGCGTTAGACTAATTTTTACGGCTGTTAATGCACCTTTCTGTAATGGTCTGAACGAACGCTTGAATAAACTCTAGTCAACAAAATAAGGTGCAAGATAAATGAAAACCAAGAAAAAACAGCTTGGACAACGATTGCCAGAGAATGTATCGATAAGTACAATACAACAGAACGATGATTAATGCGGCCTAGTCCGAAGTAATGTGACAAACAGTTCCAGGCTAAGTTCTCGGTGTGACAGGGGAGGTGTTTAGTCGGTGGTCCGGTAGCGGGGGAGTCCGACACTCAGGGAGTAAATAGCCTTCACCTCCCAACCAAAGAAAAATACATAGATACATATATTCATTCATTGATAAATTCATACATATATACATATATACATATATACATACATACATACATACATACAAACATACATACATACATGCATACAAACATGCATACATGCATTCATACATACATATGTATATGCATACATATATTCATGCATATATACATTCAAATATACATACACAAATACTTGCATACAGACACATACATATATACATACATGCATACAAACGTACATACTAATATATATAATATAATAATATAATATAATAATCGTTTTACTACATTTTGGATAATCATTAAGATTTAAGAAATTATGTAAATTTTTAGGATGTAAGAAAGAAGGATAATTGTAACGGAAAAACCCTGAAATAGGATAAGATGTACTTAAGGTATAAATAGGCAATGTATTTTGTGTAACTAGTCAGTAAGTACTCAATTGCATACGAGCGATATTCAAATATTATTTGAAATATAAAAAGAGCAAAAATAACTGTTTTTTTTTGCTCAAAAAAAATTTTTGCTTCTTTCTTTCTTTCTTACTAAGATAAAGGAACAAGTATAAGCAGCTTGGAACTATACATGTAATTTGTCGTTTGCAACGCATTTATACGAATTAACACAAAAGTTAAATTCATTCCTAACCGGTGGCACTGGGCGAGCCCGTCCTCTACGTTCCTCTATCCTCGGAAATACCAACGACATCACCACCAGATAATTCTGTAATACAACAAGACACTCTATTTTAAATCACAAATTATGCATAGTAAAAATATCACATTTCAATCCATTCCATAATAATAACAATCTTTAATATTTGCGTTCATTCTCATTTCAAATTTTGCATTCACATCAAAATTCGATATTTCAAGTATAGCAAAAATACCAAAAACCGGAAATAGAAACGATCATAAAATTAAGTATGAACAATTATATTATTGCGATTCGTGCCAATCTCATAAACACAATATTAATAATTGCCCACACATCAAATATCAAAATTAGCAAAACACGACAAAACCAAAACAATGAAATTAATTAATATAAACATACTAAAGGAATATCAAATTACATGTAGATAAATTTTAAGTATAAATTGGAGCAAAAGGATAGATCTGAGAGTCAGTGAGTTAATAACTTTGAATCTATCCACCCATGAGGTGTTTCCGATTGGGTTTTATAAAATGATAAGTGTTCTTGTAGTTAGTAAAATAAGAAATGTTCTGTGAAGTTAACAAATGATTAAGAAGTTTAATAAATGTTTTTGTGAAGTCCATAGTGTTGTTGTTAATGGGTGAAATATTGAAAGTTTCTAGATCGAGTGAAATAAAAAAAGAAAATATGTTAAACCTTATAATAAAATAAGTGAAACCTTATAATTCTTTCCGCAACCGAGCGGAACGATGTGCCACTCGGTCTCACGGTCAGCAAAATTTCACTGACAAAAGGTGACAGCGACTTTATTATACGCGTTAAGGCCGAAATATAATACTGCGAGAGCGCGACGAGAGTCTCGCAGCGAAAGTCAAGCAGTTTTCGTAACATGTATTTGTATACGGCAACGTACAATGATTGCGATGCGTCGATGAGAGGCGAGAAATATTCGGAAAAGCGAAAATTCCTCGCAGCGAGGTGCGTGACGTTTGTCAGATGCTCTATGGCGCGTAAATCAATTTTGAAATTCAAACACCTTTATTATTTTTAAGTACGAGGGTTATTTGGAATTATTTTTGAATGAAAATTTCGTGCATCCTTGTTGAGGCTATTATTCGCCAAACGAGGGAAAATTCAAATTTTAAAAAAATCAAAAACAATTTTAATCAAATTTCATTGGAAACGTGGCCAATTTGACATTTGTCATATGAATATTATTCTTCCTCGCATTGCGTGTATTGTAAATTGTATGCATTGCGCGACGACGAACGTGAATCGCATCGCGTTCTAGCATCGCCGTCACGCAGTAATGTGTGTGGGCTTTTCTGCTTTGCGTGCTAAAGAAAATTAAAAATGTATGTCTTCCACACGTTTTCGTCGTTTCGCTGATTGGCAAGCCCAACCTCAGCTGATTTGTAATAGAATTGTGTCTTCTCCCAGTTAGAATGAATGTTGGATATAAAATCACACACCGATAAACATTGTTTCATGTGTGTAAGTTAACGACCCAAGCAACACGTTCCCACAAACGCAGCAGCATGCGCAATTGACCCACAATGTATCGATTCAAATTATGTTAGTTAACAAGCGACACGTTCTCGCAAATGCAGCAACATGTACGATTCACCCAGAATGTATCGATTCAACGGAATTGGCGGAAATGCAGCATAAGCTAAAAACATTTATAAAAAAATGAATGCAGGAATTTCTCATTCATTAATTGTTGTACTGTGAATAAATAAACTTCCTTTTTTTTAATAATAAAAAAAATAATAATTTAACTGGCGCCCGAACAGGGATCACTATTCGCGACACCGCTATCTCGTTCGATAAAGTGAGCACAGTTAGTGCTCGCGCAAGGATACTGGTCAGTCAAAAAGCCCTAATAGTTTGATAATTCACTTCCACAGGCTGGGATAGTGAGCCAGACCTCCTTCAGCTACGGGAAAAGAAAAAGTACCGTCGCGCCTTTCATATGACGAAGAATTGCGTATATTAACGCAAACTTGTGGTGTTTTTTGGGAACGAGGCCCCTTAGTAGCCTGGATTGGTAAAAAGGGCGTTGGATCAAAGCAACAGCCACCCACGTGCGAACAGTGGTCAACGAACGCAACCCGAAGGATCCTCTGAATATGCAGACATAAGAATCAGCGTGAGATCGTGAGTATCGAAAAACTCATCCAAAAATAAGAACCTTTCGCTCAGCAAAGAAGCAATAGAAGCATTGCAAAAGCTCAAAAACGTCCTCATATCCAAAGATGTGATCCTTTCACACCCTGATTTTAAAAAACCGTTTGAGTTAACTACCGACGCATCCAATTATGCAATTGGCGCAGTGCTATCTCAGGATAACAAACCAATTTCCTTCATGTCTCGAACTCTCAGCAAAACTGTAGAGAACTACGCTCCTAACGAAAAAGAAATGCTGGCAATTATCTGGTCAATTAACTCCCTTAGAAATTACCTATACGGTGCAAGCCAAGTTCGCATTTTTACAGACCACATATGCCCTCAGTCCAAAAATACCAACGCTAAATTAAAGCGATGGAAAGCGATCTTGTAGGAGTACAATTATCAACTCCAGTATAAATCAGGCAATGCAAATGTCGTTACTGACTCCCTTTCTAGGCCCCCTCCCCCCAAACAATAAATAAGGTCACTCTTGGACTCCCTTTGACAGGTACCACAACACAAGACGTTAACGAAATTAACTCGATGACACCGATAGAACACAGCGACGAAAGTACTGAACAAAACCTAATAACGTCCATGGAGACTCTATCAGTGCCGTCAGAAACCAACTCATCCTTAAAATGGGTAACGAAAATAGTTACCAAATTCAATACCCTTTCGACAATTTTAGGAGACACATAATTATTCGACCGAATTACTCCGAACAGGACATAATCGATATTTTTAAAAGATATCTTAACCCCCACACAATTAACGAACTGGTCACCGACGAACCGACATTAGGAATCATCCAAACGGTATACCCTCACCATTTACGACTATAAGGTTCGATTTACACAAAAGCAAGTGGAAGACATTCCAAGCAAAGCACAACAGGAAGAAAGAATGATCCAAACTCATAGGCGAGCCCATTGCAATGCGGAAGAAAATCGCTTGCAAATATTAGAAAACTTCTTCTTCCCGAAAATGGGTGCAAAGATTAGACAGATAGTTAAACTCTGTACCGTTTGCAAACAGAATAAGTATGATAGACATCCGAACAAACCCCATTTAGCACCAACAACCGTTCCCCGGTATCCGGGACACATTGTTCATGTCGATATCTTTATGACGGAGAAGATTCGAGTTCTTACCGCAAAAGACAAGTTCACTAAATTAGCACAGGCTAAGGTAATACCATCCAAGTCCTCCGAGGACAAAAGGCGACCGTTACGAGATATTCTCTTCTTATTTTGAATTCCTGAATCTGCTTCTCTCGAGTCGATGATCGAGGACGAACTGAAAATTAAACTCTTCCGTGCCCCACCTTACAAGAGCGAAGTCAACGGTCAGGTAGATCGTTGGCATTCCACTCTCATAGAAATTATGAGATGTCTAAAACAAGAAGGACCACCTCGACCCTTTGAAGAGCTCTTGGAACGCGCAGTGAATGAGTACAATTTCACAATTCATTCAACTACGGGTAAGAAGCCAGTATAATTGTATCTAGGCCGAATACCCAACCTTTCTCCCGAAGAACTGGAGAATGCGCGACTAAGTAACATTGTAAAATTAAAAAGGAAGCAAGCCACTGACTTAGACAACCACAGCAAGAAAAGGCAGACTATAAAATGTTATGACATAGGACAAGTTATCTACGTTCGACAAAATAAAAGAGCAGGATCAAAACTAACCCCCGAATACCGGCAAGAAATAGTTAAAGAAAACAGAAACACGACAATACTAACTGAATCTGGAAAAGTTGTCCATAAAGATAAAATTAGAAACTAATTTCCTTTCCAGATCGGCAATCTACATGACGTATGCTAACGTACAAATACTGGACTACTCGAACTCACAAATTCTCCTTCTACCTCGGACAGACGGAAATTTTAAAATCATACATGTAATAGAACTGGACCAATACGCACAATTTGTCGCAGATATGTACCCCATTCTTAATTTTTCAACAACCCAACATCATCCCCTTTCCCGATACTCAAGGCACGAACTACACCAAGTTGAAACCATGATCCAAAATTTAAAACCACACAAGGCAAAAAGATCACTCGATTTTCTCGGGTCCGCATGGAAATGGATAGCGGGATCTCCTGACCATGAAGACCTCATCACGATGCAAGAAAAGATTACCAATGTTTTGAATAATAATAATAAACAAGTAGTCATAAATGAAATATACACCAAGCAAATAAATAAAATAACAAAAATGACAAATGACCTTCAAAGACTGTTAAGAAATGAAGGAAAAAATGCCGATAATGTAATAGAAGTACAATTTAAAATAAGAATAGTTAAAGAAGAATTAGAAAATATCAATTACGCTCTTCACTGGGCAAAAATGGGAGTAATAAATTCCCTTATTCTATCAAAAAAGGAAATTAGATTAGCCACTGAAACATTAAACAAGGAAATGTTACCATGTTCAACCATTGAAGAAGCGCCCGAAGTAGCCGACTTGAAAATTATTACCAATCATGTATCTATATTAGATATTATAAATATTCTAATAATGAGAAATGGAACTTATGATACATTATTAATAAAACCACTGAAAAAAGAAATATAATTCCTCATATATCTTATGAAAGAGTGTTAAAAAACAACTATGGTAAATTGTATGGAATCAAAAATAAACTCATAGAATCTGAACTCATAGATATAAGTAATGAAAATTGTATTCCAAAATTGCTACAAAGTTCCAACGCAACGTGGAACAAAATCAGCGGCTTAGATATCCCGAATATCGAGGAAATATCAACGGGAAACGTACTGCTAAATGAATTTCGCGGCCTGTTAGACATAAAGAATTCAACGCATCATCTGAATGGGACCTATCTCATCAAGTTTCACAACTCTTCGATAAGGATAAATGGGCAAAACTACGAATCCTATGAGAAATCAACAATACATCCACTACCAGCAATCCTCCAACATACACCTGAAGGCGAAATACATGGCCAACACTTATCTATCGAGATGTTAGACGAAATACGCATAAATAACACAAGCAAAATTGAAATGCTAAGAGCCGAGCATTCATCAATGCAGCACTTACGGCCTAATCATTACCATAAGAATCATAGCATCGGCCTACCTAATAGCGAAATCTCGCATCCAGAATTTGCATGCGATAGCACGAAATGACCTTGCTACAGAAGTAAGAAAGACGACGGTATCGAACGCAAATATTTCACCAATAAATACTTGCCAAGTAATGTCAAACCAGATTCAAGTGAGATTCAATAACCTTCCATACTTTTAACGGTAGTCGGCTATCGTTTTTTAAGGGGGAGGAGTCGACGACCTAAGCAACACGTTCCCGAAAACGCAGCAGCATGTGCAATTCACCCAAAATGCATCG